>ML778307.1:1503090-1552688 GCA_009831015.1 Picea engelmannii
GAAGCCAAAAACGAGCTCTGATACCACATGTAAGTTTTAAACCTGTGAAGTAAAGCAATGCATATAGATTCTTAAGAAAAACAAAATTTAATCAATGGCTCATACACAGAGTACACAGAGATTTTATACCGGAAACCCTCAACCGGGAAAACCTTTATTATATTCATTATCTCGAATTTCACCATTCACCATTCAATATATACACAATGTTTTTAGGTATTCCGTAGATACCAAAACCCTAATCCCTTAATCCGGGATTAATTTACAAAACCACTAAAAATAGAAAAATCAGCTAAAAATAGCAAAGACATAGTTGTCATATCTGATGTGCCCACACACACACACATGCAAAGAATATAACACATACCCAACAGTCGGAGGGTTTCCAGAACGAAAACTATGAACATGGACTCGTTGTTCCATGGTGTCCACAATTGGAACTGCTTTCTTATCCATTTGTCGGTGCATCATCGATCTCTGGTTTACATCTTCTGATTTGATGAGAATGTATGACTTCTCAAATAATGCAAGAAAGGATATTCAATGATTTACAAATTCTAATTTTGAGTTAAGCCCTAAATAGGGTTTGACGTACATAAACCACATTTATGTGACTGTGCTAATCTTAATAACAATTAATAACTAAATAACAACAAATTTTATCCCCCCAAAAAAAAAAATAACATTGAAATCTTTAATTTAATCAAATAATCCATCTAAAAATAAATATCACAATATCACAACCTCGAATGGTCCATTTATGAATAAATATCACAACCTTAAAGGGCATGTAGGGCAAGTTTAGGTGGGCCTTAGTTGGTTGTGGAACATTGAAAAGCTTGGAAATGTGAACAAACGGTGAGGTGTAAAAATGTGAATACAACTCTTCGTAATTTAATTTTGTCCATGCATTCATGAGCGGTGCTGGTTGATCCAAATGGCCAGGGCATCATTGGACAACTACACACAAACAAATGTTCAGGGTCTGATTGAACTTTTGAGCCGCTAGTGTATCTTTGAATTCCACAAACAAACAAACTTTTGAGCCGCTAGTGTATCTCTGAATTCCGTAGCTGGAAGAAAACAAAGGCGAGGGGTGTAGTCACACTTGACTTTACTACCTCCAAGGCCACCGTGCGAAAAACTAAACTTACAAGAAACCTTTCCACCCTCTGCCCTCCTCCTTTTTCTTATAATCAGAAGCCTTTGGCCCAACTGATTACTCATCTTCGCCATAGCCATCTTCTTAATCTAAACTTTAATATGGACTGATAGACCATATATCGTATAAAGTTTGAGTAATTTATTGATGGTTAGTTTAAATTTTTTAAGTTTTAAGTTTTAATTTATATTTTTTTTTATTAGTTTTAGTTTGAAATTTAGAAGCATTAAAAGAATTACAGTGTTGAAATTGTACAATCATTATATGTTAAGATTAAGATTTTTTTAAGTGTTTGAATTTATATATACATTTACAAATATAATTTAAGTAAATAGAGATTTATCATTTTATGAGTATAGTCAAATTTTGATAATCATTAAAACTAAAAAATAAAAAACTTAAACCATTTAAACTTATCCATAAGACAGATTACTTTATAAGGTTAGTTTGGTTTTTTTGGGATATTTTTCTGTAATATTTAACAGAAATCTGACAAGTGATTGTTGGATCTACATATATGGATTAATTTAGACCTTTCTTAATTTATCATTACTAGAAACCATAGAGAATTTTTGTAAAAAAAAAGAAATTTTGGAATTATGAAATTGTTGTTTTTATACCTGTATTGTTCAATAATAAGATATGTTATTTACAATTCCATCAATCCAAAATAGTGTTGGTTCTAGTTTAAGAAAAAAAATAATGATTGTTCATAATAATAATAATTAACCAATTTCTCATGATTTTAAATATTCCACTCGACACTTATTACATAGCAGAGTATCAAACAAACTAAATCATCTCTCAACTCTATACTAAAAACACACCACTGAGCAAAGCTTTTCTCTCAAAAAAAATGTGATAGGCTAAAGATTCTAGAAATGAAGATTTTTTCCGGGGATATTTGTCCAAAACCAGCGATAAATTGTTGGATTAGTTGATTTAAGTGATTGTTTTTGTTTATTGTTGGGAGTTTTTCAGCATGTTGAATCCATTTTTGCATTCAAAAATGGATTATGAACAACAAAAAATAATGATTGGTGTAAATTTATATTGCTGGATTCCGACTAAAAAAACCATTTCGTAGAACAGCTAGCCAACACCCAAAAAGAGTTTATGCCGTGCATTTATCAAATAGAGATAGGTGAGTTGAAGTTGGCCACCTGCGCACATTGCCCGATTTATTAAACTTAAAAACTCTTGGACACCCGAATTATACAGAAATAACCACTCATATCTGCAGATCCAACAATCTAACCTAAAAATGTCCTAGGAAAAGGACCAAAAACTCTACTCATACTTCAAAATTTTACCATTTTTTATGAAATTTGTCTAAAAAGCATGTTTACAATAAAATTAGCTCACTCCAACTAATATAAATGTTGAGATTTAAAGCTAATAATATCATAAAAAAAAGTTGTATAATTGTTCTATGTTTTAGTTTTTATAGAAGGAATCGTGCTAAACAAATTTGGAAGAAACTACAATTTTTTGTTATTTAAATTGCATTTATGAATGCATAAAATAAAAAATCCTCAAATTTACAGATCCAACACTTTCTCATAAGCTTTTGAACAAAATTAAAAAGAAAAAAACACCAAAAATAACCAAAACCTAAAACATTTAAACTACAACCTATAAAAATACAAAATACAATTAAATGAAAAAATATTTAATATAAAAAAAATAAAAAAATAATATATATATAAACTATCACCCAGCAATAAATGGTGAACCTATCAAATAAGAAATGTAAAAATATTAATATTTAAGTAAAAATTCTCAAAATACTTAATATAATATTTAATTAATATTTATAATATATGATAAATGTAATATTATATATTATGATTAAAAATTAGATAGTCAAACCATATTTATTAGAATGGTTGTACACATCATTAACTTCCAATTAATGATATATAAATTATATACTTCTTTCCTTTATGCAGTTATGAAAATTGGTGAGTGGCATTTCTAGGTAATAATATTTGTTATACACCGAACGGTATCCTTCTTAACATATGTGGAAGAGGATATTGTAGTTAGATTTAGGCTCTAAAAGATCGTAGATTATGAGATATGGGGTTTCAAAGAATCCATGGTGACCGAAGGAGGGGAGGATTCTTCCAACCATCCCTCAACACATTTGAAGAAGAGGTTTTAACATTCAAAGCATTGTTCACATTAGTAGGAATGGAAAAGGCATCATGTCACATGCAATTCAAATTTGTGAAAATTCTTCTTTGGTGGCATTCAAGCATGGACTTCCTTGAAGAAAAGTTTATCTTTCATGAGAACACCTTTGTCAACCAGTTCATGGGATCGTAGCCTTCCTCCAAATCAATGGCATGGTCTCTAAAGCGTAGTTGGTCTTATGCAAAGCAAAATCCAAATCCACTTATGTAGTTGGGGATACTATGTAATCCAGTCTGAAAAGGAGGAGAACCATGATTAGATCATGTGCAATGCCCCCTACTTTCTGGGATAAACATGAATGTATCTAAATCATTAGATGTTGGTTTTTGATTCAAAATTGGATGTTCCCATATCAATGTCAGTGTTGAAGATGTTGGGAAAACTACATCATAGGAATAGGGGACATTTGCAACACCAAAAATCCTTCCACGAGAGAAAAAAAGAGAGAGAGAAAAGTTTGATCTATAAGATTTGTTATATGATAAATACAAGAGGATGCCCTATTTTTATAACAAATTGGGAGAATCCTAGCATTTAAAAAGGATAGTTGGCTAGTAGTTGGAGACAATACTAGTAGGAAAAATAGTGAATTTCCTATGCAAGCTGTTAATTGTGTATAGTTGGCTTACCATTGTCTACTAACACCCCCCATTAAGTGAAACTTAGGAAGAAAAAGAAGGACAAAAGATGGGTCCTACAAATGAGGCTTGCTAAGGTACCCTAGTACAATCTCATAAGCAAACAAAAGGAGAAAAACCCGTAGGAAAAAGAACTCCTCCCCAAAAGAGGAAAAAAACATAAAAAACATGTGAAGGAAGTGTTAAATTTGGCAGCATCAATAGTCATTCTCCAATGAGAGGCCATATGGGCCACCCTGAGGCTAGCTACGGAGATTTGGAGAATCAACCAGTCTTGTGATGTATTGACAAAATCCAGGGGGAATGGACAACCTCTATGAGTCAAACCAAAAGTCAAGATGAATGAGATGTTATGTGAGTCTAATGCAAAAGTCAGGGGGAATGTACAACCTCTGTGAGCATAGACAGTCTAGTGAAAAAGTCAGGGGGAGTGTACAACCTCTGTGAGCATAGAAAGACTAGTGCAAAAGTCAGGGGGAACATACAACCTCTGTGAGCCTAGTCAAACCTTGTGAGCCATGAGAAAAAGTCAAGGTATCTAGCAAAAGTTAGGTTGAATGTAAAATTCCTATGAGCTAAAAACAAACAATATTCCTAATATTACAAATTATATAATTGTATTGATCTAGAGCGTTGGCACATGTAAACATTATCCACCTGTTGACGGGCGAAATTGTCCATCCGTCAATTGAGAGAGTGGAACCGATTCGGGGTTGTCTAAATAACCCAAGTCGTTTAGAATGAACCACCCTGACGAGTTTAACGGCTTCGTTGGATGCTCTAAGGTCTTAAGAAAACCAAAGAGAAAACTAATCTAAATTAACTAATCTAACTAAAACAAATAAAACAAACTAAACTAACTAAAACTAATAAAACTAATAAAACTAACTAAAACTAACAAACTAACTAATAATAAAAAAAAACTAATACACTAATCTAATTAAAACAAACTACAATATACACTAAAATTAAATACAAATTACACTAACTATTCTACTAACTACTATTACTCTAATTCTGACAATTAACCGTTTAATTACCAATTATAATATAGCTTATTCACAAATATACAATATGCACAATTGGCAGATTTAAATAAAACCTGTAAAACTCATATGCTTTCTGCCCTAAGACAACCAGAGATATTTTTTGATTTTTATATTTTATGAATAAGAAATAAAACTTTCTGAAATTAAACAATATAATATATTTACTGAAATTAAACAATCTAATATATCAAACATATATATCTAACGAACATTATATACTAACAGATTGACCTGGAAGCGCTCCTAATTTGTCCTGTGTATGATGACTTCGAAGTTGATTGGAGGAAGTAAACTCGCACCGGTTAGTCCATAAGCTTCTTGTAAATGATAGGTTGCGCTGCTCTTTGAGTTGTTAACAGGACAAACAAGACACACAAAATCATAACAATTTTATGATTTATAAATCTCTGCAATAAGGGAAACCTGTTATGTAAAAACTTATACTTTATAATTCAACTTATGAAGAAGAAAAATCTGTCGTTCATAAATCGAATTAAGAAATTGCTATGTTTATTAAATACTTAGAAGAAACCAGATATGGATAACAATGATTAAAATTATATCATTTGCACAGGATTACGATAGCTAAAGTAGTCATTAACCAGGTACAAATTGATATACACAACATGAAACAAAATGTTGATGTAATGAGAAGCTAAAGCTGTAACAAAACACCAAATTCTGCCTCAGTCTGTATTAAAACTCCATATCCTTCTTCTCCCAAAAATGAGGATGTCCTTATTACAAAAATGATAGGTATTTATAAGTCTCTTCACAGGGTAAAACCTCCCTGTGGATAATATCAAACTGTTTTACATAATCTGGGAAATATCCCAAAATCAACTAAACTAAGAAACTAAAATGCAAGTAAAATCTTTGAAATATCCCCTAACTGCTCATCCAATCCACTGCCAGTTCGAATTCATCTGCAATATATCAAAAATAACAAGTTAGAAAAGTATTTCATCAACAAAACAATAAAAATTTGATTCTACAGACTTAGCTACAGAATCATCTGATTTTGTAGCTAGTCTAAAATAGCATACAGGATCAGAGTATAAATCAAATCAAATCTTTTTAAAAGAATCAAATCCAATTTTCTTTCAATAAAGATTAAAAAACGAATCACTAATGATTCAAATAATTTTATCATTCAAATTAAACAAAATCAAAAGTAATTCAATCGAAATAGGGGTAAGAATACTTTGTTTCATGGTTACCATAATCAGGTCAAACAATAACAAGACTGTCCCGTATCCAATTAAAATCCGATAAGATCAAAATCCAATAATCAAATAGAGAGACAATTATGCTTTGTTTCGATTGCCATTATAGTCGGGTAAACAGAATCGAAACCAAACAATTTTACAAATCATTTCACATCCAATTCGAAAGTAGAGCGATCAAGCAAATCATATGCAACATTGTGTTTTTCCAAAATAGGAGATATGATTAGATCAAAATAGGATTGTTTCACAATTATCATAATTGTTATGGCTCAAACGGTTCACACCACAGGTGGATTAATTCAGATAGATACGTGAACCAATTCATGCAAAATCATAACCAGATTGATTTGACTTTGACCACAATCACTATAGAATTGACATAAGTGCAAATAAACTCTATTGGATTTGAACGAAATGGTTAATTCCAAACAAGTCGCGACAGGGTTTAATATAGAAACAAATCATGAATCAATCTCGTTTCAAAAATCCACTTGAAACAGAATATCTATCGTAAAAACGAATTCAAGTGATAGCAGGGTCGATGAAACCAACGCGAATCCAACTATTTTTTTTTTTTTACCTAACCGTTACGAATTGTTTTGGATGTATTTTACCAGGATCATATTGAGAATAATCCGGATTGTATTCATGTAACAGTTTACCATATCACAATTGTTGCCAACCATAACGTATACATTATAAGCAATTCAAATCGAAACTTGATTGTGTTTAGAAATGAAATGCGAAACAACTTGTGTCTATAATAGATACAACGAATTAAATTAGCAACAGATCATCCCAAATTAATCTAAATGAAACGAATCAAATCCATACTAAGATCCAATCAAATCGATGAAAGAATCCAATCGAAACTAAACTGGGAAAACGAATTTCATTAATCAAAACAAAACTATGTACATAATGCATATAATGTGATAGAGCAAAATCACGCTATAAACATAGCTAGTCGAAAGAATTTGAATTCGTTATATAAACAAGTGATAGAACATACCGGTGAAGCTACTCAAATTATGCCAATTTTGAATTCACGACCGTTGTAGCTGACTCCACATTTTTAAACAAAATAGTGCATGTCGTCCTCTGTTTCTTATCAGTGGCTTGCAATTTGGCCTTTTGACTGGTAAGCCTTGCAACTTGATCCTCCAAAGAATGAATTTTGGACTGTAGCATTGGCACATCAAGATAATACCTTTCTAACCACGAGCCACACTGTTCACAGGGTTGCGCTGCAGACTTAGGTAAAGTAGGAGAGGGTTTTGATGAAGGACCGGGGTTTTCACAAGGAAGCTTTTTGCCCGGGTAGTTAGGGTCGTCTTGCAAGCAAGGTGGTAGGTTCGACATGAAGTCAAACGAGGGTTTGTCACACAGAACTTCCGAATAGGGATACTCACTAGCCAGATAACGTTCCACCTCCGAGTCGGAGTCTTCACTCACCATGATGGGGTTAGGGTTGACAAGAAGTCTCGGCTTGTTCCTTGCCATATGAGAGATTAAACGGGCGTTCTTTTTTCCTTTGGAATTTGCAGTAGGTTTGGCTTTAGGTTTCTTGCCCAGGAGCTTAACAGTTTCGACATCCTTGGTCACAGAGTGGGATAGGTCGATAGGTGAGTCGGGTAAGGGTTTAGGTAACAACATACTGTAGGGTACCGGGGGTACAGTCTTATCTTCGCTCACCACAGGTTTGTCGACCTGTGGAGGGTTTGAATCCTCAAAATCATTGCGAGCCAGGAAATCGTTCCAACAGTCTCCGTGTAACCCCAAATGATAAACAACAATCATTTTAACCAGCCCGAAGTGAAAAAGGCTGCTATCAACCTGGTTCTTTTTGTATCTCTTAGACATTTTAAACAAGCTTCTATGCAGGTAATAAGGCATATTAAGCTCATAGCCTATGAAAACCATAAGCAAACGAAGGTGGTGTATGAAAACAAAACTATACCGACCCTACGCGACTGGAAGAGCAGAGTCCAAGGGACCTCTTCCACTTTACAATTCTTGGACCATCATTGTCCAGTAACAGGCAAACCGGTAGCTAAACTGAGAAATTGCTCGTCAATTTCCAATTGAACATCCCCGACCTTGGCTCGACAGCCATCAAAGGTTAAAGCGAACTGCCGAGCAACGCAGGGGTTAAAACCATCAAACTTTTGTATGAACGGGAGCCATCCAAATTCCTCAAGGTCACTGTGGGCACTGTCGAACATCAACAGAGCCTGGCTACCATTGGGTTCAACCCTTACGACTGGAGCCATGGTGTGATCACATGGTAAGGGTTTGGGTCGAAATCGCCAACACACAGGAGAAAAGTCATTTGGGCTAACATATACGAACGATCAAAGGGGAAGCATTAATGTGCGTGTGCGAGGGTGGTGGGATTATTCACCGCCATGCATAATAGTAATGGCAAAGTACAACCTCTGTTCAATCAATCATAATATAATTCAAACCACATTATTCGGCCAACCCAAAAATCAAACGATGAACGATATACCAATGCACCATTGTATTATTTCAAACCACGAATGTTCAATGTGAAATCAAACCCAAATGTTAACCATGTGCTTGTTGCATAATGTGTAATCAAAGTTTAAAACATTGAGGCAATCGATAATTGTAGAATTGACAAGCCAAGAGCCATAATAAGGATCACATCATATACATAAAGATAAAAATAAACCATGACCCCTATGTAATTTAATGACTAGGCACGTTTCAAAAAACATAAATGATCATGCTCAATGCCTTACCAGTTTAATAAAATCCAGTTGCGCAATCAAAGTAAGAATAGGAAAATAGGCATAGTTCAAAAATCCTTACAGCCACTTAATGATAAACCAAAGGTAAGTGTTACTCAAAATAAAAGATCATGACTGTTCAAAGAACGATGGAGGAGTTTTCACGCTTGCAGTCGTGAAAACCAAATGAAGACCAATTTGCAAATGTCGCAAGAAATGAAAACATCGTCTATTTGGAAAATGCGACGGCGATTTGAAGTTCAGAAGACATAGGTGTAGGCAGCTTATAGGGCAATAGAAAAAATATTATTGGCTGCCAACAATGGCGACACACTGGTAGAAGCAGTTATCTCTGTCAAAAGAAATAAATTCAGATTAGGATAGCAAAGAAAATTTCAACTCAAAAACAACAACCAGAAAATTGTACAAACATCATCATTCACCATCTTTTCTAGCGATGTTTTAAAAGATGAAAACTAACAATAGTCTTAAGATCAGTAAGTCACGATATTAATGATAAAATCTTCAATATTGTTGGCATGTCCACTGCTTCCAGCAGGCGTCCATAGCCTCGACAGGGTTTCCATTTAACCCACTTCGATATCTGTATCCTGTCAAGAAGTTCTAGATCAGAATAAAGGACATTAAAGAGGTTTCTTATATATGTTTTTACAGATTTTCATGTACCCGACATTTCTTTGCTGCCAGCAGGCCTGTTCAGTACCCCGACGAAGTTGTCTTGGCGCCATGCATGCATTTACCCACTTCCAGCGGACCTGTTCAGTATCCCGACAGGTTTACAAGCACTTCCCACAACTCTTATTCATAATTTTATTTTATTTTTCTTTTGAAGATATATGGCTGAGCGGGGTGACGCTGAAAATTCCTGATATTTTAACATTTTTTTAGACCTCATCATAATTTTTTAGCACCGTCCTTTATCGAGTTCTAGAAATGTTTTATTTCTAAAACACTTACTATGACAGGGAGACATCCTTTTGAGTTATTCCTTTACGGAAAGGGACAGCGTAAAAAGATAATAGATGATCATGACAAACTTTGCTCAGAGATTGAAATTAGTAAACTTCTTTCAAACAACAAAACTTTCCAACG
Source organism: Picea engelmannii (assembly GCA_009831015.1). Lineage (NCBI taxonomy): Eukaryota > Viridiplantae > Streptophyta > Pinopsida > Pinales > Pinaceae > Picea > Picea engelmannii. The sequence goes on from ML778307.1 coordinate 1,513,237, forward strand.
TAAATATCGGTTTTAGAATTATATCACTGATGATCATACAATCTTTCAAAAGTTATTTCAGTGAAGAAATTTTTCTATGGTCTTGGTCTAAATGGCTCAGTGCACAGGTATGCATACTTTTCAAAAAACAAAAAAACCGATCAATCCAAATCAAAAAACAAAACAGAAAGAAAACGAAAGGTGAAAAAAAAAGAGATATTTACATAATATACAAGGGTGGTAATCAAGAGAAGTATCTTTTCAGGGCTTGGCCATTCACCGGATAGGTGTCAAGCTGCCCTTCAAGATTCTGCAGTCGAAAAGAACTAAGACCCAACTTTTTAGCAATAAAAAATGGCCCAAGCCATAAATTTTGAAACTTGGTGTGTTCACCCTTTCCTTCGTGTGGTTTGTCCCACTTCAAAACGAGATCGCCTACTTCAAAATTCCTATCAGAAGCAGAATTAGAATCGAACCAGATTTTAATCAGTTATTGATGTTGATCTAGTTTACGCTTAGCTTGGGTTCTTACTTCTTCTAACTTCATCAAAGCATTAATGCGGCTTTCTAAAGGGGGACAATCTTCTTCTTGAACTTTTTGTGACAATTGAAGTGAAGGAAGAAGGATGTGAGGTGGAAGAATGGCTTCTCTGCCATAAACGAGAAAAAAGGGGGAATTACCTATAGCGGCTTTGGGTGTTACCCTATCATCCCACAGTGCATTCAGTAGTGCATTGTGCCAGTTCTTGTGATTTTCAGCCACGGTTCTCTTAATAATTTTGATCAAGTTCTTGTTTGTTGATTTTGCTAAGCCGATGCCCTGTGGGTAGTAACTAGCAGAATACTTTAGCTTTATTCCTTTATCCAAAGCGAAATCACTCATCTCTAGAGAAGAAAAGTATGAAGCGTTAACAAAGACTAGACAATCAGGGATACCGAAATGAGTGATGATATTCGAGTTTAGAAAAGAAATCACCTGATCGGTGTTAACATTTTTTAGTGCGGCGACCTCAGACCATCGAGTAAAGTAATCAGTGGCTGTCACAATATACTTGTGTTGTTGTGAGGATGGAGGGTTAATAGGACCTATGATATCAAGGCCCCATTGTTGGAAAGGAGAATCGACTGAAACGGGTTGCAAGGGAAAGGCTGGTTTTTGTAATCGCCCTGATGCTTTCTGACAGATAATACATTTATGACATAAGGCATAGGCGTCCCTAAAAAGCGTGGGCCAGTAGTAACCGGCTCTCAAAACCTTATGAGAAGTGGTGTCGCCACCGAAGTGACCACCAGCTTCTCCTGCATGCAACTCAAGCAAGACTCTTTCTGCTTCGTCTTTTTCGAGACAACGCATTAGTACGCCGTCAAAATTTTGACGAAACAGTATACCGTTAATTAGATGAAAGGAGGCGGACTTTAGTCTCAACGCTCTTCTTTTGGCGGGGTCAAGGTGATGGGGTGCTGATCCATGTTCAAGACAAAATCTAATATCGTTGAACCAAGGACTTACGAGGTTTTTTGCGCAACAAATCAAACTTTGATCGCGTTGTTCTAGGTTTGACGTATCACTATCTTCTCGTTGTCCTATTTCTGAATCAACAACCAACTTACACAATCCTTGGCCTCTCACAATCTGTGCTGGGGTGATCTCTAAGTCATACTCCTGCAAGGAGGTGACCCAGTTGGCTCTCTTCTCTCCTAACTCCTTTTGCACTAACAAGTTCCTTACGACAGGGTAGGGGACAATGACTTTCGTCCTTGACTTCAAAAGATAGGACCGAAAATGCTTAACTTCTTTGAAAACAACATAGGCTTGCCGATCGACTGTTGGGTAGTTAAGTTCAGCACCTTTGAAAGCAGAGCTCATAAAGGCGATGGGTACTTCGTTGTTCTACGAATTCTTCTGAGTTAGGAATGCGACATAGGAACGATCAGAGGCAAAAATATAGAGTGTAAAGTCTTGAGAGAAATCAGGGCTCATGAGAGACGAAGCGTCTATTATGGCCTTCTTTATGTCATTAAAAGCTTGATTTTCTGTAGGTCCCCAGTGATATTGGGTGTCTTTCTTAATCAAGTTCTGGAGAGGCCTAACCATTTCGGAGAAACTGGGGACAAATCTTCTCACGAAATTGATCTAGCCTAGGAAAGACTGCATGGATTTTTTGGAGGTAGGTGGGGGGAGTTTAGCAATGACTTGAGTCCTTTTGGGGTAAATAACCATTCCATCGCTAGACACAATGAATCCTAGTAATTTACCCTGTTCTACTGCAAAGATGGACTTCTTGGGGTTCAAGGAGATTCCGTATTTACGACATCGTAGCATAACGACTCGTAAGTGAGCTAGATGATCGTCTTTGTTTTTAGAATACACGGTCACATCATCTAAGTAAACTACTACAGAGTGATTGATTAAGCCTCTAAAAGCAATGTCCATTTCTCTCTGAAAGGTAGCACCAGCATTAATTAATCCAAAAGGCATTTTGCGATAATCATAAGTGCCCCACGGGGTACGGAAGGTAGTTTTTAGTTGGTCTGGTGGAGACATCAAGACTTGGTTGTATCCAGAGAAACCATCCAGTAAAGATAGCCTCTCGAAACCAGATACTTGTTGAAGAATCTGTTCCATGGGTGGGACAGGATAATTATCTTTGTCAGACGCTTTGTTGAGGTTTCGAAAATCGACACAAAGTCGAATTTCCCTGTTTTTCTTCCGAACTGGGACGAGGTTGGATACCCACTGAGTGTGTCTAACAAGAAAAATTATTTTAGCACTTAGGAGTTTATTCAATTCTTTTTGAACGGTCGGTTCTAGTTTAGGATGCATTTTCCTCAGTTTCTATTGGAAGGGTAAGGTTTGGGGCTTCATCGGGATGACATGCTATATAATATTGGGGTCAAACGTTTTAAGATCATCATAATTCCATGCAAAGACATCCTTGAATTCTCTAAATAATTTAACAAAAGCAGCTTTTTCTTGTCTAGAACATCCCAAGCCTCGATTAATACACTGAGGATTTTCATTAGTCCCTAAATTGACTTTTTCATAAGACAATGAGGAACTATTGGTTTTGCAATTGACTGTCTTTTTAAATTTATCTTGAAAACCATAAAAATTTTCTAGTCTAACAATAGATTTGGGTATGAAATTTACCATATCCGATAGAGCTTCAGGAGATTTTGGATTAGGTATTATCGTAAAGTCGTGCAAATTGTCGTTGTACGTTTGTTCATCTATCACTGTGCCTTGAAAGATTTCTTCCATGTGCAGAAAGTTAATGATCTACTGATCATCGTCAAATACTCTCCAGTTTGTGATATTGTCAGGAACAGATGGTCGAAACAATAGCTCCACGGAGAATATGTTTGGGGATAAGCCTTCTGCAGGAAGAAGTTTAGAGGCAATATTAGCTAGCAGATCTGCTTCAGCATTATTTAGTCTAGGAATGGAATTTATATTAAAAGCAGAAAATTTGTTCATTAAACTCCATACCTAAGACTGGTAACTTTTGAGATGCGGGGAAAGACAGTGTATAGAGTTTCTTACCTGCCTGACCACTATTTTAGAGTCGCCGAATACAATCAGATTTTGAATGTTCATGTCTAAGGCTTTTCTGAGACCTTGTAGTAAAGCCTCATATTCTGCGATATTGTTCGTACATTCAAACTCTAGTCTACAAGCCATTAATGTCTTGTTACCTGCTGGATCAATAATGATGCATCCTGCACCAGCTACTTCTTTAGACTTGGAACCGTCGAAGTATAGGGACCAAATTTGATTTCCATTGGGCTCATGGGACTGTTGCATAGAAGCTGTTGGTTGCACATATGCTATGATCTCGGATTGCTGTTCAGGATTGTTGATAGGCGAAACTTCAGCCATGAAATTTTCGAAGAAGGTGTCCATCCCTTGGACTTCAGGTGAATTAGCAGGAGGTGTGTATGGTTCATTTGGGTCGTTCAAATCTGTGACCGTAAACTTAAGGTAACGCTCACGATTGACCCTGATCTTGTTGGGCTTGCCGTTTTTCGGAAGCCATAAGTGAGACCAGTTCGTGGTGAAGTAACCATGTAGCTGCTCCGACCAGTCCCTGCTCAAAAATAGACCATACACTTCTGGAATATCCACCAAAATTATATCAATAACCTGATGAACCTTTGGGTTAGACGATAATCTAATCAATACATTTTTTAGTTCGCCTATAACTTTAACATCTGTTCGATCAAGTTGTATGATTTTCAAAGAAGATGGCTCCACTTCAGCATTAATCTTTCGGCAGACAGACCAAGGCATCACATTGGATGATTCTCCTGAGTCAACCATACAATTATGCACATTTTTGTTGAAGATTTCGAAAGTTAAAAGAAAAGGAGGTACATTCTTGCGAGTACTTGGAGTAGTAACTTGTGGTTTCTTACTCGCATTCTCTAATGCTACTTTATCATTCACATTATTTACATTATTTACAGGAGTTACAGGAAGGCTTCCTTTGTCTTGAGTATAATGAATTTTTTTTAGTGGAAGTCTTCTGCGGCACTTTGCTTTGCACAACCTTGTTACCATTCTTGTCATTTTCTGAAATATTTTGCAACATCTTTTGTAATAAAAATGGAAACTTCAACAACTCATAAATAGAAATGTTAGCCCTTAATTTTTTAAGATCTTCAACAACATCATAATCTAATTTAGGGCTGACATTATTCTGTTTAATTTCTGCTGATTTAGATGGCTTGGGAGGTGAAGTTGTAGTATTCTCGGCAGGAGGTTTGTTTGTTGTCTTACTCCTAGTGTTGTAGGGGTGAACAGTCTCGAAGTTAGCTTGAAATATGTTATCCAAGAAGTGTCCAAAGATGTTTGGAGAAGACTCTTCTTCTTGAACTGTTTCCTGCTCGACTTCCTCTTCAGGGATTTCGGGAGGCATCAAGTTATCTTGGGATTCTAGAATTGTCTGAAGGGCACATTGCAAGCTTTCTAGGTTCAAGCCTTCGGGGTTCGAATTAGGCCGATTGGTGGGAAAAGGCTTTCGGAAAGGAGGTTTGTAGGGTCCTTTACTTGAAGAAGCTTCTTCAGTCGACCTTTTTAAATCTGTAACTTGATTAGACAATTTTTGTACAAATTTAGTTAAATTTTCCAAATCAGAGTTTTTAGGTTGTGTTTTGCTTTGTGTAGGTCTAGGGAGGATTTCAATCTTCTTTTTGGAAGAATAAACAATCTCAGTTTCGTTGCTAGAAGAGTCCTTAAGACTAAGTATGTCTTTTTCAATCTAAGTAGCCTCTTCGAAGGCTTCTAACAACGTGGCCTTTTTAGATCGTTTAACCCAAATAGCTATACTTTGGTGTAGAGATTTAGTGTAGTAAGCTATTACAAGACTCTCAGCAGGCATATAATCTGCGGGGATTCGATTTTTAAGTGTTAAGAATCTTTGATTGAAATCTTTAACTTTTTCTTTTGGGTTCATTTTTAAGCTTGAAAGATCCATGACTAAGACTTCCAGAGGTTTACCATCTCCGAATTTTTCCAAAAAGCATGACTCAAACTTTTCCCAATACACTATGGTATGGGGTTGTTGGGAAAAGTACCAAGTGGATGCATTACCCTCAAAAGTATAAGGGAACAACCTACAGACAACATCTTCATGTTCAACATTACGGAGTCTGATGGCTAACATAAATTTTTTGATATGATCTTCAACTATCTATTTTGAATCGGGATCAAACTTGGGAAGCCATTTCTTCGAGTGCTTAGGTAAAGGGTGTTGGGATCCAAGTATAGCTACAACATCCTGGTCCAACCATGGTTTAGTAGGGTTGTTCTGATTTTCCATTGGGGTAGTAGGTGTAGAAGGCTAAGAAGGTGAATTACCTTCGTCAGAAGAAGAATCTCGTCCAGAAGAAGAAGGAGATGAGGGAGGTGGTGAAGGAGGTATCCCAGATCCTCCTGCAACAGGATTTATGATTGGATCTGTGGGATTCACAGTGAGGCTAGTGTCACCTAACTGTTCTTTGATATCAAAGAAGTCTAAAGGTTGACCCCACGGACGGTTTGGTTGCCTCAAACTGGCTAAGGCACTATGTGTTTTAATAAGAGATCGACGGACAATATCTTCCAAGTCACCACCTGTAGGATTAGGGGTTGCTGGCTCAACTGTGATCTGCGGATCTTCGGTTGAAGTAGTTGTTGTTTGAAGGGGAATATTTTCAAGTGAACGACTTCTAGTCACTATAGGTGAACGATTAGGGGGGGGAGGAGTATTGCGACCACCTCGTGCCATCAATTAAGTTCAGGACCTCCTTCTAGCGCCATTTGTTGACGGGTGAAATTGTCCATCCGTCAAGTGAGAGAGTGGAACCGGTCCGGGGTTGTCTAAATAACCCAAGTCGTTTGGAATGAACCACCCTGACGAGTTTAACGGCTTCGTTGGCCTCTCTAAGGTCTTAAGAAAACCAAAGAGAAAACTAATCTAAATTAACTAATCTAACTAAAACAAATAAAACAAACTAAACTAACGAAAACTAATAAAACTAATAAAACAAACTAAAACTAACAAACTAACTAATAATAAAAACAAACTAATACACTAATCTAATTAAAACGAACTACAATATACACTAAAACTAAATACAAATTGCACTAACTATTCTACTAACTACTATTACTCTAATTCTGACAATTAACTGTTTAATTACCAATTATAATACAACTTATTCACAAATATACAATATGCACAATTGGCAGATTTAAATAAAACCTGTAAAACTCATATGCTTTCTGCCCTAAGACAGCCAGAGATATTTTTTGATTTTTATATTTTATGAATAAGAAATAAAACTTACTGAAATTAAACAATCTAATATATTTACTGAAATTAAACAATCTAATATATCAAACATATATATTTAACGAACATTATATACTAACAGATAAATGACAGATTGACCTGGAAGCGCTCCTAATTTGTCTTCTGTATGATGACTTCGAAGCTGATCGGAGGAAGTAAACTCGCACCGGTTAGTCCATAAGCTTCTCGTAAACGATAGGCTGCGCTGCTGTTTGAGTTGTTAACAGGACAAACAAGACATACAAAATCATAACAATTATATGATTTATAAATCTCTGCAATAAGGGAAACCTGTTATGTAAAAAATTATACTTTATAATTCAACTTATGAAGAAGAGAAATCTGTCGTTCATAAATCGAATTAAGCAATTGCTATGTTTATTAAATACTTAGAAGAAACCAGATATGGATAACAATGATTAAAATTATATCATTTGCACAGGATTACGATAGCTAAAGTAGTCATTAACCAGGTACAAATTGTTATACACAACATGAAACAAAATGTTGATATAATGAGAAGCTAAAGCTGTAACAAAACACCAAATTATGCCTCAGTCTGTATTAAAACTCCATATCCTTCTTCTCCCAAAAATGAGGATGTCCTTATTACAAAAATGATAGGTATTTATAAGTCTCTTCACAGGGTAAAACCTCCCTGTGGATAATATCAAATTGTTTTACATAATCTGGGAAATATCCAAAAATCAACTAAACTAAGAAACTAAAATGCAAGTAAAATCTTTGAAATATCCCCTAACTGCTCATCCAATCTACTGCCAGTTCGAATTCATCTGCAATAGATCAAAAATAACAAGTTAGAAAAGTATTTCATCAACAAAACAATAAAAAATTGATTCTACAGACTTAGCTACAGAATCATCTGATTCTGTAGCTAGTCTAAAATAGCATACAGGATCAGAATATAAATCAAATCAAATCTTTTTAAAAGAATCAAATCCAATTTTCTTTCAATAAAGATTAAAAAACGAATCACTAATGATTCAAATAATTTTATCATTCAAATTAAACAAAATCAAAAGTAATTCAATCGAAACAGGGGTAAGAATACTATATTTCATGGTTACCATAATCAGGTCAAACAATAACAAGACTGTCCCATATCCAATTAAAATCCGATAAGATCAAAATCCAATAACCAAATAGAGAGACAATTATGCTCTGTTTCGATTGCCATTATAGTCGGGTAAACATAATCGAAACCAAACAATTTTACAAATCATTTCACATCCAATTCGAAAGTAGAGCGATCAAGCAAATCATATGCAACGTTGTGTTTTTCCAAAACATGAGATACGATTAGATAAAAATAGGATTGTTTCACAATTATCATAATTGTTATGGCTCAAACGTTTCGCACCACAGGTGGATTAATTCAGATAGATACGTGAACCAATTCATGCAAAATCATAACTAGATTGATTCGACTTTGACCACAATCACTATAGAATTGACATAAGTGCAAATAAACTCTATTGGATTTGAACGAAATGGTTAATTCCAAACAAGTCGCGACAGGGTTTAATAGAGAAACAAATCATGAATCAATATCGTTTCACAAATCCACTTGAAACAAAATATCTATCGTAAAAACGAATTCAAGTGATAGCAGGGTCGATGAAACCAACGCGAATCCAGCTGGTTTTTTTTTTTACCTAACCGTTACGAATTGTTTTGGATGTATTTTACCAGGATCGTATTGAGAATAATCCGGATTGTATTCCTGTAACAGTTTACCATATCACAATTGTTGCCAACCATAACATATACATTATAACCAATTCGAATCGAAACTTGATTGTGTTTAAAAATGAAATGCAAAACAGCTTGTGTCTATAATAGATACAACAACTTCAATTAGCAACAGATCATCCCAAATTAAGCTAAATGAAACCAATCAAATCCATACTAAGATCCAATCAAATCGACGAAAGAATCCAATCGAAACTAAACTGGGAAAACAAATTTCATTAATCAAAACAAAACTATGTAGATAATGCATTTAATGTGATAGAGAAAAATCATGCTGTAAACATAGCTATTCGAAAGAATTTGAATTCGTTATATAAACAAGTGATAGAACATAGCGGTGAAGCTGCTCAAATTATGTCAATTTTGAATTCACGATCGCTGTAGCTGAATCCACATTTTTAAACAAAATAGAGCCTGTCGTCCTCTATTTCTTATCAGTGGCTTGCAATTTGGCCTTTTGACTGGTAAGCCTTGCAACTTGATCCTCCAAAGAATGAATTTTGGACTGTAGCATTGGCACATCAAGATAATACCTTTCTAACCACGAGCCGCACTATTCTCACTGTTCACAGGGTGGCGCTGCAGACTTAGGTAAAGCAGGAGAGGGTTTTGATGAAGGACCGGGATTTTCACAAGGCAGCTTTCTGCCCGGGTAGTTAGGGTCGTCTTGCAAGCAATGTGGTAGGTTCGACATGAAGTCAAACGAGGGTTTGTCACACAGACCTTCCGAATAAGGATACTCACTAGCCAGATAACATTCCACCTCCGAGTCGGAGTCTTCACTCACCATGATGGGGTTAGGGTTGACAAGAAGTCTCGGCTTGTTCCTTGCCATACGAGAGATTAAACGGGCATTCTTTTTGCCTTTGGAATTTGCAGTAGGTTTGGATTTAGGTTTCTTTCCCACGGGCTTAACAGTTTCGACATCCTTGGTCACAGAGTGGGATAGGTCGATAGGTGAGTCGGGCAAGGGTTTAGGTAACAACATACTGTAGGGTACCGTGGGTACAGTCTTATCTTCGCGCACCACAGGTTTTTCAACCTGTGGAGGGTTTGAATCCTCAAAATCATTGCGAGCCAGGAAATCGTTCCAACAGTCTCCGTGTAACCCCAAATGATAAAAAATAATCATTTTAACCAGCCCGAAGTGAAAAAGGATGCTATCAGTCTTGTTCCTTTTGTATCTCTTAGACATTTTAAACAGGCTTCTATGCAGGTAATAAGGCATATTAAGCTCATAGCCCATGAAAACCATAAGCAAACGAAGGTGGTGTATGAAAACAAAACTATACCGACCCTACGCGACTGGAAGAGCAGAGTCCAAGGGACCTCTTCCACTTTGCAATTCTTGGACCATTGTTGTCCAATAACAGGCAAACCGGTAGCTAAACTGAGAAATTGCTCGTCAATTTCCAATTGAACATCCCCGACCTTGGCTCGATAGCCATCAAAGGTTAAAGCGAACTGTCGAGCAACGCAGGGGTTAAAACCATCAAACTTTTGTATGAACGGGAGCCATCCAAATTCCTCAAGGTCACTGTGGGCACTGTCAAATATCAACAGAGCCTGGCTACCATTGGGTTCAGCCCTTATGACGGGAGCCATGATGTGAGCACATGGTAAGGGTTTGGGTCGAAATCGCCAACACACAGGAGCAAAGTCATTTGGGCTAACAGCTACGAACGATCAAAGGGGAAGCATTAATGTGCGCATGCGAGGGTGGTGGGATTATTCACCGCCATGCATAATAGTAATGGAAAAGTACAACCTCTGTTCAATCAATCATAATATAATTCAAACCACATTATTCGGCCAACCCAAAAATCAAACGATGAACGATATACCAATGCGCCATTGTATTATTTCAAACCACGAATGTTCAATGTGAAATCAAACCCAAATGTTAACCATGCGCTTGTTGCATAATGTGTAATCAAAGTTTAAAACATTGAGGCAATCGATAATTGTAGAATTGACAAGCCAAGAGCCATAATAAGGATCACATCATATACATAAAGACAAAAATAAACCATGACCCCTATGTAATTCAATGACTAGGCAAGTTTCAAAAAACATAAATGTTCATGCTCAATGCCTTACCAGTTTAATAAAATCCAGTTGCACAATCAAAGTAAGAATAGGCAAATAGGCATAGTTCAAAAATCCTTTCAACCACTTAATGATAAACCAAAGGTAAGTGTTACTCAAAATAAAATATCATGACTGTTCAAAGAACGATGGAGGAGTTTTCACGCTTGCAGTCGTGAAAACCAAATGAAGACCAATTTGCAAATGTTGCAAGAAATGAAAACATCGTCTATTTGGAAAATGCGACGACGATTTGAAGTTCAGAAGACATAGGTGTAGGCAGCTTATAGGCCAATAGAAAAAATATTATTGGCTTCCAACACCACCATGAAGAGAATTTTGAATTGCCTTGTCAAGAGTTGTAACTAAAGTCTTGATTCTAGTTCTATGTTAGAACTAAAGTTTAATGCTGATTTGCAACTAAAGTCTTGAGTCTAGTTCTATTTTTAGCAATGTTGAGTTGCAACTAAAGTCTTGAGTCTAGAACTAAAGTGTAATGTTGAGTTGCAACTAAAGTCTTGAGTCTAGTTCTATCTTAGAACTAAAGTGTAATGTTGAGTTGCAACTAAAGTCTTAAGTCTAGTTCTAAGTTCGAACTAAAGCTTGTCAGTCTCAAGTCTAGTTCTAAGTTCGAACTAAAGTGTAATGTTGAGTTGTAACCAATCTCAAGTCTAGTTCTAAAGTTAGAACTAAAGTGTAATGTTGAGTTGTAACCAATCTCAAGTCTAGTTCTAAGTTCGAACTAAAGTATGAAGCTGAGTTATGACTAATGCATGCAATCAGGTTACTATTTCGAGCTTCTCCTCTTCCCCTCTTCAACCTATATAAGAAGAGTTCGAACCATCTCCTCAATACAGTTTTGCAACACAATTTTGAAACAGAGTTTTCATATGTAGGTTGAGGGTGAAGTAATAGAGGAGCACATCAGTGATAAAGAGGCAACATATCAAAGGTGTATTTCAGCAAGGTATTGTAAGTCTTTGTCAAGTCCAAGTCATCTTGGCAAGCTCTTTGAGAGAAGTACATTCATGGTGGATATTTGTAAGAGATCTTACATTATTAATACAATAAAGGAATATTGTTTGTTGGGGTTTTTCTCCCTGTACAGGGTTTCCCCAGGGTATATGTGTTGTTGATATGCATGTTTACTTATCTACATAATTATTTATATTTGATTATGATTTGAAATTGTTGAAGTGTATTAAGCTAGAATCAAAGTATTGAAGAAAATAAAAGAATTCATCTGCATAAGAAATCAAGCTCATAATTTAACAGGAAGGAGGACTCAAGATGACCCCCCAAGGACAATTTCCTTCACCCTAAGCATTAATCGTTATTTAAAATAATGATGGAATACCAAAAGTTTAGTGAAGATGTTTACAACCTATTCTTTAGTAGGCAAATAATCCAAGTTGAGAACACCATCCTTGATGAGATACCAAATGAAGTGCATGTTGATGTCAATTTGGTTCCTCCATTGATACTCTACAAGGTTGCAAGAAATATGTATGTCACTTTGACAAGCACACCAAAGAGTAGTGGCATGGTCCTGTTGAATGCCAAATTCTTTCATCAACTATTGAATCCAAAGAACCTGCTGACTAGTAAGAATTGTAGCACGAAATTGAGCTTCTACAAAAGATAATTAAATCATTGTTTGTTTTGTAGGACCGAGAAACATGACCAAAACCAAGGTAATTAAAAAAACCAAAGGTGGAATTCTGATCATCAACTGAACCAATCCAATTTTAGTCAGTGAATCCAACAAGATGAGAAGCACCTAAGATGAACTAAATACTAAAATTGGTAGAACCTTGAATAAACATCAAAATATGCTTTGTTACCTTCTATCCCTATTACAAAATAAATGTCAAGGTGTGTATGAGTCAAATAAAGTAGACTCTTGACTAGTTTCATATACAACAAATTATTAAAGCATGGTGAAGAACATCTAACCAAAAGTGTAACTCCTGATTGAAATTGAGTGGGTGAAAGCTTGCAATGAATGATGCCCATTATCCCCTATCCTAGGGATAAATAAGGATATCATGTAACGAGGCCCACAGGTCCTAGACATGTAGTGTCGAGAGTCAGATGACTTGAGAATGGCCCTGGAGGGCCCATACTTTCTTCAGTGAATCCCACCTATCAACAAAAACAACAACAACCATCCCACCAACCTAGTCCTGAAGTAGCAGTAATTCTTGCTCCATGAGGTAATAAGTCTGGGTATCATGGTATGTGTCACTCTGATTTTTGAAGTACTTGAATATGTTGCACTAAATTCTCTTTCAATTCATAATGTTTGCTTGGAAGTTATGCTCTTTAACTTGTTCATACCTGGGGGGGGTGACATAATTCCCTAGTAAGTTGGTTCTCCTTTAGGATGAGTTTCCATTGGGTGGGTCTATGAAAGTTCATCATCCATTCCTTCCGTAGTTACCTATTTTCATCATTATTCCTATCACCTTCCCCTACCTTGGTTCGGGAATTGGGTTTGCCACACTAGGAAGGGTTGTACCTTGCCTTGTGGGAAGAAGGGTTTAAAGGCCCAGAGGGTAAAAACATCTAGCAAGAGTTAAAATCCAAAATAAAACCTTTGAGATTCTTCTCCCAGGGATTCCCGAGAAAGCGATAAAAGACTTCTCAGTATGAAAAGGGGACCCATAAGATAAAACAAAACTCAAGGTCTAGTTGGTGGATGGGAGTTCTCATCATGAGCCATCCTATTAGGTCCATGGTCATGTAGCGGTATGACACTACCATCTATGTGGTCACCAAACCAAGGTAGTGGAGCTTGGTGGCATAACCAAGATAAAGGGCATCTCATCACGAGCCAACTTTCTCATTTTCGTGAAATGCTTGTGGGTAACACTGTCACCTCTGGTCACCATGACAGGGCAGCGTTGCTGAGCTTTTCCCTTGAAAAGAAAAATACCAAAAAGAAATAAGACTAATAATAAAAGGAATTGAATGGGCTAGGAAACAAAGGAATCCATGATGAGGTGCATCCCACCCTCTACAGAGGCACCCACAAGAAATACCTACATTTCCCTATTTTCACTGCACCCTCTGCCCAAACACTTCCCCTACACCATTTCACACACTTACATGACCTAGATTGGATCTCATCTGGGAAACACCCCAAACTTGAGGAGGATTATCCCAATAGGACATCCTGAGACCCTCTCCAAACCTGACTTGTTAAGTTGCACAACGAATTTGAGCATTTGTCTGGGTAAAGGGGGGTTTGATGAACATGTTTGGGTAATTTGATTATTGGATGTGATTGACATTGCTATGATCCCTGTGACTTATGAGCCCATGGAGGGTGTACTTTTTGCTGCTGCAGGACCTTTCTAGGTGGGCAGGTACATATGGGGAGATGATTAGCTCAGACCTCCATGGGGCTGAAATCCCACAGATGGATGTTGTAACCCCAGCCAGGGGCAGAGAGATGTCATATATTTTCACCATGAAGAAAGAAGGATTTTTCACCAGAGACATGTTGGCAGACCTAGAACCAGGGGGTATTTCTCTTCCAGTTAGACGTTGGCCTTAGGAGGCCCATGACATCACCTCTATGACCCTAGACATCACTGAGCATCAGGATTTTCATTATGGAGGTAGTTGTGTGCTAGTTGGCACGTGTGGTGTCATCTAGGGCCTTAGGAGGCCTAACGTTTTGCATATGGGGCCCAACACTCCACCTAGGAGGCTCAACGTCACCCTAGAAGGGCATGGCGTCACCTCTAAAAGTGATTTTAGGATTTAATTAATGACATTTATGTAAAACTGGATTTTTGATGTAATTTGGCCATGTCATCCTTTTGATTATCTAATTTTAATTAAAGGTCATAATTACTGTATAAATAGAGAGAGAAAACTCTCATTTTTTCATGATTCACTCATCACACAAGTGGTGGTCTGAAATTCAACCCTCTTTAAGGGTTATTGGATGAAACTAAGTGGTGTGCAACTTTTGGGGAGGCAAATCTTGGTGTATTTTGGAAAATTTTCATGTGGAATCGTCAACTAGGGTTTATGCTTGATTATTCTTGGTGAAGTAAGTAGAAAATCTGCATTTATTTATTGTGAATGAATGCTTATGGTAAATTTACTTGTTTTATGTCAAAGATTATGAAATTTCTTGCTTGAAACCTGTTGGTGCAATTATTTGCATAATATATTACCCAACATAAATTATCAACCAGGATTCGTAATCAGTAGAGTTGATGCACTATATGCGCCGATAACAGATAGGTTCCTATGTCTGTTTAGTATAGATTAGATAAGAAAACCATGTAGAAACCAACACACTTTTAAAAATAACAATCTTCACACAAATCGAAAGCTGGAAAGAAACACTCATAAACAAACAGAAGCTCTTTGCTCAAGTGATGGACATGTTCATTGATGGATCATGAAAATAAAAGATGAACTTTGATTCTATCTCTTGGAGAAACTAAACTAACAAGTGGAATGCTCCATTAAAGCTCATGTATTGTGAAATATGGAGATCCCACCGTTCTTGCATTACCACACTTTGCAACACATTCGAATAGTGAAATCAAACAAAATAACATGAAATCAAAGTAACAAATACATGAAATGAAAATCTACACTAACAATTTACGATAAGCTTACCAAGTTGGATCGGTGGCCCTTGTTGATGCCAACATGGAAGCTTTAGATCAATAGATGATAACTTCGAAGAGAGACAAAATCACTGAATCCAAACTTGCATTAATCTTCAACAGGTAGGTTTACAAAAGGAGTCTCTTCATTAATCCAATCTACATCATAACAATTCTCCTCAAGAACCTATCTCATAACAATTCCCTTAATCTACATAATAATGAATCCTCCTTTAAATCTACATAATAATGATTCTCATCTTTCACATAATATTGATTCTCTTCTTCATGAAGAGAAGGCACTCTCTTTTATACATGAGATCTATCAAAAGGAGATAAACATCTCATAATTATAGATCCAATTTTCTCTCAAACCATTTCCCTTTATTACAAAATATAATCCCTTTAAATCCTCACACATTTCTCTCATATATCTTGGATAAGATATGACAACCAAATCTCCATGATCTTCTCCTTGGATTAGGATTGAATTATCTTCTCAAATCTTGAAATGGTGGAGGAAGTATTTGAGAATTCTTTTGAATTAATCATTCACATATTCCTACACATGATAAATCTCACACATTTTTGAGATATATGAAAACATGTCAATTTTCTAATATTTAATCACAAATTCCCTTTTAATACTAAAATAAATGATTTGGAAAATAACAAGGTTAAACCCATATTTAATTATGAAATGGTATTAATGAATGGTTTATAGAGCGATGAAATGTGAATAATGATGAATGGAAAGGTGGATGGAAATACGACATTTCTAAGACTCAAAAAAACCCTAGGAGAAAGACACATGTTACTATCTTTTTCTCTATCATCTTCCACTTGCTAAGATTTCTTGAAAGGCACCTATCTAAAAGTAGATACTAGAGCCCTACCATTGTAGCACTCTAGTAACCCTAATTCATTTCCTATTGCATATTTTAATTCAATTTGGATAAGGAAAATTGATCTAGATGGATGTCGGTGGCCTCCCACTTATTCCAACTGACTCATTTTGGCAGTTTTCTAGTGCAATAGTTTTTTCCTAGATTTCGGGTCCCTAACTTCCGAGGTCGTTTTGAGGCCCTAAACAACATTTTTAGGGATCACCACAATCAACATGTGGAGGGATCACCACAACAAGAATGCGTATTCCTCGGATAGGCCTTTCCAACAGGCTATCGTGTGCCTAAAATAAAGATCGTATGCAAAAGTTACGACCCCGAGAAGTTGATGTACTAATTTACTCAAACGGGGCCCACATGAATTTTGGCACTTCATCTCCTAGGATTAGGTTTTTGGATGTCTAAGGTTTTTGACATTCCTGTTTATTGTAAAAAGACCTAGAGATCCTCATTGTAATAATTTTCTGGCGAATAAGCACAGTCGTCACATCTCTTCTCAGAGATAAGCCACCACCATTCTAGCAAGCTTGTTTTCCACTGCATTTTACAGTTTCAACTTATTTCCTCATTGAATAGAAACCAATTTTACTGTATATATGTTATTTTGTGTTAAGCATATTTTGATAATAATATGTATTTATTTCGTTCTTCTCATAAAATATGTATCAGTGGTATCAGAACGATCTGCTCCTTGTTGTTCTTACTACATGTACCCAACAAGGTCAGGATACAAAGAATTGGGTCTCGAGCTTGTTTCTATTGAGGACAAAATCTCTCGCATGCCCAAGTGACCTCTCATGGCAGGAGAAAATAAATACGACGAGATAGGGGATCCCTTCAAAATGTTGCTCGAGGAATCCCTCATGCAACAGAGGAATGATATGATGGATAGTTTTGCACAAATCCTTCAGCAACCCCAACCCACAGAACAAAGGACAGAGAAAAGATGAACCGCCTTAGGACAGCCAGTCCAGGCCTCAAGCAAAGAAGGACACCAGAAAGAAAAATAAAGATACCAGGAAGTGGTGCGACTTCCATAAGATCCCCTGGCATAACACTATTGATTTCCACTCAAAGCAGTCGCTGGTGGCTGAGATCAAATCCTCTTAATCAGATGTGGGTTCCGAATCTGAGTCAGAACCAAAAACATACCATTGATGTAGAACCTAGTGATGTCGTTGCTACCAACAAGCTCCAACCCGGTGAACCAGAAGAGCCAGAGGAAGGCGAGCGCTTTTTTCATTCATATATGTGGGTGAAGGGTATCCCGCTGCACTTCATTGTTGATAGTGGTAGCTAGAAGAACCTCATCTCAGTAGAGATTGTCAAGCGATTCTCCCTACCGACAACATCTCACCTGCATCCCTACACCATCTGACGACTCCACCAAGGAAGACACATATGCGTCATCCAACAATGTTGCTTGTCATACGACATCAATCCCTTCAAATACGAGGTATTGTGTGATGTTTCCCTTCTCGAAGTTTGTAATGTTCTTTTGGGCCAACCATATTTATGGAAACGCCATGTTGTATATGAGTCTAGGCCTCGCAGTGTTATTATTACTTTGAACAATAAATTGTACAGGATATCGGAGGTAGTCTCACCTAGTGTTATTTCCTTGATCTCTTCCAAGCAATGCAGGAAGGTCATCTCATAGATTGGGAAATTTGTCTTCTTCGTTATTCTCTCTTAGAATGAGCGAAAGATCACAGCCACATACAGGGTCTTCCCATCTAACCTCTCCACACAGTAGAAGAAAGTGGATAAGGTCGTGGAAGCATACTCGAATATCTTCTCCTCACCTACCGAGGTACCTCTGCACTGTCAGGTCAAGAACCCCATCGATATGACCCCTGATGCATTGTTTCCCAATGGGCCAGTCTATCATCGCTCTCTGTTAGAGAATGAGGAGATCAAGCAGTAGATCTAAGAACTTCTCCACAAGGGGAACATCCGTCCCATATCATCACCTTGTGGGAGCCCAATCATGTTGGTACAAAAGAAAGATGGAACCTCGTGACTCTGCATTGATTATCGATCTATGAATAAAATCACAGTGAGAAACCAGTACCCGATTCCTCGAATAAACAACCTCCTTGATCAGCTCACGGGGGCCAAATACTTCAGTAAGATTGATTTGAAGTATGGATACCACTAGGTCCCAATAGAGCAAATAGATGTATGAAAGACCACCTTCAAGTCAAAGGAAATGCTTTTTGAATGGTTGGTCATGCCCTTTGGCTTGAGAAATTCTCCAACCACTTTCAAGAGGATGATGAACAATATCCTATGACCATTCACCAATACTTTTGTAGTGGTGTATCTGGATGACATTCTCATTTACAACAAGACTTGGGCAGAACACTTGTAGCATATTCAATAGGTTTTGCACACTCTGTGGTAGTAGAAACTATACACCAACTTGGAAAAATGATCCTTCGTCATGGACATGGTCCATTACATGGGCTACATCATTGATCAGCAGGGTGTACATGTCGATCCAGTCAAGATCCAAGTCATCCATGACTGGCCAGCCCCAACCACACTCACTGAGCTTCAAAGCTTCTTGGGCCTTGCCAATTTCTACCACAGGTTCATGTTGGGATTCTCCCATATTGCATTGACCCTTGGCCACGTAACCGGGGGTGGTGGTAAGGCAAAATATGTGTGGGATCGGTCCCAACAAAAAGAAGTTGATGATTTGAAACAACTCTTGTGCTCAGCCCTAGTACTTTCACTATCGGACCTGCAACAATCCTTTGAGATCGAGACAGATGCTTCATACTATGTTGTAGGTGTTGTTCTCACTCAGCAGGACCACCCCCCGGCCTATCGTAGTGAGACACTATCAGATGTTATTCACAAGTACCCTACTTGCGACAAAGAACTGTACTCCATTGTGCAAGCATGTATCCAATGGAGACATCCA
Source organism: Picea engelmannii (assembly GCA_009831015.1). NCBI lineage: Eukaryota > Viridiplantae > Streptophyta > Pinopsida > Pinales > Pinaceae > Picea > Picea engelmannii. Next base: position 1,532,387 of record ML778307.1, read on the forward strand.
TCCACATTGATCATAATCCACTACAGTTCATGCAGACACAAGGAAAATTGCAGAATGAATACCATCAGAAATGGTCCACATACTTGTAGAAATTCCACCTCAACATCAAGTATAAAATAGGAAGCACCAACTGCGTCGTTGATTGCCTCAGAAGACCGCCATTCATGACACTCACCATGATGCTAGACTCTTTTGGCCATGAGACCTCTGGATGGTCCCAAATCTATGAGATAGACCCATAATTCGCCACCACCTACCAAATGTTGGTCGCAAATGTAGTTGTCGCTAATTTCCATCTTCAGGATGGGTTGTTGTGTCATTTGGGCCATATTAGCATTCCATCAAGCAAGCGAGAGAAGCTGATCTAGGAAGCCCACTACAGTCGGGTGGCAGGACACTTCAGCTTCGAAAATATAGTGGCAATGTTGCAGAAACATTTCTACTGGTAAAACATTTGACAGAAAGTCAGCAAGTATTTCAGATCCTGCACTGCCTACGTTATTGCCAAACCGACCACTAAGAAACATGAATTGTACACCCCTCTTCCTACTCTTGACAGACCATGGGAATCCATCTCCATGGACTACATGTCTGTCCTCTCGTCCACCAAGCGGGGAAATGACTGAGTTTTTATGGTTGTTGATCGCTTTGCTAAGATGGAAATTATGGTCGCCTGCAACAAGAGCACCACAATAGAGGCCACTGCCAAGCTCTTATTTGAACGAGTCTGGGTACATTTTGGAATCTCACAAACCATTGTCTCATATCGGGAAAATTGATTTCTCAACAAATTCTGGTCAAGCCTCTGGTCACTACTGAACACTAAGCTCAAAAAATCCATTTCCTTCCACCCCCAGACATATGCCCAAACTGAGGTCGTAAATGTAATGATCGTGCATATACTGTGCATGTATAATTCCAAGAACCCTCTCACATGGGATGAGAGTCTTTTCTATGTCCATCATAGCTACAACCGATCCCTGCATAGCTCAACTAGCCACAACCCCTTTCAGGTGGGGTTGGGATTCCAACCATTGGGTCCCATAGATGTTTCACTACCCCTTGCAGTCACCTTGACCAACTCATATGCTACTCCAATTGAAGCTAACAAAGCCACCCAGTTCATTTAACAGATCTAGCATATCTGCCAACACATTCGGGATATCCTACAGAAGTCCAATGACAAGTACAAGCAACGCCATGATCAACATTGGGTGACACATAAGTTTTAGGTGGGCAACAAAGTTTTGTTGCATATGTAGAAAGAACACCTTACCGAACCTCGTCGGAAGATTTTCCCACTCCATTATGGACCCTACACCATCACCAAGGTTGTGGGTGATAATTCTTTTGAGCTCAACATTCCTCCTTTCCTTGGCCTGCACCCAATGTTTAACGTGGATCTACTTCAACCTTATTTCCCACCATTATTGGACACCTCAGAGATAGCAGAACAACTGACACCAACAGAGCTCAACCATGAATGCATAAAATAGGAATCCAGTGATTAGATTGTGGACAAGAAGGTCATGGGCAGTCACCAGCAAAGGATCCAACTTTATCGAGTTGTCAAAGCAGGGCATCTCTTGCACTAAGGCAAGTGGCTCACCCGGGGCCAAATTCAACAGAAATTTCCTCATCTAATGGGGGAACTCAAAGCAATGGAGACCAATGACTCCTAATTAGGGAGGATTGATCTAGATGGATGTCGGTGGCCTCCCAACTATTCCAACTGGCTCATTTTGGCAATTTTCCAGTTCGACAGTTTTTTCCTATTTTTCGGGTCCCTGGCTTCTAGGGCCGTTTTGAGGCCCTAAACAATGTTTTTAGGGCTCACCACAGTCAACAATGTGTAGGGCTTGCCACAGGAAGCATATGTATTCCTCGGATAGACCTTTCCAATGAGCTATCATGCACCTAAAACTAAGATCGTATGAAAAAGTTATGACCCCGGGAAGTTGATGTACTAACTTACCCAAATGGGGCCCACATGACTTTTGGCGCTTCATCTCCTAGGGTTAGGTTTTTGGATGTCTAGGGTTTTTGACATTCTTTTTTTTTGTAAAAAGGCCTGGAGATCCTCATTGTAATCATCTTCTTGCAAATGAGTGCAACTGTCACATCTTTTCTCAGAGATAAGATGCCACCATTCTAGCAAGCTTGTTTTCCGCTGCATTTTACAGTTTCAACTTATTTCCTTATTGAATAGAAACCAATTTTACTGTATATCTGTTATTATGTGTTAAGCATATTTTGACAATAATATGTATTCATTTCGTTCTTCTCATAAAATTCAGATCAATGGTATTAGAGTGGTCTTCTCCTTGTCGTTCTTAATGCATGTCCCCAACGAGGTCAGGGTACAAAGAATTGGGTCTCGAGCTTGTTTCTCTTGAGGAAAAAATCTCTCGGACACCCAAATGACCTCTCATGGAGGGAGAAAAGAAACACGACAGGATAGGAGATCCCTTCAAAATGTTTCTCGAGGAATCCCTCACACAACAAAGGAACAAGATGATGGATGTTTTTTCACAAATCCTTCGGCAGCCCCAAATCGCAGAACAAAGGGTAGAGCAAAGACAATCCACCTCCGGACAACCATTCCAAGAAGCAAGCAAAGAAGGAAACCAAAAATACAAAGAAAGATACCGAGAAGTGGTGTGAATTCCATAAGATCCCTGGCATAACACTATTGATTGCCACTCAAAGAAGTCGTTGGTGGCTGAGGTGAAAGCCTCTGAATTAGATGCAGGTTCCAACTCTGATTCAGAATAAAAAAGGGGGAGATAGATCATTGATGCAGAACCCAGTGCTACCATTTCTACCACCAAGATCCATCCTGGTGAGTCAGATAACCCAGAGGAAGGTGATCACCTTTTTCATTCACAGATGTGGGTGAAGGGTACCCTGCTGCACTTCATCATTGATAGCAGTAACCAGAAGAACCTCATCTCAGTAGAGGTTGTCAAGTGACTCTCCTTGACTACAATGCCGTACCTGCAGCCCTACACCATCAGATGGCTTCGCCAAGGGAGCGACATCCACGTCAATCAACAATGTCGCCTGTCATATGACATCAAGACCTTCAAAGACGAGGTATTGTGTGATTTTTCCCCTCTCGAAGTTTGTAATGTTCCTTTGGGCCATCCATATTTATGGAAACGCCATGTTGTATATGAGTCTAGTTCTTACAATGTTATTAATAATTTGAACAAGAAATTGTACAGTATATCGGAGGAAGTCCTACCTAGTGTCATTTCCTTGATCTCTGCCAAGCAATTCAGGAAGGTAATCTCTTAGATGGAGAATTTTTTCTTCTTCATGATTCTCTCTCAGAATGAGAAAAATATCACAGCCACATCTAGGGTCTCCATGACTAACCTCCTCACACAGCAAAAGCAAGTGGATAAGGTTGTGGAAGCATACTTGGATATCTTCTCCTCACCTATCGGGGTACCTCTACACTGTCAGGTCAAGTTCCCCATTGATCTGACCCCGAACACATTGTTACCCAATGGGCTAGTCTACCACCGCTCTTTGTTCGAGAATGAGGAGATCAAGCGGTAGATCCAAGCACTGCTCCACAAGGGGCACATCCATCTGAGCTCATCACCTTGTGGGAGCCCAATCATGATGGTACAGAAGAAATATGGAACCTGGTGACTCTGCATTGATTACCAGGTGTTGTAGGAAAATCTCCCTGCGGACAGGTAGATCTCCTCTTGAGAGCTAGACCCTTAACTCTAAGAAAGAAGGTGCTTATCATGGACACAGACTTACTTTTGGATCTAAACAAGCTAATGAACAAAATAGAAGGAGGAAAGCATGTACCTTATGAACGTCGTTTGTCCCTGCAAGGTCCAGGATGTGCTTCGATCTTGAGCTCCTTGGTAGATCCTGCAAGATAAACAAAAGTAAAAACAACTTCCTACTCTACTGAGATTAGCTAAAACATAGATCCATCTACTGTAGACAAACTTATATGGAACAAGTACAAGTTTGAAAGAAATGGGCCAAGCATTGATTATATTGATGAGAACAAAGTGTTACTTACAACCATGGATGTAGTGCAGCAACTTCACCAAGCTCTCCTTGTCCAAACCCTTGCTTAAAGAGTCCACACACAGAATGTTGATGCTCCAAATGACATCTTCCTCATGAGATCATAAGTTAGATGCTTCACAATTCTTTCCATGTCCCTTCAATACCACTCATGAGATCATAAGTTTGGTATAATTCTCAATCTCCATTCCCCCCTTCCTCCATGGAAATCCCTCATTATATAGGATTTGAAGACTTACCCACCATGGAGAGGATCTCTCATCAGATCCACTAAGAAAGGGATCTCTAAGATATTTAGGGAGAAAATATCTCTTAAGGATTTTTGGGAGGAAATATCTCTCAAGGATTTTAAGGAGGAAATATTTCAACCATCCATGAGACCCTCCATCTTCCCTAAAAAATAGGAAACCAAATGTGAGGTGGATTCTCACACTTAATTACTTTCTTTTTCATGAATATTAATAATAATTCATGTGCACTTGATTCTCACACTTAATCCATTTCTTTTCCATGAATATTAATAATAATTCATGTGTACTTGGTATTTTGGCCTTCATGTAATATATCCCTCCTCCACATTGACTAGGGATTATGACATAGGTTATTCCATGGTGTCAAGGTGTATGAGGCACTTATATGACACTTTACGACACTTAAGGTGAGGTACCTAGGTGTGCAAATTTCATGTGTAACAGAATGCCCTCTAAAGTGTGATGTCATAAGAGAGAATGATGGTCGAAAACACTTCACAAATATTTAAAGCAAGGGTGTGGATGCAGAGAAATTGATAGAAGATACACACAAACATACAAAAAATATTATGACATGTTTCAATCCCAAGGCAGACATACCTATGCATGGGTGATAAAGACTTACAAGATATGGCGGCCATAAAATACACTGTGGATCCATAATTATATTGATAAAAGGTATAGCCATAGAGGATATAGTGTGGATTTATACTCCTATGACCTGAATTGATCATAGCCACGAAGAATACACAGTGGATCTATGAGATGACAAGACATAGCCACGACCAATACAAAGTGGATCTATGTGACAGTATATGTGTCATTGTTCAAGAGAAACTCCATCGCAACCTGGGAAAAGTACATATCAGAGTGATCACTCAACCCAGGGTCTTCTTACTGATCCTGATGTAGTATGAATCTAACCATGTGAATAGATTTCTTGATGTCGAACATGGCAGAAACCACTTAATTACCGGTCAATGATGTAAACCGTTAACAAGCGCGAGGGAAATCACCATTGATGTCAATGATTCCCAAGGTACTCTAGTACATTCTAATGAATGTGAATGGATGAGTTGAAGTCGAACATCCATGGAATCATCCAATCATAGGTCAATGATGTAAACCCACTGTCGAATGTGAGGAGGCATGCCATTGAGGCATGCATGTCCCAAAGTACTAACTGGTTTCTAAGTCTAGTTCCTGGATATTGTGTTGAAGTCGACAGGAATAGACTTGTCGCAGGAGGGCCTTGATGTATCCCCCATAAACGACACGAAACAGACACAGATATGTAATTGGTAGATCAAAAGAATATGGACTGACATGGGTATTGAAACAAGATATTTGTGATGGTTGACTCTCAAGGCAGATACTTCTATTGAACACTAAGGCACGATAGAAAAAACATGACATGGACCAAAACACGATGATACAGTGGATGCTGTGACTTTCGTCGGGTGACCCAAAGGAGTAATAAAAACTCAGAGGATTGGTTCATTGCAGAGGTTCAGTGGATTAATATGTGCGCAAAGACAAAGTATCATGTTCAAGGGCGACTCTAAGAGTTACTTGGTAATGTTCTCAAAAACTGCTTAGCTTGCTTCCTTCAATTTTTTCCCCCATCCAGATAGATGAGTACCTTTTTTAATTTAGCGAGCTCAAGGAGGGTAACACATTTTCGATATAACTCACCTTCGTTAAGTTCCTCTTCCTTTGCTTAAAGAACTGGAAGAAGTAAGGGTTCGGTTCCATATTGGCCCTTCAATGTATGATGGTTTAACGAGTCCAGAGAAGGTAAACTCGGTAGTTTTTCATATTTAGAGAGTCTGAAAACAACTTAAACGTGACTCCAATGTTGTCCTTTTTCGTAATGTTAGTCTCGCGAGGCCAAAAAAAAGATAAATTATCACTCAAAGGACGCCCTTTCAAACCTTTCAACGAGTGGTAATGGAAGCAAGATCACACATAAATCTTTTCATGTTTAGAGAGTCTGAAAAGAGCTTAAGGACAACTCCAGGGGGTTCCTTTTTCAGGTATCCATACATGACCGAAAAAGAGATAAAGTTTACCCAGATGCATTCTCATGTATTTACGAGCAAGATAAAGAACAAAGACTAAGCTCGGTATGCCCCCAACTTGAAAGCTAGTGGCTTAAGTCCAGAATGATCATCAAAGGCTGAAGACATGCCCTCCAAGCTTCAATTCATTCACTGACTTTGAGGTTGTCACCAATTTCTCTACTAGCTGAGAAAAAGGAGAAGGGTGGATGAAAAGTAGGTTCAAGAGAGGTGACCAGTTCATGTTTTGATGAGCTTGACACAGGAAAAGAACTATGCTCAGGGTTCCAGGTTCGTTCCTCAGATTGTTGTTTCATTTTTTAACGAGCTTGCTATAGAGAGGAAAACCATGCTCGTGGCCTCTGTTTCATTTTTTAACGAGCTTTCCACAGAGAAGAGAAACTATTCTCATGACCTCTATTTCATATTTTAACGAGCTTTCTACAGAGAGGAAAAACTATGCTCGTGGCCTCTACTTGATCATGACATCCAAGAGAATAACGCTTTGGAAGGATACCATGTCAAGGGACAAAACTCGGTCATGGATTTCAAGAGATATTCACTGGATGGAAGATAATCACTCTATAAGGAACACATATCGAGGTTTGTGACAGGGGTAAGGAGATCATGCTCCAATAACCCTACCAAAGAGATCACCATGTCAACTACCAGATCCAAATCATCAGAAGTCGAAGGCATGGGAGACGATAGAAAATCGACATGAGGAGGGGAGATAGACTGCATATCTGCCTGAATATATTCATGAGGGGAAAGAAAAAAGGATAGATGATGGTTATCATCCAGAGGTAGCTCGTCAATCCTCAACATTTCCATGATAGATTCATCTGAAATAAAAATTGTTGAAATGTAATCGATCGCAGACGACAAGGAACTCAACCATGATTGCATTGAGGAACCGATAGGTGCCAATAGATGTTGGTCATATGATGAGGGAGAAGTGGATTGGATAGAAACGTATGATGTTTCAGCTGGACTAAGTGGCACGGTGTCACCTAGTGCATCGAATTCCAACATACAATGTACAATCCAAGGGTCAGATGATTCCAAAGATTGATAAGCCACGACAGAAATCATATCGACGGTGGCAATATGATGTGTAGTCGGTGAAAGTGGTGTAGGGAAGGTACCCATGAGGCTAGAATATTTCAGTAAGACAACACCAATGATTTCATACGTGATATTGTGGTCTCCCAAGAAAGGAATATTGTTGGTAGAGGGAGCGTGAGCATCGATCCTGTAGAAATCCAACTAATCAATAGTGACAATTTTTCCCTGATGACGAAATTGGACACATCAAAAAACCGATGAGGCAACAACAGTCATAGCATAAAACCAACTTCTTCCAAGTAACAAGTTGTAATCGAGGGGAGCATCGACCACCTCGACATCAACAGTAACAGTTTTTCCACCCAATTGGATGGGCAGGGACTGTAAAATCCCATGGGGATGAAAACCTTGCCCATCGAAGGCGCATAACATCGTTGAGGATTTGTTGAGTGCGGGTGATTTTAAACCTTTCCAACATGCTAAAGACATGACACAAGTTGAGGCTCCCTCATCCAGAATAGTTCGATGGATTTGTTGATTGTGAACAACAACATCAACTTGGAAAGCAAGTTGGTGAGAGAGTCGAGACGCATAATTGTCTAGGTTAAACATGATATGGTTGGATGACTTAGGATCAACATCACCAATAACGGCCAAGAGCATTCTACATTGATTGGGGCAGTGTTGTAGAACTTCTAATGCAAACATAGCACACGGTGCTTGAGACAAGTCTTCAACAATGTTGTAATTCTAGGCGGCACGTGAACTAGGATTAAAGGTAGCTTTACGTATAGTGCTCTTGGGAGGGCATAAGATAGATTTTAACACAGGTTTCTCAATCTGAAGTGGTCCAGATGGAGGAATAACAGATGGAAGACTAACGGAGGACGGTGATGGATCCGGTAAAGTACCGGTACCATTAGTGTCTTTTCCTTTGTCAGGATTACATGGTGTGTCGTATGTCTTAGTGTGAGTGGTAAAATTAATCCCATTAAAAATATAAATATGTGCACTCGACGAGGCCTCATCATTAGAATGGCTAGAACTTTCCCCAGGAGAGGGGGTTTGAGAAACCATGGATTGTTATTGTGGAAAAGGTTGAGTAAGCACAGCAGGTTGTGACTTTCCTTGGAAAATTTTGGCCACTTCATTGCGAAGTGGACAGTATTGAGTGTAGTGATTGTCACCACAAATGATACACATGAATTTTAGTTTTCGTTGTGTTTTCTTTTCGGGAGCAGGTGTGTGAGCTTGATTTTTTGGTTGTTCATTGTTATTTTTTTATTTATTCTTTGTCTTCTTCTTACCTCTGAATTGTTGTGAAGGGGCAGATTGAACTGCATTCACCTTAGAGATCTGAGTTTGGGGGGAGGTAGAGGAGAGTGTGGTCAATTGGGAAGTAGATTGAGTTTTGATGGAACCGATAACACCATCCGCATGAGATGAAGATGACGGCTTAGATGGATCGGTATTAGCTCGAGCAGCATTCGGAAGCAAATCATACAAAGTACCAGATTGTGAATAAACCAAATCTAAATATCGAGCCCAAGCGATGGCTTGTTCCTCAGTGACCGCGCCACCCATAGCAACATCGCAAGCAATCGGGGGGTAAAAGTGATTTAGTAAACCATTCCGCCAATAATATGTCAGGAATGATTACCTTGATCATCCTTCGTCGTCACCTCCACTCATGAATATGGTCAGAGATATGCACAAAGTCAGTTTGACGAAGGGAGGTCAAGAGTCCAGTACTCGTCTCGTAGCAAATAGGTAGTTGAAAGTGCGTGAGGAAAGACATGGCAAGGGAATTGAAATTATGAAAAGAAAAACATGGTAGTTCAATATACCAATTTGTTGTCGAGCCTGTAAGTGTTCGCTGGAAAATACGCAAATGTACAGAATCATCCATGAGGGAGTTTGATGAACACCAAAAATGGAAATTCATCACATGGTTGTTTGGATCTTCGCCAAATTTTTCGTCAAATTTCGGAATATCAGAAGGAAGTTTAGCTGGAATGATTGGCCAAACCAGTGAATGAAAAATAGGATCATTAGTTAACTGAGACAAGTCTGGGAGATCTAGAGTCGCAAGGAAAGGTAGTTGTCGGTTAATTTGCGGATGATACTGGTGCGACATAGGAACACCAGTAGGACCATAAACTGGGTTAGGTGGATAGTTGTAACCAGTAGGTCCTCCTACCTACGGTTGTTGCTAGCCAGGATAAGCAAGATTCGATGATGGATGAGAAACATTTGCATAACCTAGTGGGTTTTGAGCATTATAGGTCGGGTGATTTGCTTGCCCATGAGGAGGATAAACATTTTTCCCTTGAGGATGGTAAGGAGTATATCCTGGAGGCGGATACACATTAGACCCATGAGGAGGATAAGACTGTGGTCTCGGAGAACTCCAGGTGGTGTTTTGGATGTCGCTCAGATAAGATTGTCCGTAGGATGTTCCGGAAGAATCGGTATTTGATACTCCTCCTAGTGGGTTATTATATGAGTTCCCCCCAACATGGGGTTGAATAAAAGTGCCTCCTGAAGATACTCCCCGGGATTGTTAAGGGTTTCCAGCAAACGAAGGTTGCCCCCCTTCCAGCGGTGGATTAATGACCGGGATATGTCTGGAAAATGGAGGTTTCCCTCCAGGAGGAGAATGAAAAGGGGGTTGTCCCCCGGGAGGGGTAGGCCCACCATAGAATGGTAGTCCTCCAGGAGGGAAAGGTTCATTAGATGGCAGTTTCCCTCCATTCGGTTGTGTTTGGTCAGCAGGGGTCTGCATTATCAGGTGAAAAGATCTCCCAGCAGAATCGTGTGGAATATGTGGAGATGTAGAGTAAAAGCTTGTAGAAACGGGGGTAGGGATTGAAGATACTTGGAGATAAGTAGAGGTGATGATTCCATCATTAGGATGGACTTGTGTTGGTGTAACAGTAGGGTTAATAACCTGATCAACTAGGTGATTCATGGTTTGATCGGATGGTCTTGTTTCACTAGGAGGGTCATGAGGATGAAAGGGTTGTCGAAAGGATTCAAAATGTTCATAAATATCGCGTCCCGATGAAGTCCTCCATACAGAATGAGAAGGTGTGGGATTGGTATCTACTATGGTGCTAGGATGAACAAGAGTCCTATACTCATCACCAAATATTGGTTATGTGGATCCCATATATGTTTCGGTAAAATTTATCTTCGGTAATCGTGGGACCTCTTCGTCTATGCCGTTCCCAAGGGAGTCTAAACAAAGAAAAAGTGGTTCAAGAGGGGTTACCGACATAGATGTAGTGGTATTTTCAACCATAACCAAAGCGCCTTCTGAGTTATCTAATGGAGGAGAAATAACACTTCCAACGTCGGATTGATTTTCTACCTCTCTATGGTAGTTTTCTTTTGGAGGGTTAAGAGGTAAGGGTTGATAGCCTTCCAGAGGCAGCCCTTGCATCCTACATGATTGGCAAAGACCTTTATAATCTACAGGCTCAATTGTGGAGAATAACAAAACACACTGAAAATATAGGGCCAACTAACAAAAAGAAATAGCATACGCTAATAAAATCTAGGAATCAACCAAGCAGACAAAACTTCTCTCGATGATCGTACTAGTTGGTGATGAAATCCAACGTCGTGTGATCAAGTCAAGAAGGGGCTAGGATATGGTGGAATAGTTATAATGGTGTCTTGCTTAACAAACTTTCACCTTGATGCAATCTTCCACGCAGTAATTGTGGATTTACCCTCCAAGGAGCCCGAGTGAGTTTGAAAAATTTCTATTCCAGGTACAGTGAGACTTCCCTTCACCATCACCTTGTGTAAGTACCTAAATATTATGGTAACTAAAGACACCAATTCGCAGTGAGTCCCTGGGCGGGTATAGTCGACAATCCGATCTAAAACGTATGGGCAGGATAACAAGTCTGAAATCAACCTGAGAGGCTCCCACACATAATTGTGGGTATACCTTCAAGTGACCCCCAATATACAATCCGACCACTACAAATAGTGGAACCACGGAAGGATAATCTACGTAATTTTCCCGAATGTGACCTCGTGTGTAACCCCTGTGTGAGAGGGGGATCCCAAAAAACTTATACGACGATTAGATTTGACTCTCTCTAGCTTAGGATGCTAATGATTTTTTTGAAAACTTTGGAGAGTTGTACTCACAGTCTAATCCAAAGTGCTAACCCTAGTCTAATGTTGGTGGAAGATCCTAAAAATAAAAAAAGTTCTAGATAATTTTTAATTAGCATTCGTTTTACAGTTGTTCTTTACTCAAAGGGTGTATGAAAGTGAAACTGGTGGAATAATGACTCAATTCCCAACACATGCATGAAATATGATAAGCAATCGTTTCTTTTCAATGAATGCCTATTTAAGGGAAAGAGAAAGAGTCGTTTTCACTATCAAAAACTAATATGGAATGTCCTCAATCAATTGGTTCTCAATCGAATCCAATGCAATGCTAAAACATTTCAGAAAAGCCTTCTAATATGCAAACCAATCACTAAGATGTATCTTTTTCGTTTTTATGTGAATGGTGATTAATTCAATGAAAGCAATTCTCATGCCAACTACCCTTCCAGATCAAGGAGATTCAGACAAGCATAAGAAAATTTCGCACAAACAACACACCCTCTTGCTGTGACTGAAACAAGAAGCAAAAAGAAAACAAAAGATAACAAAGAAAATCAAGAATTTCACAGAAAAGAAAGATGTTAATAAAAATGACCTCAAAGAACCAAATGATATGATTCACAGATTTCTGATGCCCTTCACTAGAGTTCCCACTTAGTCGGATAAGAGAGAAGAAATAAGTAGATTGATTCCAAGCTCTCAACAACAGAAAAACTCAAAATAAGGAAGAAGGTCACAAAATATGAACAACAAAGTGCTTATTTCTCAGAAAGAAGAGTGTCAAAGGTCAATAGAAAGAAGTATTGAAGCACAAAGAAGCTGAGCAAGGGAAAAAACAAAGACTGGACTATAGAAAAGACAAATCTGGAAGGTTGTTTTGCAGAGGAAAGGTTGGCGCTCTAGTTTAAGGGGCACCAGAGCATTATAATGCTCTATCTAAAACCTTCAGGGAGAACTAGCACTATGATAACAAGGCAAGGGAGCGCCAGGCTTCAACAGCTCAGAAAATTGTCCAAAAAACCCAAAAACTCAGTCAAACTTTGGCAATCAAGATGAATGTGATGGAATAAGGATTCAATCAGCATATGAAATCAAACATACGGGGTGAACAAGGTCTAAAAAGTACAAAGGGTAAGACAAGGTCTGTGAGGAAAACCAAAACTGAAAGTTTCGATTCGTTTCCCAGCCGAATCGCCAATTTATGTTGTAGGAAAATCTCCCTGTAGATAGGTAGATCTCCTCTTGAGAGATAGACCCTTAACCCTAAGATAGAAGGTGCTTATCATGGACACTAACTTCCTTTCGGATCTAAACAATATGATGAACAAAAGAGAAGGAGGAAAGCATGTACCTTATGAACGTTGTTTGTCCTTGCAAGGTCCAGGATGTGCTTCGATCTTGAGCTCCTTGGTAGATCTTGCAAGAAAAACAAAAGTACAAACAACTTCCTACTCTACTGAGATTAGCTAAAACATAGATCCATCTACTGTAGACAAACTTATATGGAACAAGTATAAGTTTGAAATAAAAAGGCCAAGCATTGATTATATTGATGAGAACAAAGTGTTACTTACAACCATGGATGTAGTGCAGCAGCTTCACCAAGCTCTCCTTGTCCAAAGCCTTGCTTAAACAGTCCACACACAGAATGTTGATGCTCCAAATGACATCTTCCTCATGAGATCATAAGTTAGATGCTTCACAATTCTTTCCATCTCCCTTCAATACCACTCATGAGATCATAAGTTTGGTATAATTCTCAATCTCCATTCCCCCCTTCCTCCATGGAAATCCCTCATTATATAGGATTTGGAGACTTAACCACCATGGATAGGATCTCTCATTAGATCCACTAAGAAAGGGATCTCTAAGATATTTAGAGAGAAAATATATCTTAATGATTTTGGAGAGGATGTATCTCTCAAGGATTTTAAGGAGAAAATATTTCAACCATCCATGAGATCCTCCACCTTCCCTAAAAAATAGGAAACCAAATGTGAGGTGGATTCTCACACTTAATTACTTTCTTTTTCATGAATATTAATAATAATTATGTGCACTTGATTCTCACACTTAATCCATTTATTTTCCATGAATATTAATAATAATTCATGTGTACTTGGTATTTTGGCCTTCATGTAATATATCCCTCCTCCACATTGACTAGGGATTATGAAATAGGTTATTCCATGGTGTCAAGGTGTATGAGGCACTTATATGACACTTTACGACACTTAGGGTGAGGTACATAGGTGTGAAAATTTCATGTGTAACACTAGGCCTTGAATAAAATCACAATTAGAAACCAGTACCGAATTTCTCGAATCGACGACCTCCTTGATCAGCTCACAGGGGCCAAATACTTCAGTAAGATTTATTTGAAGTCTGGATACCACCAGGTCCTGATAGAACAAACAAATGTATGGAAGACCACCTTCAAGTCAAAGGAAGGTATTTTTGAATGGTTGGTCATGCCCTTTGGCTTGAAAAATTCTCCAGCCACTTTCATGGGGATGATGGACAATATCCTGCGACCATTCACCAATGATTTTGTAGTGGTGTATCTAGATAAAATTCTCATTTTTAGCAAGACCTGGGTAGAACACTTGCAACATATTCAACAGGTTTTGCACACTCTGTGGTAGCACAAGCTATACACAAACTTGGAAAAATGCTCCTTCGGCATGGACATGGTCCATTACCTGGGCTACATCGCTGATCAACATGGTGTATATGTGGATCCAGCCAAGATCCAATTCCTCTGTGACTAGCCAGCCCCAACCACACTCACTAAGCTTCAGAGCTTCTTAAGAATTTCCAATTTCTACCGCAGGTTCGTGTTGGGATTCTCCCATATTGCATGGGCCCTCAACCAAGTAACCAGGGATGGTGGTAAGGAGAAATTTGTGTGGGGCCAGTCCCAACAACAAGCATTCGATGATTTGAAGCAACGCTTGTGCTCAACCCCATTACTTTAACTAACAGACCTGCAAAAACCCTTTGAGATCGAGATAAGTGCTTCAAACTATGTTGTGGGCATCGTCCTCACTCAACACGACCACCCCCTGGCCTATCATAGTGAGACACTATCAGATGTTGTCCATAAGTACCCTACTTATCAAAAATAACTGTACTCCATTGTGCAAGCATGTCACCAATGGAGACATTACATTCTTGGGAAGGAGATAACCATCCACACTGATCATAAGCCACTTCAATTCATGCAAACACAAGGAAAATTGCAGAATGACCCCCATCAGAAGTGGTCCACATACTTGAAGCAATTCCACCTCAACATCAAGTATAAAATAGGAAGCACAAACCATGTCGTTGATTTTCTCAACAGACTACCAGTCGCGACACTCACCACGGTGCTAGACTCTTCTAACCATGAGACCTCTGGATGGTCCCAAGTCTATAAGACAGACCTAGACTTCTCGACCACCTACTAAATGTTGGGTGCAAACACATTTAACGCTAATTTCCATCTTCAGGATGGGTTCTTGTGTCGTCTGGGCCATATCTTCATTCCATCAAGCGAGTGAGTGAAGATGATCTGGGAATCCCACTACAGTCAAGTGGCAAGACAATTCGGTCTCGAAAAGACAATGGCAATGTTGCAAAAACATTTCTACTGGTCAAAACTTTGAAAGAAGGTCAGCAAGTATATCAGGTCCTGCATTACCTATGCTATTGTCAAACCAACCACTAAGAAACAATTCCTTTACACCCCTTTTCCTACTCCTGAAAAACCATGGGAATCCATCTCCATGGACTATTGGTCAGGTCTCCCATCCACCACGCGGGGAAATGACTGTGTTTTTGTGGTTGTTGATCGCTTTTCTAAGATGGCGATTATGGTTGCCTGCAGGAAGAGCATCACAATAGAGGCCACCGCCAAGCTCTTCTTTGAATGAGTCTGGGTACATTTTGGAATCCCACAAACCATTGTCTCAGATCAGGACAGTCGATTTCTCAGCACATTCAGGTTGAGCCTCTGGTCACTTCTGGACACCAAGCTCAAAAAATCCACGGCCTTCCATCCCCAGACAGATGGCCAAACCGAGGTCGTAAATAGAATGATCGTGCATATCCTGTGAATATATAATTCCAGGCACCCTCTCACATGGGATGAGAGTCTTACCTATGTCCATCATAGCTACAACTGAGCCCTGCATAGATCAACTGGCCACAACCCCTTTCAGGTGGGGTTGGGATTCCAACCATTGGGTCCCATAGATGTTTCACTGCCCCTTGTGGTCACCTTGATCAACTCATATCCTGATCCATTTGAAGTTGAAAAATCCACCCGGTTCATTGAATGGATCCAGCACACCCACCAATAGGTTCAATATATCCTACAGAAGTCCAATGACAAGTACAACCATTGCCATGATCAACATCGGATGCCACATAGGTTTCAGGTGGGCAACAAAGTTTGGTTGCATTTGTAGAAAGAACGCCTTATGGAACCCCATCGAAAGCTTCGCCCACTCCATTATGGTTCGTACACCATCACCAAGGTTGTGGGTGATAATTCTTTTTAGCTCAACATTCCTCCTTTCCTTGGCCTGCACCCAATGTTCAACATGGATGATCCAGATTATTTTCGGCACGAAATGAGAGCAGAGATATAACAAGGAAATGCACAAAGATATCGCGTATATCCAATAATATAACAAAAATGTATCAAAGATGTAACCATAAACACAAATATACAATAATACATGATTGCTATTAATGAAATAAATGTACAAAGACTGTAAAAATACAGAGTGAAAGACTCGCTAGAATGGTAGCATCTTATCTCTGAGAAGAGATGTGACAACTACTCGCATTTGCAAGAAAATGATTATAATGAGTCTTTGAAGGACTTTTTGCAATAAACAGGAATGCCAAAAACCCTAGACATCCAAAAACCTAACCCTAGGAGATGAAGCGCCAAAATTCGTGTGGTCCCCATTTGGGTAAGTTAGTACATCAACTTCCCAGGGTCGTAACATTTGCATACGATCTCTGTTTTAGAAGTATGATAGCTCGTTGGAAAGGTATCATCGAGGAGATTCATTTTGGGGGCTCAATTATGCCTTCGACTATCATTGAGAACCTCAATCTCGAAAAACCTTCATTTAGGCCCTCAAAATGGCCCCAAAAGTTAAAACCTACTAAAAATAGTAATTTGCCAAAATTGCCAGAAAATTGTTTTGAGCTAGTCGAAAAAGGTGGGTGGCCATCGATATCTACCTGGATCAATGGATCTCCTTCGACCTTATTTCCCACCATTATTGGACACCTCAGAGATAACATAACAACTAACACCAATAGAGCTCAACCCCGACTACATACAACATGCATCCAATGATGTTATTGTGGAAAAATAGTTCAAGGGCACTCGCCAACAAAGGATCCAGCTTTATCGAGTTGTAAAAGCAGGGCAGCTCCTGCACCAAGGCAAGTGGCTCACCTAGGGACAAATTCAACAGAAATTTCCTCATCTAATGGGGGCACTCAATGAAATGGATACCATTGATTCCTAAGGGGGGAGGATTGATCCATATGGATTTCAATGGCCTCCCACCTATTCCAACTAGCTCATTTTGGCAATTTTCCAGTTCGACAGTTTTTTCCTAGTTTTTGGGTCCCTGACTTCTGGGGCTGTTTTGAGGCCCTAAATAATGTTTTTAGGGATCACCACAAGAAACATGTGTATTCCTCAGATATACCTTTCCAACGAGCTATCATGTGCCTAAAATGGAGATCGTATGCAAAATTTACAACCCCGGGAAGTCGATGTACTAACTTACCCAAACAGGGGCCCACATGACTTTTGGCACTTCATCTCCTAGGGTTAGGTTTTTGGATGTCTAGAGTTTTTTACATTCCGTTTTATTGTAAAATTTCCTAGAGAGCCTCATTGTAATCATCTTCTGGTGAATGAGCCCAGCCGTCACATCTCTTCTCAGAGATAAGTCGCCACCATTCTAGCAAGCTTGTTTTCCGTTGCATTTTACAGTTTCAACTTATTTCCTTATTGAATAGAAACCAATTTTATTGTATATCTGTTATTATGTGTTAAGCATCTTTTGATAATAATATGTATTCATTTCGTTCTGCTCATAAAATCTGGATAAAAAAGGGAAATCGCTAGGGCCTAATTTTTATTACTTTCTAGCAATTATATCTAGGACTTGGATTTTTGAGGCCTTGGGATATCAACACCTCTCTCATCCTCTCCATCCCCTTTGGATAAATAATAGCATTTCTATTATCCTCTAAGAGTTGTTTCTTCCATCATTGACTTCATTATCCTAGAAGGAACTAGTCTACCCATTACAAGTGTTGATTGATCAAACAATTTTCAGAAAATCTTCTCTTGAACACCTACTAACTCCTACTAACCTTAGATTATCCTAAAACACTAATTTAATTTATGTTGTTGAAAAATATTGCTACAACCATCTAAAAACAGAAAATTAATCATACAAGTGATATGTTATGCTAGCTAGACATTGCTAAAATGGATTGTGACTATCTGTTATCAATTTGCCTATTTAAAGCTATTATTTCAAGTCTTTTATCAAGCATTTTGAGGCATAATTATTTTGGCTATTACAAAATTATCATTTATTGTTATAAATTGTTATACCACTGCAATTTTTTATGAGCTAGTACATTTCTTAAGATTCCATTGTCTTATGAAGCATCGATATCATTTTGGTACTTGGAAAGTGCCCCTTTTTGCTTTGTTGTATTGTTCTAGGCATGTACACAATAATATTGTTTCGCTTCATCTTCAATAAGACTTAAAGAACCCTTTTAACTTGAGTGACCTATGAGAGGGAATGGATTTTCTTGCATCATTTGCTTTATCCTTCTCAAACCCTTAGGTCACTAGGGACTTCTCCCCTAGGGTACTGCAACATACTCCTAAATAGAAAGGGATTTTGTATTAAGGTGACAGTGATAGGTCATTCCCAGTTACACTAATTTTGCATCCACTTGCCTTGGGATTTGGAAAAGTACAAATTGTGTGATAAAAATGCCAAAGTGTTGAAGTAAATTAATTGCATACTTCTAATAAAAATGGAGATCCCTTCTAAAGATTTAAGGACCTACAAACCAAGAAAAAAATGGAGGGGACCAAGGTTTGTCATATCAAATGGTTTCATCGGTACTTGCTAAATAGTGTGAGCCATATATAAGAAACAACATGTGAGAATTAAAACATCCACATATATAACAAGGATCACAAGATCAATTTCTTACTTATTAGTGTATATTGTAGGTTCAAAATGACAGTGATTGAAAGCTAAAAAAATAAAAAAACTATCCATCTTTTCAGACCAACCTCGAGGGGCTTGTTTGATACCATGCATATAATGTTGTAGCCTACAAACAAGTGAAGGATACTACACAAAACCAAGAGACTACTCCATATATATTTCCTCATGAAAATCACCATACATAAAAATGTTCTTGACATCCATAATATAGACTAACCAACTTTGGGAGGCCACAAGAGAAATTTCTAGTTGTATGGAATCCATCTTGGCAATAGGGGAAAATTTCTTAGAATAATCAATACCTTCAACTTGTGAAACTCTTTTTGGCACAATATGTTCCTTGTGCTTGTTAACAAATCCATCTGCTACATATTTAGTTTTGTAGACTCATTTATAGTGAACCGCCATTCATCCATTAGGAAGAGGAATGAGATCCCATGCGTGATTATTTAGCAATGAAGAATACTATTTTGATATGGAAACATCCCATTCTGGTATACCAACAACATCAGAAAATTGTTATGTATCAACTTAAATGGTGTGATTAATAAGAGAGACAACAATTGTATGTGAATGAGTACAATGAGGTTCAATAGTAAAATATATGAAATCAGTTGGCTCATAGCCACACCTGTCAGGCCTATTTCGCTCACGACTTGATCGAGTTGTTCTTGTTCAAGATGCAAATTTTCATTTAGTGTTGATGGTAATTTTTCTTTTGGTCAATTTTCAACTCCGAGTAAATTTTCTACCAAATGATTTCCATATCCAATAGTGTGATCTGCAGTACAATCCACAACAATATAAATTTCAACTTATTCTTGTTCTAAAAAACAAAAACTTCAATGCAATCTCAACAACATCTTCTGCAAGACAATATTTGGGAGGAGTAGGAGAAATTATTGGGTTGGAGTTCTCATCAAAGTGGAAAACACTTTAAAACAATAAATCTTTAGAAATGGATCAAACAACATGCATTCTTTCATATCCTCATAGTAACCAACAAAAATCAATGGTTTCCTTTTCTTCTCCATAGCTTTTCACTTTTCATCTAGAATTAAGGTCCATGCTTGAATTCCAAATACTCTGAAAGAATAAACTATTGAAATAATGTAACTGCAAAGTGTATTCTAATTATTATTGTTGTATTATTCATTAGCTCAATCCCCTATTGCATATTGATCATGTCAGTTATTGTAAAAGACCAAATCCCCTTTTGTGGATTGGTCAAAACATAATTGTAATAGGCAGAATAAGAAGTCGGCCCCAGAATATATTAAAGGGGCCCCAGAATATATTAAAGGTGGTTATAACCACCTAGATTGAGAAGTCGGCCCTACCAATGAAAAGACATTTCCACACCTGCCAGAGTTGTATAAATAAGGAGGCTAGCACCTCACTTAGACACACACTCACTTGTTCATTGAGAAGCAAGTTTCGG
>ML778307.1:1558951-1574142 GCA_009831015.1 Picea engelmannii
TTCTCCCCCATGAGGGTTTCCCAGGATAAATGTTGTGTCTCTTGTGATTGTGTATTTCTCAGTGATCCTATCTTATGCTATTGTTATCTAGTGAAATCCAAAGAACTCTAATAATAGCTTAAACCTTAACATAAACATTGATATTAATATGTGTCCAATGTAACATCCCCCGACCAACCTGGCCATGGACACGCCAATACTTCAAAACCAATCTGCTCTGAAAAACAGATTGTAACATACCCAACCACCTAGGTCGGGCAATACCACTTGAAAAATTTCATGCTCTGATATACATATATATCTAATGTAATCTAAAGAGACATAAACATACTTCTCATACACATATTCATGTCGAAGCGACAATAAAAACATGCATGCAATATATACAGGCAATTATGATAACATTATAACACATGTACATGATACACAACATACAATTAACATATAAATGGTACTTATCTTTTTATGAGAAGACCATCGACTACGTACAAACTTTCCACGAACCTACCAGCCTTAGACCACGCTGCTCCAAGCTATCAGCAATGGGTCACCCCCGAGCTGGGGCTAAACTCCACCCAGGGAAAGGAAATCCTAGGCTAGGTTGTTTCTATGGAAAAATTCACAATGATTCCCTCCAAGGAGCCTACTTACGCCCACTTCTCACAGAATCTCATTCCCCACATGCATGTCCCACCCCAAGAATATACGCCTTTACTATTCCACAGTCCATCGACTGCTCCACTTCCCTTCTAGGGCTTCAGCAACAGATCGGATCAGGAATTCTCAGAGCTCTGTAGCGGTTGTTGGACTCCCTCTAGGAGAAAGCACTTTCCCAACAACCTCTCTCACATGGAGAGAGTTTCTCACGTTCCTGACAACCTTCTTCTTCAACCATGGGTCTGACAACCTACCTCTTCAAACCACAGTATAAAAAAAAGGTAAGGAAAGGGATGAATCAACAAGGTACAAAGGTTCATGATGGCAGAGGGTTCAACAATGGCGGAAATAGACTAACTGTGTGTTTTCTCATTGCGTGAGGGAATGGGTGTGAAGGATGGACATAATTGTCAGTGAACTCCTGAGGAAAGATGGCAAGAATGTATGGATGGTGAGAACGAACCCCCACAACGATGGAATTACCCCACATAATTTTGCATGTGTCATGGATGACACTTGGCTCTCCCGGAGCTTGTTCCTCTCCACTTGGAGTTTCATTCCTCTCCCCAAAGGAACTTAGGATAACTGGGTTTATTTCCCAAACTTTAGTAATTTAGGAAATACATTATAATATTCCCTTGGGTTAAACCCTCAAGCTTAGCCCCTTTTTCCTATCCTCTCAACCTCCTTTCCCTTTCCCTTCCTAGTGGAACTTAGTCTCCCATAACTCTTTCTTCATGGTTGGTCTACACGCAACGATGTATTTTTATTAATAATCTGCGTAATTACATATACAAAATCAGGCCCACTGGACTTAGCATCTAGGCTCTCCGACCTAATAACACATAAGCCTCACAACTCATAAATACTTTGCTCACCAGCCTATAAACTTCATTAGACATCATTACAATTCAGTAGGGGCTCGGCCTTGGGGTATTACATCCAAGCTTCCTCTAGAGTCATAGTCAACACTGACCTATGATGCATGCAATTTATAACGTAATTTTCTTTAGCCCAAAAAGAAGGTGCCATTTATTGAACTGAATCATGCAATTGGCCATCTCTTTTAGTGTTTGTTTCTTTCTTGTAGCAATGTCATTTTGTTAATGGGTGTAGGGAACATAGTGTTGATGCTGAATGTCACATTCTCTACAAAAATATTTGAATGCCTAATTGACATACCCCCCCATTATTTATTCGTATTTTATTGATAGAAAGAGAGGAGTGCTTCTTAACAAAATTCTTAAAACTCTGAAAAATAGCAAAAGCCTCACTCTTGTACTTAAGAAAGTACACCCAAGACTGACATGAGAATTCATGAATAAAGGTAAGTGCATATTTATCCCCTAAAATTAAATGAGTAAAAAATGATATGAAATCACTAAAAAGGATGTCGATGCTAATTGTTAAGAACACAACCTTGAAAAAATCCATTAGTTCAAGAAACTTTAGGAAGACTAAGCATCGAATTCTACGTACTCAATTGTTGCAAATACCTATAGTTTAGATGTCCAAATCTTTCATGCCAAAGTTTGCTCAAAGAATTAGCACGTGCAATGAAAGAGGAACTTGAAGAAGGCTCAAAACCAATGAACTTGTACAACCAAGAACTATGATCAACCATCCCAAAAGCATTGATTTTTTTTGGATTATATAGTTCTTTAATAATCATATCATGAGGGGAAATTTCCACTATCTTCCCATCACGAGAATGACAAATCTAATAAATTGAGAGTAGATTGGTAGAAATTTCGAGAACAAGGAGAACATCATTGATGCAACCATCAACTAACTGCAATGTCCCTAATCATAAAACAACACATTGTGAAGAGTCTTCAACAACAATCTATGAAATGCTACTATTATATGTGGAAGGAAGAAGCTCATGAGAATGAGTCATGATGTGAGGCCCCAAAATTAAGTATCCAATTGTCTAATGATGCATATAAGGCTTGGGTAGAAAGTTCTTCCCCTTTACCAATTGAAGAAGGGTTGGGCACTAAAATTGTTTCATGTTGCATGGTTCCATTCAATGCTTCTAGTTTCTTCCAACATTTGAACTCCTCATGACCAAGTATCCCACAAAAACTGCAACTTACACTTGACTTCTTTTTTTCTTGAAGGAAGACTCACTAGACTTGGAAGGAGGAGTAGAGGATTTCAATTTCTAATAAATCTTGGAGGTAGACTCACCAACTTGAGCAAAATGTGTTTTCTATTTGTGCCAAGTTGTATGCTTATGTTTGGAGGTTTGAGCACAAAAGCCCGATTCTTAGATTTAAAAAGAACATTTATTAACATAAGCTTAGATTGTTCCCTAGTAAGATGCTCACAAAAAAAACTCTAAAAAGGGCATTTTAAAATTTGATCCAAACACAGTGATAGTGGATAAGGTAGAAGAAAATACTTGAAAAAGACCTTCAACTTAGACAAAATCAGAAAAACACATTCTTCATCTGTTTTTCTTTTTCCCCAACCTTTTAACTATGATAACAATTTCTTGAATTTTACAAGAAAATCTTCAATGAAAGAAAGCTTATCATATGCAAGAGATGATAATTCAACTTCCAACTACAAAAATCAAAATTCATCGATTTTAACAAATAATGAATGCATTTTTCCCTCATTTTGATGTTTTGCATTCAATGATGTGAGATAGAAAACTATCTAAAACATGAAGTCCAATTAATCTCATGGCTTCATCAAGTTAAAATAAAAAAATTCATATGTGGTTTTAGTACTGGACAACTAGTCCAATTAATCTCATGGCTTCATCAAGTTAAAATCAAAAAATACATAAGTGGTTTTAGTACTAATCTCATGGCTTCATCAAGTTAAAATAAAAAAAATGCATACATGGTTTTAGTACAGTCCAATTAATCTCATGGCTTCATCAAGTTGTCCAATTAATCTCATGGCTTCATCAAGTTAAAATCAAAAAATGCATAAGTGGTTTTAGTACTAATCTCATGGCTTCATCAAGTTAAAATCAAAAAATGCATACATGGTTTTAGTACTGGACAACTAGTCCAATTAATCTCATGGCTTCAAGTTAAAATCAAAAAATGCATAAGTGTTTTTAGTACTAATCTCATGGCTTCATCAAGTTAAAATAAAAAAATGCATA
The DNA here is from genome assembly GCA_009831015.1 of Picea engelmannii. Taxonomy (NCBI): domain Eukaryota; kingdom Viridiplantae; phylum Streptophyta; class Pinopsida; order Pinales; family Pinaceae; genus Picea; species Picea engelmannii. Next base: position 1,562,736 of record ML778307.1, read on the forward strand.
CATGGTTTTAGTACTGGACAACTAGTCCAATTAATCTCATGGCTTCATCAAGTTTAAAATCAAGTTTAAAATGCATAAGTGGTTTTAGTACTACTCATGGCTTCATCAAGTTAAAATCAAAAAATGCATACATGGTTTTAGTACTGGACAACTAGTCCAATTAATCTCATGGCTTCAAGTTAAAATCAAAAAATGCATAAGTGATTTTAGTACTAATCTCATGGCTTCATCAAGTTAAAATCAAAAAATGCATACATGGTTTTAGTACTGGACAACTAGTCCAATTAATCTCATGGCTTCATCAAGTTTAAAATCAAAAAATACATAAGTGGTTTTAGTACTGTGTTTTTAGTACTAATCTCATGGCTTCATCAAGTTAAAATCAAAAAATGCATACATGGTTTTAGTACTGGACAACTAGTCCAATTAATCTCATGGCTTCATCAAATTTAAAATCAAAAAATGCATAAGTGGTTTTAGTACTGGACAACTTTCTTTGTTGTACATAGAAGAATTAAACGGGGGCATTGCGAGAATCGAACTCGCGACCTCTCGCACCCAAAGCGAGAATCATACCACTAGACCAAATGCCCAACGGTTCAAATAAAAATATTGAACTACTTTATGATAATATTAAGAATATACCAAGGGTCCTTGGCGTGAACAACACATTTCTCTGAAACTGCAAACCCAATAAGTATATTATGTATTTCTCAATATCTTTGTCCGAGTGATTAAGGGGGAAGACTTAAGATCTTCTGCACATAAGTTCGCGTGAGTTCGAACCCCACAGCCAGCAGCTTTTCTTTCTTTTAAAAAGTTTCAAATTTAAGCTTCGTGACTCATCTGCCAACCACATTGTGTGTACACCATATAAATCGACATTTTTTAAAAATGATGAGTAGTTTTATATGCATTTTTAAAATTTGTGATTTGAAATTTTTATTTATCAGGTTGAATTTTAAATATATGTAATTTAAGAAAATTATGAAAATTTGTCCAATTTTATATATTTTAATTATTTTTTTTTCTTTTTAAAATAAACATAAAATATATTAATAATTAAAAAATGATTTGTTATAATGTTTATTTTTTTTAATGTTGTAGACTAAATGCGATACATTTTTTTTTTTTGGCATATTTTTTTGGAGATATTTGTCCGAAATTCGAAGATATTTGGATCTGCATATTTGAGTGCTTAAATCTGCATAATCCGAGTGCTCTAGGGGTTTTTCAACACGCTGAATCCATTTCTGCATTCAGAAATGCAATTTAAACAATATAAAATTGTGATTTGATACAAATTTATGTTGTCAGATTAAGCTCAAGAGAGCAAAAACATAGAAGACTTAAACAACGCCTTTTTTAATAGTGATTTGTAATTTGTTACAATGTCCATTTTTACGAAGAACCCCATATAAAGTTTATATGTTGATTTTATAATACCTAACACTATTATTTAATTAATCATGTTATACTTTAAGTTGTATTATACTATTACTTGTAACTTATTAATAGAATTGGAATTATTTTCATAACATGTGTTGATGCAGGAAAAGTTTCATTTAATAGAGAGGGGTTTTCCCAGTATAAAGTTTCAATTAGATCTCACATAGTTTGGGATAGGAAATCCTTCTAGATTTTGATCCAACAATCGTTACTAAAAATGAGTGGGGTTTGCGATGGAAATGCAGAATGCAATGTGTAGTACACAATTACTTTAAGAGAATAAAGTATACCATTCTAACATATCTAGTTAGGAATAAAACTAATTAAGCAGATACAAGGTTAATTGCAAATTCCTCCTTGCACTTCTAACACACATAGTTGTTACAAAATAACAGAAACACATGAGCATGAATGATAAATGTAAACATAGTATTATGTAAAAGAAAACCATTCACAACCATCTATCTACCATATTAGAACACTTAATATTAGAAAAGAAACTTAAACGTAATGACATAAAATTCATAGAAGAACAATCAACACATGAACAATATAACCTTACAATGGTGTAGATGGTAATACTAACAAAGGAAGTAGTTCATAGAAAGTCCATGATCCAGATTATTTTCGGAACGAAATGAAAGAAGAGATATTACAATGAAATACACACAAATATTGCCAGTAACAAAGAAATACAACAATACATGATTTCTATTAATGAAAGAAATGTACAGAGACCGTAAAAATACAGAGTGAATGAACTCACTAGAATGGTGGAAACTTATCTTTGAGAAGAGATGTGACGGGTACACTCATTCGCAAGAAGATGAGTACAATGAGGCTCTGAAGGCCTTTTTACAATAAACATGAATGTCAAAACCCTAGACATCCAAAAACCTAACCATAGGAGATGAAGCGCCAAAAGTCATGTGGGCCCCGTTGGGGTAAGTTAGTACATCAACTTCCTGGGGTCATAAATTTTGCATACGATCTCCATTTTAGGCCTGTGATAGCCCGTTGGGAAGGAATTTGCGAGAACTACACATTATACCATCAAACTTTGACTTGCTCAAAAGTTCTACTATGGCAAGCCCAACAAATGATGTTTAGGGCCTCAAAACATCCCTAGAAGTATAGAAATGCGTACTAACATGAAAGCTTCGAAAATAAGCTAGTTGGAATAGGTGGGCGGACACCAATATTTACTTGGATGTTGTGTTGGGCTTCAAGATAGCCCCGAAAGTGAAAACCCCACTATTACAAAGATATTTCACCATTATAGAGAAACGTGTTGAATTGAAAACTATCAAAATGAGCCCAGTGGAATTTGGAATAGGTGGTTGGCCACTAATATCCACCTGGATCAGTCCTCCCCCCTTAGAAAGCAATGGTCTCCATTGCGTTGAGTTCTCGGGGAAGAGGGGAAAGCATTTGTTGAATCTAAATCTTGGTGAGTTGTTTTCCTTGTTAGAGAAGTTGCGTTGCTTGGTCTGTGGAAGGTTGTCATGAACATGTTGTTGGTTGTAACACACCCACTACCTACAATCAAAGTTTTTCGTTTATTTCTCAACAATGAGAATCCCCGAAGCTCGCAGTAGTGAAAGGCCAACCCCGATCTACGGGTCTTTATTTCCCTGTCACGGCCTCTTCTTCCCGCACCTGTGACATTTCCTCGATGATAGCTTCAGGTTTCAGAGTTTCGTGATCCCTGACGACAAAAGTTCATGTCCTCTCGAACTCCCGATCTCCGATGAGAAATTTTACCGATACGCGCCCTTTACGCGTTATCCCTCCTGGCTATGCTCTGGTCCATGTGACCGCTAATTCATAAGACTGCAGCCTTGTCCTTCTTTCGGGGTTTTGGACTGCAAAATCCCGGTGTGCTCCCACCCCTCTTAGCCCTCTAGGCTAAACTTGTGATCCACATGACCTTCCCCCTATATGACCGCAGCCATACCTCCTCATCGGGTTTTCGGACTTTTCAATGTCAAAATACACTCGTCCTCAGGATTCGCGATCCCTCGAATCCCGACGTGCTCTTTATGCACTAGCTCTCCTGGCTAGGCTCTTGGCCCATACGACCATTATCCCCGTGACCGTAGTCTTACTTCTCGTCGGGGTTTCGAGCTTTTAAGTGCCGCAATACATTGGCCCACGGGATTCCCGATCCTTCAAATCCCGACGTGCTCTAACTTCCGTTAGCTCTCCGGGCTAGACCTTTGGCCCACGTGACCACTATTTCACAAGACCGTAGCCTTGTCTCCCATCGGGGTTTCGAACATCACAATGTCGAAATGCATAAACATTTTGTCCTCGGAATCCCCAATATCTCGATAGGACGTTAGTTTCCGCTAGTCCCCTGGGCCGGACCTTTTGGGTCCATACGACCTCCCTCTACATGACCGTCTTCCTACCACCTATCGACGCTTCGGGGTTTCAAATGCTGAAAAACATTTGTCCATGGGATTGCCGATCCCTCGAATCCCGATTCTCCGATAGGCTGACAGCTGGCCCCACGATGGCACTCTTCTCCTTGTCGGGGTTTCAGACTTCGCGATTCTGAAATGCCCAAACACCTTGTTACCAAGATTCCCGATATCCCGATGACCAATATGCCGATAGACGACTTCCTGTCGGGACTTTCCCGATGGCTCCGATTGCTGTCGCGAGTCCTCCTTTGATGGAAAGTCCTGGTTAACTCTCGGGATTTCACGACTTCTGATGTCCTGGACGCCTCGTCCCTAGGACTCGCGAAATGTCAGACTCTGACTCCCTTCAGATCTCTGACACGCGTCTCAAGTGAATGGACGGTTCAGATCGCTCCTCGCGTTTTCGAGACTTCTGATGTCCTGACTTTCACGACCTCAGGAACTTCGATTTCCCGAATGTCGATATCCCGATGTCTAGTGCCTGGATCTCCGGAATGGACGATCGCGTGACACGCGTTCTCTCTCAGATGGACGGTCCAAATTTGTGTCGGGGTTTTCAAGGTGGACTTACCCGATCTCCTGTCCACGGGAATGTCGATATCCCGACTCCTGACGCCTCGATCTCCGCCATGTGTCACCACTGACGGATGGTCCAGATCGTTTCTGGGTAATTTCCCATAGAGAATTCTCGATCTCATGTCATCGAGACTTCCGATTTCCTGATACGTGAAACCCCGATGAGCCAACCCTCCTTTTGGGATTTTTCCTTATATTCACGAGCTTAACCCTTGTGAAACTTCTGTCAGATTCGACGGCTGACGGGTATCTGCTCAAGATCTGACGGTTCAGATCTGTCCCACCTCGCGCATTCTTCCACTACTTCGTGGATGTGGAAAGATCAACGGTCCAAATATTCTCATGGACCTTGGGGGGAGGGGTCTACGATCCCGATTTCATCGCTATTCACGAAGATAGAGAGAAAAAGGGGCAAGGTATGTAACGCCCTTGTTACTTTCGTCAATCTGACGGTCGTGAATGACCATGGGTCTTCCAACAGGGTCTCATCCGTCGATTCGTTACTTATCCTTACGCTGCTACTTCAAAATCTTAAGAGGGTCGTTTCTCCTCATACAGGGTTATTAAGACTTGCATCCTCAAATCCTTTTTCCAGGTTCTTGGTAAACCTTTCCAAGGAGGGAATATCTGTGAAGAGATCTATACCGGGGCATCCCAGGAGACAGATAAGGGTAAACAACTTCCCGAGAACGAGTTGGAAGCCTGACTTAGTTCAACCTAGGCATAATTAGATGCATTTATCAACGTAAGTCATGCATGGTTTTCCTTTGTTATAAGCATATATCTATTAATTCTTATCAAAACAATGCACATACATTCTTACACTGAAATCGTTCACAATTTCACAGTTCTATGAGCATATATGTCAGCATATGAATTTCAAGATGCAATATGTAAAATACTTATCAGAAATAACTCTGGAAGTGAGTGCAACTACTGAGAGGGGTGCTCGTTTCCACCCAACTGTAGGTGTAGCGACTCCTAGCGGATTTACCACTAGCCACCCCCGAGCTGAGACCACAATGCTATGAGACTGCGTCTCTCTGTCTGCCAGTGACCAGGAGCGAAGGTTGCAATCCTTCCTCTCTGCTATCACTCACTCTGCGTAATGCCAGAGTTCCCCTCGTGTCTGCCCCCCCTCCAATCGATTCTTCACCACGCCTTATCCTCTTGCGAGGTTGTGTGTGGCACGATTACCCTCACGCTAATCAGGCCTGATGGCTCTACGGATAGGCGGTTCACCTCCCCATCCCTCATTAAGCCATCAACCTGCCAGCCTGCAAGGCATTAAATTCAGGGCCAACGAGCCGCTTTTGGTTCTCCGGGTCAGTGGAGTCTAAATACGGTATTAATCCTCGGTGGAAGTTAATGCCACCTTTCCAGGTGCCCTCCACTTCCATCATGGTCTCTTTTTCTGCACATCCTCTCTCAACAGTCCTGCAATAAATTCAAAATGTTATTCACATTCATTGACCTCTTCCTCAAGGTCCATTTACATCACATATTCACATTTATGAGTTTGCCATAGTTCTTGGCCAATTCAGTTATATTTACAAGCTGGGGGAAACAGGGTGTTACACTAGTGGGGTTGAATCTATTCCACCAACCTGTTGTATCTTGGCTTGATGAGGCATTATGTAGGCACCATTGTAGGTGAATAAGAAATATCTTCTTTCCCTTCTGCAATCTGCTTCTGCTAGATAGAAGGTGTTGAGGCTGCAGTGGTTGCAGTGACCTTCTATTCATCCTTTGAAAAAATTGTGAAGAGGTTGAATTTAACAGTATGAGAGATTACCTTGAGACACTGTTTTGGTGGAACAATAGTCAGAACTACCTCTGGTATCCTATAGAGTTGACCCCCCAGAGTAATAATGACACTACGAGGTCGAGACTCATAAACAACATGACATTTCCACATATATGGTTGGCCCAAAACAACATCACATACATCAAGAGGGGTAACATCACACACTACCTCATTCTTGAAGGGTTGAATGTCATAGGACATGCGACACTACTGGCTGACACAAGGATCTCGTCCCCGATGAAGCCACCTGATGTTGTAAGGTTGTGGGTGTGGTGTTGTCAACAACCCCAACTATTTGATGACCTCAATTGAGAAAAGATTCTTCTGGCTTCCACTATCAACAATGAAATGAAATGGGGTCCCGTTCACCCACATCTTTGAATGGAAGAGGTGCTCCCCCTCTTTAGGATCCGTTGGTTCTTCTATTTGAATTGTTGTGGTCACGACAGTAGTAGTGGGGTTTGCGTTAATGATCTTCCTTTTTTCATTATTTTCTGGATCATATTCCAAATCAGGGTTCGGCTCCTTGTCTTTGATCTCGACCACTAATTACTATTTTGAGCGACATTCATCAGTGTTGTTCCATTTTATGGAAGTTGCACCACTTCCTAGTGTCATTCTTCGTCTTTCCCTTAACCAAGCTCCTTAAATCTGTCAGTGATCACTAGCAGATGATGCAACCGTGACAACAGAACAGTTACATCCTTCAACTTTTCTCCAAGGGATGAAGTTGAGAGAAAATAGAGCAGCTCTAGGTCATAAAGGAAATTCCACTCCATGTACTCATTGATAGGCTCATAGAATGAGTGGAAAATTCTTTGAAATTTGTAGCAGAAAGCCTGCTCTGCTCCACAACTTCTCATGCAGGGTTGAATATCATTGGTAGGCACAGGTGGATAGGAATTTGATACAAGTTGACTGTCCTCAGATGATGGATGCTTGCTGATAGGCTCTGAACAGGAGATAAACTGCCCCTTCTGCTGCTCATCTAGTTCTTCTTCTTGGCTTTCCGAAGGGTTAGATTCATAATCATCATAAACAAGACTTGTGGGAAAACTCATCTCTTCATCATGTTGCTCAGTGTCTTCTGCAGGCCAAGGCTGGCTAATTTCCTCATGATAATCTTCTTTAAGGAAAAGAGGATAAGGCTCTACTGTGTGTTCTTGGAAATCTTGTATATCCAACTCAGAATCTGATTCATAGTTTTCATGCACAAGTTGGTTTCTCCTCTGGTCATCAATCTATGATGTGGGGCTCTACTTCTCTACATATGAATAATCATCAAATCTAGGGACAACAGGAACCTCGGGAACAAAATACAGGGCCTCTACAGCCATGAAATATTCATCATCATCCTCAGTAGAGATGCCAAGAACATCCTCTTCAAGGGCTGGAAAATCCTCTGCATTTTCTTCAAAAAGGAAACACTCATGTTCTCCCTTCAATTCCTCTAACTCTGAAGAAAGAGACTTTACCAGCCCCATCAATTCACTTAGAGACTCTTCTTCTTGGTCCTCATCCTTATAGCATGCATAGGAAGTAACTCTATCTTGAATGCAATCGTTGTATCCCTCACAACAACTATGAAAAATTAACTACGAGGGATAAAAATTCTGACAATGGGTGTTGAAAGCTGCATGAAATTCTCCCAGTGAAGAAATTCTAGTAGGGGGTAAAGAATGATACCATTCACGAGCATCCCCTGCTAACGAGAACATGAACATCTTCATTAATACATCCTCATGATGTATCTCCTATTGATGCATGAGTTCATGAAAATCTTTGAGATGTTGAGCAGGGTTGTCCTCCTTATTCTCTCTAAATATAGGCAAATAATCATTCCATTCATTTGGAGCAGGAACAACATTGGTAAAACTAGGAACAACAGAAAAATTAAAGGGAGAAAACCTCTGAGCCAAGATTCTTTCCATTTCAAACTAGTGGAGTCGCCAATCGATTCTTCAACCATGGAGTCGCCAGGGGAATGATGCGTAGGATGAGTGTGTTTGGTATTTTTTCACAATCAAAGACCAGATCTTATCAATGTGTTCTCTGAGGGGATACCAGTTGTAGCGAGAAGCAACCACACTGAAACATTGGAGTTGAGACAGTGGAATCGCCAGGTGCACAGTAGAAATATTCAATGTATTGAGTTCTGATGCACCTTCAGAACCCATAAGATTTGTCTTTCTATCCCAGGGAAAATCTTCAATTCGTCCTCGACAATGATTCCATAAATGTTAGCACCAGAAGTCACCTCTGGATTGCGTCAGAGGTAAGCCTAATGCCCATCAGTGTTTAGGTGGAAGTTGGTTTAAATGGGTGAGGGTCAATGGAAAAATCTCAACACTAGAATGATGTTACAACACATAACCAGACAAGAAATGCACAGGGAAGTGAGGGCCACATTAACTTCAGTCAATGGGTTGAGTTTGAAGGTGAGAAGAGGGAAGACTTGATGAGAAAATGAGAACAAGACTGATGTGGGCATTTGGCCTTCCAACAGCTTGAAGAAGATAAACTCAGGCTAGATGATGCTTTCGAGCCCAGGTTTCAGACATTGAAATGTGCCGAAATGACACAATTCCAACAACAAAATGATCAAACCTACATCACTATGTGGCTACAAAAACTTGACTGGATCCTCCAATTCCGATCCATTCAGTGTGAGAAGAAAAAAGATAACAAGGAGTGCTGATTAAAATTGGTCACTATGATATTGTAATCAAACCTACATTACAACAACATAATAACCCTCGACTAGATCCTCCAATTTAGAGTGTCTTAACACAGTGTTTACAGAGACATGGAAAGAAACTGACTTCTATTAATTGAAAGTATCAAATTGATTACATAACCAGACATAGTTCTGGTGCTAAAACATATTATAAAATGGGAGCTCTGCTCAACAAAATACCTTTTACAAAATGACAGAACTCCATACTTAAACTTCAAAAAAGAATTCTTGCAACAGAAGCATGCTCGGGTCTTCGCATTAAAGGATTTGCATCTGCATGCTTCCTAGCAGACTGTGCATGCAGTCTCCTGTTAGAAGCAAGCTTTGTCAGACACAATCATGTTTCAGATGAGATGACTATAACTGATTCGACTTGCTGACAGTCCTTTCTCGATCTTTCCATATATGGTGGAAAAGGTGTTCAACCACCACCAACCAACCTTAATAACTGCTTCATCAAGATAAAAAAGGCCTGAGTCAATACCACACTTGTGAGATGTGGTGGCCTCTGCATTCTGCCACTTGGAGCTGAGTTGGATGCCTGCAGGGATGGTTAGGCAGTGAATGTGGACAAGGGTCTGGAAGGATGATTGGTGCAACGACAGGCTGCTCGGTGTGCGATGGCTAGGTAGAGGAGACACAGAGGTTGGGAAGAAGCTGTGGGGGAGACACAAACAGGAGCTAAGGTTGCACATGTGGCGGGAGATGAGAAGGGGAGAGGTGACAGGTGGGACAGTGAGTGGAGGATAGGTGTGAGGGAATGAAAGGGGAGCGAGGGATGTGACAGACAAAGGAGAGAGATGGAGTGGGTGACAACTGTCAGTGGGATGATTGTAGAGCGGCCACTTGTCGGCCTGGGATAGGGCATGCACATATCGGGGCCATGAAAATCGATTTGATTCCTTCCCTCTTTTGGTCCCGATGTGTGTCTTCGGCCGACACATAGGGCCTAAAAAAACTACAGTTGTTTTTCCCGACCTGCTCTACCTTTTTTAACGATCACGCATGTTGGGGCCTTGATATGGCCAATGACCATTGATCTGAGGCATGATGATCCTAGCTACCCAGATTTGTGCGCGTCCTAGCACAACGCGCCAAATGGTCACATCACTTCTGCAGACTTAGCATAAGCACCATTTAGTGTTTTTTTTAACCCCATTCTTCGCATTTTTCCACCCAAGGGCCAAATCTAGGAGAAACTCTCCCTTGCAAGAATATGTGATAACACATCCCCACCGACCTTTGGTTGTTACGTTATGTTTTGAACCATATATATTCGTTGGTTGTTTTGTTATAACCACACACACACACACACATTGGTTATAAAGTTTCAGTGGTATATGATATGGTTATCCCCCTGTGAAGTTTGACACATAGTTACATTAAAATACATACAACCTGGGTCAAGGGCTTAGACATTCGACCCTTTTAACCGCCATTTGAACCTTTTTACAAGGTTAAATAAATATAACAACATATAAGGCTAAGAAACATGTGTGCGGCATGTTGGTAGCAGAGGCTTTGGTAAGGTTTATAGAGGTCATGGTTTCAACCCTCTTCGACTTCATAATTTTACATAACTATAACCATTAATGGCCAATGGGAGACTTCCACGTGACGACCTCTCATTAGCGATCCCTTGCCACATGTCAACATGTAATTGTACCACATAACTTGTACGATCTGCCAACACACCTACCTAGTCAATGTATGGTCAATCCATGTGGCACCTTGGGGTATGGCCACATCATCTGTATGGAATGTATGGTCATGTTCCACATGTCACACTTCCAATGGTGATACGTGCCACCTTTTTCCCTTTGACATTGACTTCTTGACCAAGTTGACTTGAAGTTTTATCACTCATAAATTTTGCATACAAACTTCGTTTGAGACAATTTTTGCACCGTTGGAAAGATATCGAAGCGCCCTACAAAATGATGGTGCTTTTGAGAGAATTTGGGATAGTTTAATTTTGAGAATTTATGGATCCCCTGAGACCGTTGTGAGAATTATGGATCTTTATGGACCTCTGTGAGTGTTCTGCATGTTGGAATATTGATTGTTGTCATTGATGTCAACCCTAGTCATGGGTTTTGGACCGCAAGATTGATAAAGGTATTTGGACATGAAGGAAAATGCACATGCATATACAACACCCATGAATGGATAGTATACATCATGTTGTTTCCAGTGGTATGTGGCACATCACATGGATCCTCATGGTTGAGGACAAATGAATTTTTGAAGATGACATAGTGAATTGAAAAGGAAGTACATGTAGGCCCTGAAAATAATTAAAGAAAATAATTACAAAATAAGAAAGTGTCAGGTCAGACCTAATGTTAAAATGAAGTGACATAAATGGTATAAATAAATATCATTATACATTCATTTGATACAAGTCGA
>ML778307.1:1585917-1598674 GCA_009831015.1 Picea engelmannii
ATTTAGAGTTGGTGAGGATAGCCTTGAAAGGATTCACCAAGGAATGGGAAGTCTTCATGAAGTGTGTGGTGGGTCGTGTAATGTTCCTGACTTGGCTAGTCTAGGAAATGTTGCTAATGTGTGTGTAGGATCAAAGGTTTACAGCATATAAATGATCATACAAATAATAAACGCGACAACGGACTGCAAAGTTTGTATTATGATATCTCTGTGGATTACAAAATGGTTGAATGCGGCTGAATAACTGATAATACTCGACTAGATCAACATACAAAGGATCTTAGCCAGAATATAAATAAGCAACTAAAAGATAATACCTGGAATATGGGAGCACTGCGGAATCAATGAAGAATGATGGAAGACCTGGATGATCTTCCCGGTGACTAGGGTGTGTCTTTCAACACCGAAATCATCCAACTGGTGTCTTCCTCCTGGAATACACTGAACTATCTCTCCTGAGATGTGCCTCTTCTCCTCAATGACAAGTCATAATCTGCATAATGATGAATTAGGTCGCTGACCCTTCTTTTGTAGCTTTCCAAAACCCTAAATCATGTTGAAACCCTAATTCACTGTTGACTTCTATTTTTAGCTCATAATGACTTAAAAGTGTTGTTAACCCTTGTTATCTCAATGTCACTTTCCGAATATAACATCGGTGACTAGAGTGACCTCTAGTAACCTTGTTTACCCCTCTTTGGCCCTGGCTATAGTCTAACGGGGTGGTTTAGACCATTAAGCCTCCTTTTCTAGAGCTCCTATTTGGAAAGGGATACAGGTCATGAGCATCTTCCAAATTGGAGAAAACTGTGGGATGATTTCACTTAGGAGGATATCTAGGAAGGATCTCAGAGCAGTGGACAGAAGGGAGATGGAGCCGATGAAGAGAATGTTGCTCTTGCTGCAAAGTGCAAGGGGAAGAAGAAAAGAAATTATGGGAGGGACTTGAGTAAAGTCAGATGTTATTGTTGTAACCAGTTGGGGCACCTTTCTTCTCAGTGTCCTAAGAATAAGAAGAAGAAGAAAGAACGGGAGGGGCCTGATACAACTGCTACAACAACTATGGACTACTTTTCACCTGAGTTTGATATGGACTTTTCTCTTGTCACTCTAGTATCCAGTGTCGGTAGTGGTGGATTTGGGGGTGATAATAGGTGGATTGTTGACATCGGAGCCTCTTGTCACATGATGAGAATATGGCGTATATTCCTTATTATCACAAAGACAGGTATCCATGATAGTACAAGATACTCTCTTTCTTGTAGATATAGTATCTAAGTTGAAATCCCTTTATGGTTTTGGAGTAAAACTTAAACTGCTTTTAATTGTGTAAAAACTCATATTCCTTAGACATTGACAAGAATGGAAATTTGTTCTCTTATGAATTACCAATAAATGATTTCAACATGATTTTTTAAATAATCTAATGAATTAATTTGTATTTGAAAATAACAACCAATAATCAATATTCTTAATAACAATTAACACCTGAATAAAAATAAATTTACCAAAAAAATAACATTAAAATATTTAATTTAATCAAATAATCCATCTAAAAATAAATATCACAATATCACAACCTCGAATGCTCCATCTATGAATAAATATCACAACCTTAAAGGGCATGTAGGGAAAGTTTAGGTGGACCTTAGTTGGTTGTGAAACATTGAAAAGCTTGGAAATGTGACCAAACGTTGAGGTGTAAGGATGTGAATACAAATCTTCATGATTTGATTTTGTCCATGCATTCATGAACGATGTTGGTTTATCCAAATGGCTAGGGCCTCATTGGACAACTACACACAAACTATTGTCCAGGGTCTAATTGGAACTTTTGATCCGCTAGTGTATCTTTGATCCCCATTGCTGAGAGTTTATGAGCGGTGTGGTCTAAGGCTAGGAGGAACATGGAAGGTTTGCACATAGTTGGTTTAGTTTTTACTAAAGATAAGTTTATTTTGTTTTTTAATTTATTGTTATGTTAATATTTATACAAATATTCTTATGGGTTTTATGTATATGCTATATATGTATATAGTTGTTGTTATCTGCATTAATCTAAGCAATTGCAGAAGTATATCAGTTACTTAAATGGTATCAGAGTTTGGAAAATTTTTGTGTGGCATTTCCCAACAAGAGTCTGGGGATTCTACATTATCGAAGTAATAGCTCCTACCTCCTCTAAGTATTCTTTAACTCTTTCGAATGTGTAATGTTATTTTCTGATGATTTATCTAGTCTAGTTAGCTTTTAGTTGTTGGTTCTCAGCAAGGAGATTTTGTTGTCTATGGATTAAGTCGATGACCAACTCTTTTAAACAATTTATTGGGTCACTTGGTGAGTCAAACATCATTAGGTCCCTAGTTGGATTGTATCCCTTGCTCTGCATCTTTTCCATACATGTTCTACCTTTGCTCATCTTTGTTTAAATTTCTTGGTGAAGATTATTAATATCGTGTTTGTTTCCTTGCTTATTACTTTGTACAAGTCTTGAGTCTCTACATCTGATGCATACCTGGGTTAAAGGATATTGTAGGTTTTTCTTGTTGCTCTCCCTTCAATCTGAAGGTGGTGAAAATTCTTGTAGATTTATCCTTTTTATCCCTCACCTCATATGTTTTCTTGTTGCTTTTCTCCTTTTGTCCCACATTCCATGACTCTGGATCAGTGACTAGTTATGTAGCTTTCTAGATCTATTGTATCTGTTGTGTTGATCCCTACTATGTTGGAGCTACTTTCTCTAATGTTTCTTCAACTTGCCTTGTCTGTTTTTGTTATTCTGTGTTTTTCTCTACATTAGTTGGTATGTTTTCTTGTTGTTCTTGATGCTCCTCTTCCTATTACTATTATGTCTCCTCTTCATATTATTATTATGTATGTTGTTGTTCATTCTATTTTCGGGACTACTCATTTCTCACAACCCCATTTTGATGATTTCCCTTTTCTACAATTTTCTATATTATGGAGGTTGGCTTGGTCAAGGAGGGATCCCTTGTCATGTCGATACAGTCTTTTGATGATTTATTTCTCCAACTACCTCTTTTCAGACTTGTTGTTTTGGTCATGAATTTTGTTGTAATGTTGGGTCCTTCTATCTTTTTCTTCTTTACTAATTGCACTTCTTGTTTTTCCTTCTATTGTCAAATTCATGATTCTAATACATTATTATACTTACTTCTAGTATTTGTTTGCAAATAAAACCTATTTTATGTTTTCTACCATGAATCCTAACTTAAATATATCCCAACCAACAATGTGTTAAACCACAAATATATTACACATCAAAATTTATTAAAAAACTCTATCTTAACTCTGGCTAAGCTTATTAGCTACTTTAACATTGGAAGTAGCTTATATCATAAGATAATCATACTTGTAAATGAATGATTACCTAATTTAAAATATTTATTCATAAGCTTTGGCATTTCTTAGAATGCAAATATATATTTGTAAATGATTTTAGATATTTACTATATAAAATGATTACCTAATTTACAATATTTATTCCTAAACTTTAACATTTCTTAAAATGTAAATGTATATTCGTAAATGATTTTGGATATTTATTGTATAAAATGTTGAATCTTAACTTAAATTTATCCCAACCAACAATGTATTAAACCACAAATATACTACACATCAAAATTTATTAAAAAACTCTATCTTAACTCTTGCTAAGCTTATTACCTACTTTAAAATTGGAAGTACCCTATATCAAAATATCATCATACTTGTAAATGAATGATTACCTAATTTAAAATATTTATTCATAATCTTTGGCATTTCATAGAATGTAAATGTATATTTGTAAATGGTTTAAGATATTTACTATAAAACCTAATTTACAATATTTATTCCTAAGCTTTGGCATTTCTTAGAATGTAAATGAATATTTGTAAATGATTTTGGATATTTACTATATAAAATGGCAATGAATATTTGTAAATGGTTTAGGATATTTACTATAAAACCTAATTTACAATATTTATTTCTAAGCTTTGGCATTTCTTAGAATGTAAATGAATATTTGTAAATGATTTTGGATATTTACTATATAAAATGGTTATGTTGTTTAATTTTAGTTTATATTAAAAATGTAAATAGTATAATTTTATTTGGTTGTATTGTTTATATATTTTAATAAAAAAATATATTAAAATTTTAATATTAATTATAGTTTATTTTTTATATACAATTAATTAATAGAAAATGTATTTTTATTATTTAATTTTATTAATCTAAATTTAAAAATATCTTTTTTTTAATTTTAAAAAATGTACTATAAATAAAATATTTGAGAATTTAAAAATAATATAATATATATTTTTATGAATTTAATTTTCTAAATTTATATTTTTTAAATTTTTATGAATTTAAAATAAGCATTAAAAACTTAAATATTGATATCTCTAACATTTTGTGTAAGAAGTTAAATTCCAAACTCAGTTAGTATTTAGTTATATATATAAGATTAAAATAATAATAATAATAATAATAATCTATTTTTAAGGTCACGGCTAAGCCATACACGTGTATGAGACCCCCTTATATATAAGATTAATATAATAATAATAATAATAATAATCTATTTTTTAAGTCATCGCTAAGCCATACACCAAACTGGCGTATGAGACCCCCTTATATATAAGATTAATATTAAATGCTATTTGAAAGTTCATGATCGTGTTACTTAGCTTCAACCATGATAGTACAATATACTTTATTTCTTATAGAGATAGTATCAAGGTTAAAATGCTTTATGGTCTTGGAGTAAAAATTAAACTACTTTTAATTGCGTAAGAGCTCACCTTCCTTAGACATTGAAAAAAATGAAAATTTGTTCTCTTATAAATTACAAAATAAATGATTTCAACATAATTTTTTAAATACATTTATAAATTAATTTGCATTTGCAAATAAAACCAATAATCAATATTTACTCCTAAAGGTGTATACCTATTGGAAATGGGCACAACTAATGATCTTTTAATCTAAAAACTTAATCATATGTCTAGCAATTGAAGATGTTGGCATATTCTTAATGGTCCTCCCAAATCAATGAATGAGATTTATTGTTCATAACTTCCTTGCATTTATGAATGCATCCGTTAACCTGTTTACTTTTTCACATTTACCTAATGATATTAAGAAATTACTATAATGGCATATGATTGACACATTTAGATGATTAACAAGATATCTGCGCAAATTTTTATTTCCAAATTTGAATAATTAACAATGGAATGGAATGTGAATGGCCTAATGCCAGGTTTAGAGTAGATTGGAGTGTGAACAGCCTAATGCCATGTTTAGAGTGTGAATTATGGAGTGTTGGAGGGTGAATTATGGAGTGTTGGAGGGTGAACCGCCAGGGACACAGACTCCATTGCACATCTGTGGAAATCCGTAAACTGCATGGATATTGTTGGTCCTAAGGTCTGCACCTGATTGCTCAAGGGTAAAGTCACACACCAAGAAAATAATTCAAACCATCATCACAAGCAACTTGAATTTTTTAGCCCTGAGAATCATAATTCCAAAGGGGCTCAGACATCTTCAACTTCTGATTCCACTTCAATATACAGTCCTCCATCCACCCCTGTATCTCCCATAAATTTGCAGATCCCTATTATTCAAGCCATGGTCGTTAACATGATGGATGCCATAATTGCTGCCAGATATGCACCCCTAGTTCTGCTTGTAGCCTTGCATGCCTTCCCATCCACAGATTACATGAAATATTTACCAATATATAATGGGGAAGGAGAAGTAAATGTTGAGGAACATCTGGTAGCCTCTTACATCTTTGCAGACAACTTTAACATTGATTATGCAGATCTGTGGATGAGGTTGTTTGTACAGAGTCTGGATGGGGAAGTAAGCAAATGGTTCATAGGTCTTCCCCCAACCTCCATTGCAGATATTGAGGTGCTGGATGAAACTTTCATAAAGCAATGGGGAGATATGAGAGATTACCTCTACTACATCACTGAGTTTGGGGCCCTAAAGAGAAAGAATGGTGAATCTATTTCAGATTTCACCAAGAGATTCAATAAGATGTATGGTATAATCATAGATGAGATCAAACCAACTGAAGAATCTTCCAAGATCACCTTTGCAAATTAATTTGATGCAGAGTTCTCCCTCCTCCTGAGAGAGAGAAGATCAATCACACTATTGTCCATGCAAGAAGCATCCATTGAAGTTGAATCTAATATTTTGGCATCAGACAGACTAAAGACTAGATCTGATAAAGAGAATTAAAAATAGAGAGAGGATCCCCCTACCTCCTCTAACTCATCCATGTCTGATCCCAAACTTGATGAAATGACCAAGAATTTGAAGGATCGGACTTCTAAAATAGCTAAGCTAAAGTGGGAATCCAAACAGCCAAACAAAACTTTTCAAGGGGGTAGAAATAGAAATCAAAATCAGTTCAAGAGGCCTAATGATGCCCCTCCGATAATGCAGTCAGAAAGAAGAAATGTTGATGATCAAAGGGTAGTACCTCCTTTCCAAAACAATCATATTGAGGAGATGGATGCAGACATTGATGTTGTGGATGATATTGCTATTCTTTTCAATGAAACAGATTATTATACCAGCCATTTAACACAACAAGAATATGAGGTAGCACAACTATCAAATCAATTTGATGATCAAATAGCAAAAGAGGGAGTTATTCAAAGCCAACCCAAGAAGAAATATGATTTGAGGACAATAGAGGGATCTTCTAAGGATACTACCTCTGATCCAAACAAACAAGCTGAAGTTCCCCCCAAGCCAAGTCCAAATAAAGGTATGACATCTAAAACTCAACAACTTCCTCTATCAAAAACTGCAGTCCCTGAAATAAAAGAATCTGATAGGCCACCAACCTATTTCATCCTAGAACATGAGCTAAGCAAGATCAATATCCTTGTACCTTTGACAAAATTGTTAAAAAACAAGCCTTTCAAGAAATCCATCATGAAAGTTATGCAACCAACTCCTTCTAGTGTATCTTTCGATGTCATTAGTCTGTAGGATGAAAACCCAACCTTTATTGTGGGTCCGCACATTTAGGATGAATCTTATGCTTCTCCTCCTTTCTATATATCTTTGAATATCCATGATAAGATCCTGCATAATTGTCTTATGGACTCAGGAGTCTCTCACAATGTCATGCCCAAAGTTGTTATGGAAGAACTAGGTATGGAGATTACCAAGCCTTCCCAAGACTTGTACTCCTTTGATTCTAATAAAGTGAAATGTCTAGGGTTGATAAAGGGTATGGTGGTTTCTCTAACACAATTACCCATGAAGAGTGTAGTGATGGGCGTTGTTGTAGTAGACATTCCCCCAAAGTTTGGTATGCTTTTATCCAGAACGTGGGCTAAGAAGGTTGGAGGATCATTACAAATGGACCTCACGTATGCCACCATTCCTGTGTTTGGAGGAGAGCATAGGAGGCTATACATAGAGGTAAGGTTGGCCTAAATTTTCAGTGACCATTAGAACCCAAGCAATCACCCAATTTATGTTTTCGAGGATGAGATCGGCTCATCTATCTTCCACTTAAATGATGATGAACTTGAAATATTAGTTAGCCAATGCAATGATCAACCACTGAAAATTCAACAAATCAGAGTATGGAATATGTATTTCGATGGTTCTTCATCAAAAGAAGGATATGGTGTAAGTATTCTCCTCATTTCCCCTTCAACAGAATCAATATCCCTCTCTTATAAGATAGAGTTTGAAACTACTAATAATATAGCTGAATATGAAGCTCTGGTATTGGGATTGAGGGCTGCCAAAGACATGGCCATTGATTTTTTAGTAGTTTTTGGTGATTCTAAGTTGGTCATCAATCAAGTGAGGAACATCTATCAAACTAAGAAATATAATCTCAAGCAATATAGGAACGAGGTATGGGATATGATCGATAACATATTTCTAGCATTTAACATATCTTTCGTTCCCAGAGAATAGAATCAAAAGGCAGATTCTTTGGCCTTAGTTGCCAGCACTTTCAACCCTCCCATTGGCCCAAATATTAAATATCAGGTGGAAATCAGGCATAGAACAACCATACCAAACAACATCAATCATTAGAAAGTCTTTAGTGATGATTTAGAGCTGCATAGATTTCTACACACCATTGATGAATTCTCCAATATCTCAATCCATCAAGAAATTCAAGGAGATGAAGATGAGGAATTGGAAGATCAACAAGCATCCCATCTGCTAAAGACAATGGTTGGTCATGATGTTGTGGAGTTGAAAACCAACCACATTCCGAGAGGACTAGTGCCACTGGAAAGGTTGTTTGACAATAATAATTTTTACAAAGGGGCTGCCATGAAAAATCAAGAAGAAGAGGTGACAGATTGCAATATTGGGACCACTGAGAATCCTAAGATCATCAAGTTGTCCAAAGCATTAGTTGCAGAACAAAAAGACAAGTATGTCAGTCTCATAAAAAAGTTTGTTGATATTTTTGCATGGTTCTATGAAGATTTGAAGACATTTGACACTAACATCATCCAACACACGATCCCTCTAAAAAATGGCTCCAAGCAATTCAGACAGAATATTAGGAAATTTAATCCCATGCTAATATCCATAATTGAGAAAGAGCTGAAAAGAATGTTGGATACCAAGATCATTGTACCATTGAGGTACCTGTAAGGAAGAAAAGTGGCAAGATACGCTTATGTGTTGATTTCAGAAATCTCAACAAGTGTTCTCTGAAGGAAAATTACCCCCTCCCCAAGATGGATCATATTTTAAAGAGGGTAGTAGGTGCACACAGAATTTCCTTATTGGATGGATACTCTGGTTATAACCAGATAACAATGTGTGAAGAGGATAACGAAAAAACAACATTCACAACCCCCTGGGGGACATTCATGTATGACAAGATGCCCTTTGGGCTGATGAATGTAGGGGGCACTTTTCAGAGGGCCATGGACATAGCTCTTGTGGGGGAAAAAGACAAATTTATGGTTATATACTTGGATGACATCACCATTTTCTCCAAGTCTGATGAGGATCATTTGCAGCATTTGGAGCAAGTTTTCAAGAAATGGAAGAGGTATGGAATATCTCTCAATCCTAGGAAGTCTCAGTTTTCCATGCCAGAAGGAAAGCTCCTGGGCCACATCATATCAATAGGAGGTATAAAAATTCATCCAAAGAGGGTTTATGCCATTCAATAGATTGATATCCCTAGAAACAAAAAGGTTGTTCAGTCTTTCATTGGTAAGATAAACTTCCTCATACGTTTTGTGCCAAATTTTGCTGAAATTTTGAAGCCTGTTACTAACATGTTAAATAAATATGTTGTGATAAAGTGGTCCTTAGAGGAAAAATCATCTTTTCAAACAATCAAGCAAGCTTTAGTTGAGGCCCCTGTATTGGCGAGCCCTGACTATACCAAATATTTCTTCATCTTTTTCTGCTTCAGAGGAAACCATCGTTGTTGTACTGCTACAGAAAAATAAAGAAGGGCATGAGCAACCATTAGCCTTTTTCAACAGATCCCTTTGAGATGTTGATATGAAGTATGATATATTAGAGAAACGGGCTTATGCACTAGTCAAAGCACTCAAAGCCTTCAGGTTTTATGTACTACAGTCTAGAATAACAACCTTTGTTCCTAGAAGCAGTGTCAAAGAGATTATGGTCTGGCCAGACAGTGAGGGAAAAAGAGGAAACTGGATTGTCAAATTGTTGGAATATGACCTGCACATAAATCCCACCAAGATGATCAAGGGGAAAGGACTGTCCAAATTGATATCAAAATCAAATTGTAAGGTGTTAGAATTGCATCAAATCTTCACCCAATCAGACATCGCGCCCATCATACAACCTGGACAAGACAACTTACAGGTATTTGAAAACTACTCTTCACCTTGGTATAAAAAAATCATTTATTTTCTACAACATTTTGAATGTCCACCAAATGTGAAGAAGACAAAGGAAAGGTCTCTCAAATTGAAGGCTATCAAATTATGCATTTCCAACCAGAGCTTGTATTGAAGAGATCATGCTGACATCCTGTTAAAATTCCTTGATGAAAATGAAGCCAAACAAGTCACAACAGAAATGCACAGAGGAGTGTGCGGAGAGCATCAACATTGGAAGGCCAAAACTCTCAAGATCTTGAGGGAGGATACTATTGTACCACCCTTTTCTCTGATGTTTTTGCTACTGTTAGGACCTGCAATGAGTGCCAAATGTTTGCAGGAAAGAAGAAGCTACTATCATTGCCCCTAAAACCTATCATTGTTGGTGGTCCATTGCAACAATGGGGGTTAGAATTCATAGGAGAAATAAATCCACCCTCTAGTGGACAACATGGGTGGATCCTCACTACCACCAACTACTTCACCAAATGGATTGAGGTTGTGCCCACCATGAATGCCACTTACAAAGTGATCATCAATTTCCTAGAAACCAATATTTTTGCCAAATTTGGTTGCCCCAGTAATCTTGTAATAGACAATGCCCAAGCATTCAATTCCAAAGCCATGATTGAATTTTATGGTAGTCATAACATTTCCTTGACACATTCCACACCCTATTACCCCCATGGAAATGGCCTGGAAGAATCATCAAACAAGACTCTCATCATGATTATTAAGAAGTTGTTGACTAGAAATAAGAAATCCTGGGACTCTAAACTCAAGTATGCTTTATGGGTTGACCGAATCAGCACCAAGAAGTCTCTGGGAACCTCACCCTTCTGGCTTGTTTATGGGATAGATGTTGTTTTTCCCACTCAGTTTGGTATACCAGTCCTAAAATTCTTGGAGGAGGAGATTGAGGAACCAAATGACATCCAAAGAAGAATATTCCAGATTATAGAAGTTCAACAAAGAAGATAAGCACTATATCAATGGACAGAATCATACTAGAGAAAGATCACATCGGTGTTTGATAAGAAAACCAAGAAGGATATTTTTCAGGAAGGTGACCTAGTTTTAAGGTCGGATGCCAGAAGGGATGACAAGTCCAAGCATGGTAAATTTGACAACCTCTGGTTTGTTCCTTTTAAGGTGGCTGAATTTCTGAACAACAACACATTTATCCTACACAACCTAGACGATACAAAGATCTTTTGGGGGCCAGTAAATGGGCGCTTCCTGAAACACTATTTTATTTAAGGACGAGGGAAGGTCCCTCTTGTACCATAGATGTTTTCCTTTATTGTTGCTTTTGATTAGTCAGTCGTGTGTGAATAAAGAATCCATAGCCCAACAAGGCACTGGGGTGTAGTTTCAGTTTTTAAGTTCAATAAAATGCATGGTTGAGGCACAGTAGCAGATACATCGAGTTGGCAGAAAAAAACAAAGGTAAGAAATGGACGGTAAGAGTAGTTATTTAATCTCAAGGAACCATTCTATAGTTCTTAGCACCTCACAGGGATGAGATATCCCCTGTTGGAGCCAATGTTATAACCTAGATCCGCACCTTTGCCTCTCCTCTCTCTTTTCCCTATGCCTTCATCATTTTTCACATTCTGGTTGGTTAAGTCAGTTTCCCATTTTCGAGTGACTTGGTTCTTATTTGTTTCTTTCTTGTTTGAGTCTTTGCACATTTTTGTCTCTATTTTTACTGAAGGATAAAATACATGTCGTATTTGGTTTTGAATGCTTGTCATCACGTTTTCCATTGATTGAGCTCATAACAGGTTGACCAAGCCTTTTTATATACATGGGAAACGCCCGTGGACAAACCGAGCCATTCAGAATGGTCATTTTCCGGACAGGATTGTCAAAACGAATAGGGAAATTTTCAACGATAAAGATCCACTAGGCCAATTAGATCAACGGCTCTCATCCATTCAAGGTGTGCATAATCATGTGGATTTTAACATCATCACTTCAGGAGATTTTCATACTTTACCACCAGAAACTCTCGAAGTACCGAACTCCCGAAGCGTCGAACTCCCGAAGTGTTGAACTCCCAAATATCTTAAGTCCCGAAGCAAATCTGGACCATCCATCGGCGGGGACACGCGCCAACAGGTCATTCACTTCGAATATTTTTCCTTCGGGATATTTTCATGCTTCACATTTGGAACTCCTGTTATCCACATTTTTGGTTATCAAGATGATAATATGATTATGTCATGATGATGGAAGATCAAACTCTTCATTAAGAACATTTTCCAGAAGAAGGTTACACTTATCATTTTCTCAAAATCACATTTTTGAAAATAGTTCGCAGGCTGCATATATACTCTCCTGCGGGAATCCTTAATTTCCGCATGTTGCATTTAGCTTGATTGCGGACTTTTCGCACTGTTTTAATGGTTAGGGTGCGGACATGTTTCTAAAGGAATAAAATGAATAAGTTCTCGATCCTTCTAGAAGGAATCTTCTAGAAGGGTGAGTTGGAGTTCGAATGGTTGGCAAAATACTGACTTTCCTGATATCTTGGGATCATTCCCTATCCAAGTAACTAATCAATATTCTCCTATATATTGAGGAGATTACTTATGAAAAGGGTTAAGCAAGAAGTATAAGAACAAGAAGAAGCAAGCTAGCTAGAGATTGATTGGAGAACTGGTGCAAGACAGTATGGAGGATTGAAGCTACAACAACAAGAGACTACAAGCAATTATATGTGGTTGAACTTCTTCATGCATGAGCAAGTGTGTGTGTCAGAGCTAAGAGCCATCGAAAGGAGATCTACGACATCAAGGCTCAGGTTGTATATTTCTCTTTCAGTTAATGCAATACATGAATATGTCCCTTTCCCATAA
>ML778307.1:1630090-1643796 GCA_009831015.1 Picea engelmannii
TGTATTTGCTCTATCTTTCTCCAGGATTCACGAGAGATACTACAGCCCCATACTTCACATCCATAAAGAATAGCAGGTGTAACAAGAGTCTCAAAGAGGAGTTTCTTCTTATCCCAACTCCAAAGTTCAACTGATTTACAATTATTTTCAAGCCCATAATAAGTTTTCCATCCCCCAATAATCCTTTTCTCAATGCTATAATTCCAATTAAGCTTGTGGTGAATATCAATTCCAAGATATTTGTATGAATTCACTTCCTCCAAGTTGAAGTTGTCATATACAAAGGTATCATAAAGAATCTTATTGAATAGGCATTTATAAGTGGCATTTATAAATGTTTAATTGGCATTTTTTTATTGTAAATAAAAAGTATCACATGAAACTATTTAATAACACCCAAATTTGTTAGTGAAACCAGAAAAGTGCATAGAAATTAATTTATATATATATATATATATATATATATATATATATATATATATATATATATATATATATATATATATATATTATTAATAAAATAGGTGGTACTTTAGCTGACATATTCTCCAAAATATTGTTTCAAAAATAATTTGTTTTATTGATAAGAAGGTGATATCTTCTCTAAAATATTTTTAACATGTTTAAACAATTATTTTAACATGTTTAAACAAAAACAATTATTTGTGGTTGTTGATTTCCTTTGAATTTCGAAGTTATACAACATTTTTAATGGTTTTCAACATTAATATAGATTTATTTTTATACATACATACTATTATCATAAATTGCAATGGTATAGTAAAATTGTAGATAGTAAATAAGGAATAAATACTTAGAAATAATGAAGATTAGTTGTGATATAGTTAGAAGTTGGTTCCAACCGTCTAAACCAAATATCATCATATATATTGTACTCCTCATTGATTTAATATAGCGCAGTGTGTGGCTTTGCTCTGATGACCTCCAGGTGTTGCCTCTCCTGAGAGAAGCCATTTTCTTTCTCTTCTTCTATTTTCAAGTTAGTATCATAGCGTTGTTGAGATCTTCTATTGTTGCAGAGAAGAAACAAATTTGTGTCTGGTTGAGAGAGCGCATTCGTTGAGAGAGGAGACTAAGTCCCCAATCGCGTGAACATACATAAATGTGTGTGTTGTAGAGAAGAGGAGTTGAACGATGCTCTTGTATTGAACGATGTGAAGAGTCGATCGCTGCCAAGGAGTTGAGGTTCGTTGTTGTATTCATTTTTGGATACAAATCCAGAGCCTGATTTTTCATCCAAGCTGAGCTACACAATCTGATTATCGTTTGTAAATTTGGCGTGATCGTTTCCCCATGTTAGAGTAAAGTCTTGGTTGAAATTCGAGGATTGTATCAAACACACATTGAAAGTCTCTTGAACATTTATGGGAAAATGAAGAGGAGCGTTTGAAAGCCTGCATTTGCTCGCATCCTCTATGAAAGTCTACTCGCAACTTTAGTAGACATACCATGGAAACTTGGTATTCCTTTATGTTGATCATAAAGGAATTTAGCTCGCCTTATGGTCTCCTCCAATGTTTTGGGATCATCATATTGTATCTTGTCATTTATGAATGATGGCAACCCACTCGAATACCTATGAATCTTAACTATCTCATCCTTGATGAAAGAAACATACTTCAATAGTTATAGAAACCTTCTTTCATATTCATTTATGGTCATACTCACAAGCTTGAGTTCAAAGAACTCCTTCATTTTCTTGTCATAGTATCTCTTAGTCAAGTATTTATTTTGAAAATACTTCTTGAATTCCTTCCAAGTAACATTTCCTTTAATGTGTTGCACATGCACAAGCTGGTCCCACCACATGTATGCATTTCCCTTGAGCCGATAGATGGAAATTCTTCCTTCTGCATGTGAAGAGTAATTATGTAATTGAAAATACTTTCTCGTGCCCAGAAGCCATGTCTTTGCATATTCATTCTTCTTGTGCTCACCATCAAATGTAGGAGGTTTGATTTTGTTCATTTCTCGGTGTAGCTCATCCACCCCAGACCTCCTCTGATGATTCCTAAAAAGGGATGGACTTGAGCTATTGTGTTCTCTCCTATTGGAATGCATCGGGGAGTGATGGTGATGTCTGCTAACACTTCTTGTTCTTCCTTTCTCATTAGAAAAACTGTGACTTCCTGATTTTCTTGAGCCATTTTCCTATCTTCTTTTCTATTATGTCCAAGTTTTGCATTAACTTTAGGTTGAAGTCCTCATGTTGCTCCTTGGCTTTCATAAGATTTTCATTATCATCTTTATGACTTTGGACATCCTTTTGCAAATTTTTAATTGTCTCCGCCAACTTCATGCTTCTTCCTTTCCTTTTCCATGTCCATTTGAGTTTGTTCCTTCAATACCCATATGGACATCCAACCCTCTGATCTCATCTTCATGTTTGTAATCCCCCTGTGTATCTTCCATCCCTCTGCACTCTATGTTGATCATGTTCTAATCTAACAGTTGTTAACTCTACAAAATGTGTAGCCAACATAACTTGTTAGGTTGATTGATTTAACAAATTCAGGAAATTATGCTCAATTCTGGTTCCATAATGCATTTGAATTATTTCTTCTGATTTTCCTGAAAATTTCCTACCCAGGTCAATTTTCTGGGTGAGTAGTTATATTCTATTGTTCAAAACCTTTCCAATGCCTTCTTCCATGCAAATTTCTGAGTCTTGAGAAAAAAATTATGGTTATTTGAAAATTGTATTTTTTGTGAGGTAATCCCTGTACATTTGTTCTTCTTCTTTTGAGTCGAATTAGCTCTTGGACCCGTGTTGGATCCTCTCATAAAGTACAAAGGACCTCTTTACTTCTTTAGGTAGAGGTTCATACAAATCGAAACCTCACATAATCCTTCTTTTACCCCCTTTCCACCTTAAAAACAAAGATTCCAGGTGCTAGCCCCTTTACTTAGGTGGAAACCTCATAAGACCATGGGCTAGGACCAGGCGCTTGGCCACAATGTGTTATTCAGAGATCTGGGACTTCAAAGCTTCGGAACTTTGGGCTTCAAAAGTTCTTACAAAATTTCACTTTCAATCTCTCAAACACCGAACTGACGAATTCTTAGAGTGGATTTCTAGAGCATCATTACTATGGTGCTCTGGAGCTTCGGAATTCGGAGGTCTTTACAACTTCACACCTTAAATATCCTGAACGTTGAACTAGCAAACTCCCAGAGAGGTGATTCACATTTCATTACTCCGATGTTATGTTGCTTCGAGCGTCAGAAGTTTGGACCACACAATGCACTAAGTTCCTCGATCACCGAACTAGTGAACTCCGAGAGAGGCTCTCTAGAGCTTCACGCTTCGAAGGTTCTTACAATGACATACTCCAATTTTCCCAAATGATGAATTTCTGAACTTCTAGATTTTCCTTAGCAAGTACGCACCAGGGGTGCTATGTGTAAAAAATATGGAGATGACATGTGGCCCAATCGATGGGTGACACATGCCAAGTTCCAATTGGTACAAAAGGTCTATGAAAAGCACGAATCAGGTTGGCATGTGGCACAAATAATATGGGTCCATGTCACCCTAGGTGATGTCAGCATGCCACCTCACTTCGATGCTCTAGGACTTCGTAAATCTAGGCTTAAGAGGATTTCACACCAACACACTTTAAATCACCTAAACGTCGAACTAGAGAACTCACGAATCATCTCTCTTCGGAGCTTCACTACTTCGGGGCTCCGGAGCTTCGGGCTTCGAAAGATATCACACTAGAATAATTCAAAAAAACTGAACGTCGAACTGGTGAACTCTAGAACTGTCACTCTCTGGAGCTTCACTACTTCGACACTCTGGAGCTTCGAGCTTTAGAGGTTTCTTCCTCTACATACTTCAAAACTCCCGAACGACGAACTTTAAGACTCCTAAACAGGCGCTCTCTGAAGCTTCGGCACTTCGGGCTTCAAGAAACTTCTCAACATAATACTACAAATCTCCCGAATACCAAATTTTTGAATACTTGCTAATCTAAGGAAACGTGTCCCCAAACATGAACGGTCTGGATTGGCTTCAGAATTTAGAGCTTCAAGGAAATATCCTCCTAGAAACACAAGGACTAAAAACTCATAGAGTGTCGAATCGTCGAACTATGAGATATACGACTTCGATTTTTTCCACGACTAATCCAATAGTCAGGTGCTCCTTTCAGTGATCTATGACGTAGATTCACTCTGGGACTTTGGAGATTCGGGAATTTTACCTCCTTTTCATCAAAGAAATAAAAATTGTCGAAGCTACGAAGTCCGAAGGACTTGAGGGGCTAACAACCGCGTTACTTTTCCAGATCTGATGGTTGTAAAGGATTCGGTCCCCTCCCAAACATATCTCGATCGTTCTTCTTCTCACAAAGAGAGATTTCTCTTCTCTGAGCTTGGAACTTAAAGAAGTCTCCTACAGACTCCTTGTGCTTCAAATTCGACCAATGCCAGGTCATAATTTGCTTGAACAGATATTAACTTACAAAAATTTCACCACTTTGGCCAATTTCCTCCAATTTTCCAAGAATTAACAACAGAAATTGGGGCTTTTTCCCAATTCCACGCAAGTGAATCACTTCGACTTGCTCGGGCCATCCAAGCTCAGTGTTTGGAAATGGAGCTCTGATACCATATTGTAGCATCCCTAGCCTATAGACCATTGGGCTATGCCACACACAAAGTTTTCATTCCAAAACAAATATATTTTGTAAATACATCAATTCATGTGGAAATAACAATAAAAACATACATGCAACATACACAGGTAAAACCCATAAACATAAACATAAAGACATGTACAAATAATCAACATGTAAATTAACACACAATTGATACTTGTATTTGATAGAAGACCACCAACTGTGTGTCAGTGTTTCATGCAAACCTGCACATGAGACCTGGCTAAAGCATACACAAACAAAGCTTATCATGAAAAGGAAGAGAGATACAATATGAAGAATGAAAATCAATGTATATTATGATATGTTCAATGAGTGAGTGATATTCACTCATATAGGAAATGACATCCTATCTTAGGAATGCATGCATAATAGTGATGGTATAAAATTAGAAAGTCTAAAATAGAACCAGTCAGTTAACTCCCACTGAACTAGTGTGTTGAAAATAGAAATTTCTCCAACACCCCCCCTGAACATCACTATGGAGTAAAAAATGAGTCCCAACTATTAGGATATATTAGGTACTCATGTACAATGCAACTAATGAACATTGAATAAAAGTGAAGAAAGAGGGAAAAACACATGGGAACGAAACCCCCCCTCAAAAGATAATGCATCAAAATAAGAAAAGGTAGTTGCTTGGCAACTATGTTCTTCACTACAAGACGATCATGAAAAGGATGAAACTTCTACTCAGTGAAGGTCTTGGTGAATATGTCGGCAGTCTGTTTAGAGGGAGGACAAAACTACAAATCAATGATCATGTCATATACTCTATCTCTGATGAAATGCATGTAGACCTCAATGTGTTTGGTTCATTGTCGTTGTACTGAATCTATGAAAAATTTTAGTGTACTCTGATTTTCACACCATATGATAGTCGAACATTGAAACTGGATACCAAGCTCGATAAGGAAGTGTTGAAGCCAAAGTGTCTGAATGAAATAGTTGACTACTTTGTACTCGGCCTCTGCGGAAGATAAAGCAATGGTTGATTGCTTCTTACTTGACCAACAAATTGGGCCTGATCCCAAACTGAGAGTGTACCCAGACGTGGACTTGTGATCTGTGCTATCACCAGCCCAATTTGAATCTGTGAAGCCTATGAGATCTAATGCACAACCAACTTCATAGTGAATCCCATAACTCATGGTGCCCTGCACATATCTGAGGATGCGCTTGGAAGCCTTCCAGTGAAGATCATGGGGTTCCTACATGTATCTAGAAACTACTCCTACTGCATATGAGATATTTGGATGGGTGTGGGTGAGATACAAAAGTCTCCCCACCAATTGTCTATACAAAGTGTTTTCCACTAATGGTGTATCCCCGCCATCCTCAAGTCTGACCCCATATAAGAAGGGTGTAGGTGCAGACTTATAGTCTGTCATGTGGAATCTATCCAGAAGATCCCTGACATACTTAGCCTGAGAAAGTTTGATGTCGGAAGCATCTTGACTGATCTCAATACCAAGAAAAAAGTGTAGTGGACCCATGTCCGTCATAGAGAAACTGTCATGTAAAATGTCTTTGACCAAAGCAATGGCTAAAGAAGAGCTACTAGTGATCAAAAGATCATCAACATAGAGTACTAAAATCATCACAAAGTTAGTAGTGCTCAACATGTACACATTGGAATCATATTTACATCTAACAAAGTCATGTGAAAGAAATTAAGAATCCATCTTTGCATACCATGCTCTAGGTGCCTGCTTGAGGCCATAGAGAGACTTCTTCAGTCTGCATACTAAAGATGAGTTTTGAATGAACCCCTGCAACTTATCCATGTAGATATCCTTTGAAAGGTCACCATGAAGAAAATCATTCTTCACATCCATTTGGTGAACTTCCCATCCTTTGGCTGTTGTAATTGCTAGAGCCAAGTGAATGGAGTCCATATTTGCTACAAGAGAAAAGGTCTCATCAAAATCTATCCCATGAATCTGTTGAAATACTTTTTCAACTAACATGGATTTGTACTTTCTCACCTAACCATTTGCTTCTCTCTTGGTCCTATAGACCCATTTGCATATGACAAGTTTCCTCCCTAGTGGAAGTGGAACCAGATCCCAAGTATGTTTCTCTAGGAGAGAGTCATGCTCCTCCTACATGGATGCTTCCCATAGTGGATTTCCAACAAACTCACTATAGGTATGTGTATCAGAAGATTGAACCATATAGCAATGCATGGGCATCTTTGGTTCAAAATATGAAAGTACATGAGAAGGTTCCACATGCTAAGATCGAGTCCTCCTTGAATCCAATAGATCCCCTACAAGGTTGACTGCTTCATGAAGTATGGATTGTGCCTACTTGGGCATTTACTGAAGCTTCGACGTTGGCTCCTCATTTGGTTGTACTACCTGCTCATCTACATGTACAAAATCCTCTGAATCTGTGTCTGAATATGTAGAATCTGAGTGTGTGGAATCATCATCTTTGATGTTTGGAAATGATGGAAGCACAAGAGTCTCTGCATGTTGCACTGGAGGTGCATGCAAATGACTCTCCTCAAAATGAAGATTGCGCTCAATGATGAGTCGGTATGTAGAGGGATCAATCAAGCTATACCCCTTCACATCATTTGGATATCCCACAAATATGCAAGGTGTGATTTTTGGATCTAAGGCTCTCCTCTTTTCAAAACGAATATGGGCCCATGCTCTATATCCAAAGATGTGGAAGTGTGTGACATATGGTTTTTCATCTATCCAAGCCTCAAAAGGTGTCTTATCCTCAACAGATATGTGAGGTGCTATGTTTTGTATGTAAGCAACATAGTTAAGTGCCTTAGCCCAAATCTTGGAAGGAAGTGATGTTGCATGCAACATGCAATTGGTCATCTCCTTGAGAGACCTATTCTTCCTTTCAGCAACTCCATTCTATTGTGGAGTGTATGGAACTGTGTGTTGCAACTAGATACCAGCTCCAGGACAAATATTCTGAACATCTTTGTTGATATAATCCCCCCCCTTTTCTGTACGGAGGATCTTGATTTTGTTCCCAGTTTGTGTCTCTACTAGAGCTCTGAAGTCTTTGAGATGCTCAAAAACTTCATGCTTTTGTCTAAGAAAATAAACCCAAGTATAGCATGAGTAATCATCAATAAATGTAAGAACATACCTTGCTTTTCTTATGGACGGATGTGGAAATGGACCCATGAGATCACTGTGAACAAGCTCCAAGGAAGAGGAGACTCTCCTTTCCTTCCCCTTTTCAAACTTCTCTTTAGGATGCTTACTAAGAATGCATCCTTCGTAAACCCCTTCAGAAAAGAAAATGTCTAGCAAGCCTTTGACCATTCCTTGCTTGGAAAGTCACTGCATGTACCTAAAGTTTAAATGACCAAATCTCTCATGCCATACTCTACTACTTTCATTAGCATGTGCAAGTAGAAAATATGAGTCATAGTCAGTAAACTTAGTGAACTTATACAACCGTGATTTGTGATCTACCTCACCAACTGCAATAATGGAAATATCATGCATGTCAAGTACAGTAATTGAATTTGATGTAAATTCAACCCTTTTACCTATTTGGGTGATCTGATAAAATGAGAGCAGATTTATAGAAAGATTTGGAACATGTAAAACATTCTCAAAACTTCCATTAGGGAGTTCCACTCTTCCCTCTCCTGCAACTGATATTGGAGTATCATCCCCCATGAGAATAGGAGGTCCAGAGCATGAACTCAAAGAAGTAAAAACTTACTCTTTACCTGCCATATGATGTGATGCACCAGAATCTATAATCCATGAATTAGATGAGGAATTAATTGCAACTAGAGCATGATGATTACCTTTCTTAGTCACATGGTCTTCTTCCTTCTTCTTCTTGGCTCCTTCAGGAATGAAGTCTCCAATGTTATTATTCTGAAGTACCTATGTCATAAGATCGATCTTCTTCTTCATGCATGTGGATTCTTCATGATTTAGTTTATTGCAATATGTGAACTGCTTTCCCTTCTTCTTATTCCCTTTGGAATTTGAAGAATCTTTGGAACTTGAAGAATCCTTGAAGGGTTTGGAATATTCCTCCTTCTTTGACTATGGATGTAATATCTCCTTTCATTTTTGCTTTGATTTATGATTGGATGACCCTTTTCCATCATGCATGGTGAGTGCATGTGCTTTGGGATATTTCATAAGGTCCATCTATACAATTTTTGTCTGCTCTTTTGTGAGAGACTCAATGAATTGAGCCATCATAGGCATTTTCCAATTTTCTCCCAAAAGACATCTGCCATAATGGAATTTGGAGACATACACAATGTATTATGATCCTAGCTTGGCCAAGATTGTTAGAATGAATTGTTTCTCTTGTGTAGACTCAAGCATATGACCTCGCATCTCATCCTGCTTTCCAAAGAGTCCTTCCAAGGTGGTCCAGATCTCGTTTGGAGTCTTGCATGTGGAAAAATGAAACCATAAATCAATGGAGATTAACTCAAGAAGTAGTCATGTGGCCTCATCCTGATGGTTCACCCATCTTGTCTTCTCAAGCATTGATGTAATTTTTGTTTCTGTCGCCATCGTCAAATTATACATTCCTTTTCTTTTGAGTTGGAATTCGGCCTTCGGCTTCCATTTAAAATAGTTGTATGGTGTGAGTATTATCAGCAGAATTGATTGAGAAGTTTCATTACCTCCATCCCTACTATTGATTCTAAAAAGATCACGAAAACCCAGATCGTGGATTTCGAGATATGACAGGCGGTTCTATGGCAACTATAGATATGACAAAACATCTATATCTCCTAAAATATGATGTGGGTTTTGGAGATTTTTATTGAGCATGAGAATCCCTATGTTATATGTCTCTAGTCAAAATTTCAGCTCGACCTAGATCACGAATGTCAAGATATGGCTATTTTACTGCAGAAAACCAATTTTCTGGAGGGCAGCTGAATCGTCGCACCCTAAAGAAGGATATAGTGTAATGATGTTGAATTGTCACACCCTAGAGAAGGATAAAGTGCGAATATTGTGAAAAATTGAATTGTCGCACCCCAGGTGAAGAGTACAGTGCGACGAAGTCGCACCCTAAACTATGTATAGGTTGGGACGATTCCAGAGGAAATGTTTTCTCTCAAGGGTGAATTAGATCGTCGCACCCTTCGATAGGAATAGGCTATGACGATTCCAACCGCTGCACTCTTCGATAGGGATAGGTTGTGATGATGGAAGAAACTAGGTTTACTCAATCCTCTTTCTCTCTTCTCTGTCTTATCTAGGTTTCTCCAAGAAACTCGACTCTGATACCATGTCAGTGTTTCATGGAAACCTGCATAAGAGACCTAGCTAAAGCATACACAAACAAAGCTTATCAAGAAAAGAAAGAGAGATACAATATGAAGAATGAGAATCAATGTATATTATGATATGTTCAATGAGTGAGTGATATTCACTCATATAGGTAATGCCATCCTATCTTAGGAATGCATGCATAATAGTGATGGTATAAAATTAGAAAGTCTAAAATAGAACTAGTCAATTAACTCCCACTGAACTAGTGTGCCAAAAATAGAAATTTCTCCAACACTGCGTGCAGACCTCCCACGATCCTCCAAGCCTTAGACCGTGTTTCTTAGAACTCTCAGCAGTGGGCCAGCCTCGATCTGGGACTAAAATCCACCCGGGTAAAGGGATTTCTAATCAAGCTAAAGCTACACAGACAACATGAAGGATTTTGTCCGAGGTGCCAAATCAAACTAACATCCTATAGTGTCTCATTCCCTACATGCATGTCCCACCCCAGGAAGTGTGCCCCTTCTCTGTTCAATATTCCTTCGGTTGCCCCAATTCCCTTCGAGGGCTTCAACAACAGGTTGAACGAGAAGTCTCAGAGCACTGTAGTTGCAGTTGGGCTCCCTCAGGAAATCAATTCCCAACAATTCTCTCACATGGAGAGAGTTTCTCATGGGCCTACCAACCCACCTCTTTAGTCCATATTTTAATTCAACCAGGTACAAGCTCGGGTGAAGGCAACAACAAAAAACGGGTATGGAATAGGTGATGGAAACAACTGCATTCAATCAAGGAACAATGATGGAAACCGCAGAATTTGGTTAAGGAACAATACTGGCACGAGTATGGAACGATACTGGTTTAGGTAAGGTACATGTATGCTACTCGTGATAGGGAGGTACTGCATACAACTTCAGGAGTGTGTGATGGATGTAGGTCGAATGCTAGAGTGAAACATCAATGGCCAGAATCATCAATTCAATGGTGACTAGGGAGAATGGTGAAAATGGACTAGTTTTCCCCCACCTATAACTGCATGCACCCTTAATGACACATGTCCCTCTAGGAGCTAGTTCCTCTGCACTTGTAATTCATTTCCCTTCACATAGGAACTTAGGATAACATGAGATTTATCCATACCTTAGTCTTTAGGAATAATATTATAATATTCCCTTAGAGATAAACCCTCTAGCTTAGCCCTTTTCCTAGGCTCTTATCCCCCCCTTTCCCTTCCTAGAGAAGTTTACTCCCCCATACTCTTTTATCATGGTTGGTCTACACACAACGATGTATTTTATTAATGATACGAGTGTTTACATATACAAAAATAGGCTCACTGGCCTTTAGCATCTAGGCTCTCCAACGTAATATTCACATAAGCCTTTTGGTCTATAATAACCTGGCTCACCAGCCTATAGAACATATTCACATTTACAACTGGGGCTCAGTCTTGGGGTGTTACACTATCCTAAATGAGATACCAAATGAAGTGCATGTGGATTTCAATGTGGTTCCTCCATTGATACTCTACAAGGTTGCAAGAAATATGTATGTCACTTTGACAATCACACCAAAGAGTAGTGGCATGGTCCTGTTGAATGCCAAATTCTTTCATCAACTATCAAATCCAAAGAACCTGCTGACTAGTATGAATTGTAGCATGAAGTTGAGCTTCTACAAAAGATAATTAAATAATTGTTTTCTTTGTAGGACCGAGCAACATGACCATAACCAAGGTAATAAACAAAACCAAAGGTGGAATTCTGATCAACAACTGAACCAATCCAATTTGAGTTAGTGAATCCAACAAGATGAGAAGAACCTAAGATGAACTAAATAATAAAATTGGTAGCACCTTGAATAAAAATCAAAATATGCTTTGTTACCTTCTATCCCTATTACAAAATAAATGTCAAAGAGTGTATGAGTCAAATAAAGTATACTCCCGACTAGTTTCCTATACAACAAATTATTAAATCATGGTGAAGAACATTTAACTAAAAGTGTAACCCCTAGTTGAAATTGAGTGGGTGCAAGCTTGCAATGAATGATGCCAAAGTGTTGAAGTGAATTAACTGGATATTTCTAATAAAAATGGAGACCCCTTCTAAAGATTTAAGGACCTACAAACCAAGAAAAAAATGGAGGGGACCAAGGTTTGTCATATCAAATGGTTTCATCGGTGCTTGCTAAATAGTTTGAGTCGTAGATAAGCAACAACATGTGAGAATTAAAACATCCACATATAGAACAAGGATCACAAGATCAGTCTCTTACTTATTAGTGTATATTGTAGGATCAAAATGACAATTGAAACCTAAAGAAATAAAAAAAATATCCATCTTTTCATACCAACCTCGAGGGGCTTGTTTGAGACTGTGCATATAATGGTGTAGCCTACAAACAAGTGAAGGATACTACACAAAAACAAGAGACTACTCCATATAGATTTCCTCATGCAAATCACCATACAAAAAATGTTCTTGACATCCATAAGATAGGCTAACGAGCCTTGGGAGGCAACAAGAGAAATTTCTAGTTATATGGAATCTATCTTGGCAACAAGGGAAAATTTCTTGGAATAATCAATACCTTCAACTTGTGAAACTCTTTTGGGCACAATATGTTCCTTATGCTTGTTAATAAAGCCATCTGCTGCATATTTAGTTCCCTAGTAGGATGCTCACAACAAAAACTCTAAAGAGGGCATTTTAAAATTTGATCCAAGCACATTGATAATGGATAAGGTAGAAGAAAATACTTGAAAAGGACCTTCAACCTAGACAAAATCAGAAAAAACACATTCTTCATTTGTTTTACTTTTCCCCCAACCTTTCAACTATGATAACAATTGCTTGAATTTTGCAATAAAATATTCAATAGAAGAAATCTTATCATATGCAAGAGATGATAATTCAACTTCCAACTACAAAAATCAAAATTCATCGAATTTAACAAATAGTGAATGCATTTTTCCCTATCTCCATTTTGGTGTTTTGCATTCAATGATGTGAAATAGAAAACTGTCTAAAACATGAAGTCCAATTAATCCCATGGCTTCATCAAGTTTGTTTCTATAGGCAAATCTTTCAATTTTCTTGGTAAAAACAAGTGGAGCTTCAACCATTTTCCATAGACCTTTAGATTGCATAAGTTGTTGCATATTGAGTTTCCTAGTGCAATAATTATGGGGAGTTAGGGTCTCAATAACCCTAGACTCAACCATTTTATCAATATAGGACACCAAGGACACCAAATCTATGTCTTGCAATCTCCAAATTGAGCTAGAAATGTGGAAAATACAACCCCAAGGAAAAAACATGGGCATTGAAGGGTGATTTATAAAAAAAAGAATTGGAATTGGAGAATATATGCAATATGTGATACCCGAGTGTGTAGGTCTTGTTATCGCACGGTTTGTAGGAAAGGTTTTGAAAGCTTGAGTTAGGGCTTGAAACCGGCGTAACAGGAGCTTCCCCACCCACTGTCACCTCGATGGGGGGCTCTTTCTATTTAGGAGGGCAAGTCCAAGGGAGACATCCCCAAGTCAATCTGGATAAATGAAGGCTAATGAATAAAGACTAAGTCAAAGGGAAACCCTTCCACAGATTGATGCCCGATATAAGATAGTAACCAAGATATAACCACTGCTAATGTACCTGCTTGCGAGACAAAGACAAAGAAAACTAGAGTATGCTTGCAGCGGATTAGTACTTCATAAAACCAATGACTATCTCTAATACATGAGCAATTAATAAATGCTATTATTGACGAA
>ML778307.1:1649298-1672369 GCA_009831015.1 Picea engelmannii
AAGGGGGATCTGGAATGAAACCTCAACCGTAGATCTGGGCGAGTGGATTCCGACCGTCCAGATCTGCTCGTCACTTACCCTAGGCGCATTCACGCCCCAGCTTAAAGTTGACGTCTCTTCTCCACATCTGACGGTCATTATAGACCCTGAGATTCCCCGAAGGAATCTCGTCTGTTCATCGGGACTTAGCCACATGCTAACGTCTCAACATTATGGGTCGGGATTTATCAAGGCGAGAGCCCGAGTTCTTGTCAACGGAACTCCTGAATCCCTGATCCCCAATTTCCCGAAATGGGTAATCTCTCAACACATCGCCTCCTTAAATCAGACGGTCTAGATCTGTTCCGGGGTTTCTACAATGGAAAGTTCCGATCTCTCGTCACAAGGACTCCCGATCCCACGATTCCTGATTTCCCGAAATGGGTAATCTCATGACACGTGGCCTTCTCAAATCGGACGACCCAAATCTATTTTGGGATTTTCACCATGGAAAGTCCCGAACTCTCGTCACCAGGACTCCCGAGTTTGCGATTCCCGATTTCCCAAAATGGGTAATCTCACGACACGTGGCCTCCTTAAATCAGACGGTCCACGACTGCTCCGGGGTTTCCACCATGGAAAGTCTCGATCCCTTGTCACCAGGACTCCCGAGTTCGCGATCCCTGATTTCCTGAAATGGGAAATCTCACGACACATGGCCTCCTTAAATCGGACGGTCCATGACTATTTCGGGGCTTTTGCCTTTATTCACTGGGGGTTTAACCCTCGGGTATCTCCTGACAAATCCAACGACTGTCGAGTTTTTCAGCCGAGATCTGACGGCTTAGATAGGTTCCTAACTTGTGCATTCTCCCACGACTTCCTGGTCGTGGAAAAATCAACGGTCCAGATGTTCTCATGGACCTTGGGGATCTACGATCTCGATCTCTTCGCTACCCACGAAGACACAGAGAAACCAAGTGGTAAGGCGTTTAACACCCTACTTTCTCCTACCAATCTAACGGTCGGGTGTGACCGTAGATTTCACGACCGAATCTCGTCCGTCGATCAACACCTATTTAGGGTTAAGGTACTTAACCTTCCAACTTCTTCTTTTGATCTGATGGTCGTGAGTGACCACAGATCTCCCGACGGGACCTTGTCCATCGATTCGATACTTCATACTTATGCTGCCATCTTGAGTTTTCAAGAGGATCGTTCCTCCTCGTGCAGGGTTACTAAGGCCTTACCACCTTCACATTCGCTTTCTCGGTTCTTGATGGTCTTTTCAAGGAGGGTATCTCTATGGGGAGGTTCTTACCCAGGGTACTATCTGAGGCATATAAGGGTACCGTTTCCCCACGAATCAGACATGTGGTCTGAATTAGGTCAGTAAGCATATAAATAGCGATTTATGAAGACATAAGCCATATGTAGTCTTTCCATTAT
The DNA here is from genome assembly GCA_009831015.1 of Picea engelmannii. Lineage (NCBI taxonomy): Eukaryota > Viridiplantae > Streptophyta > Pinopsida > Pinales > Pinaceae > Picea > Picea engelmannii. Next base: position 1,650,727 of record ML778307.1, read on the forward strand.
AAACATGCATCTACCAGTATTGATCAAAACACCATACAGACATTCTTACAATGAAATCATTCACAGTTTCACAACTTATGGGCATAATTATCAGAATAAACGTATATATATTTTAAGATGCCAGAGGCAAAACACTTATCAAAAATAGCACCAGGGGTTAAGCAACTGCTGAGAGGGGTGCTCGTTTCCACCCAACCGTAGGCTCAGCGACTCCCAGCGGATTTACCACTAGCCACCCCCAAGCTGAGACCACGATGCTGCGAGACTGCATCTCTGTTTTCCAATGACCAAGAGAGAAGGTTATTCTCCTTCCTCTTTGCTATCACTCCTTCTGCGTATTCCAGAGTTCCCCTTCCTCCCCTCGCGTCTCCCCCAAAATCGCTTCTCCCCCATGCCTTATCCTCTTCTGAGGTTGCGTGTGGCGTGATTTCCCTCGCGTTGGTCAGGCTTGACAACTCTACGGATGGGTGGTTATCCTCCACATCCCTCATTAATTCCTGAGGATCCATCTACCTACCAGCCTGCGAGACATTTAATTCGGGGCCAGCGAGCCGCTTTTGGTTCTCCGGGCCAGTGAAGTCCAAATACAGTATTGACTCTTGGTGGAAGTTAACACCACCTTTCCAGGTGCCTTCCACCGCCTTTCTGTAGCCATCATGGTCTCTTTTTCAGCACATCCCCTCTCAACAGTCCTGCTATATATATATATATATATATATATATATATATTCATAATATTATTTACATTCATCGACCTTTTTCACAAGGTCCATTCACATCACACATTCACATTTCTGAGTTTGCCACATTACTTGGCCAGTATAGTTATTTTTACAGACTGGGGGAAATAGGGTGTTACAATTCCCTCCCCCTTAAAGGAACACCGTTCTCGGTGTTCTTTCTCAAACACATGTCATGCCTTTCTCATTCAGCCACTTCAGAAGGCTTGACCTCCATCCTCGGTGCGATCCTTTTTTCAGGATCTTAGTCTTCGTTACCTGCCTTCCATAATTGTTTTGGACAACAAGCACATTAATCACAATTTTGTGCAAAAACATCTTATTGTTGCTCATAATTCAAAAGGAAAATTTTATAATTTGAGCACAATAATTATCTGTGCAGTTTATGGATCTGTATCCACATGGTAGTTTTGTTATCCATGCTCATCGTTCTCCTTGACGCACCCATTGGATGCATGATTCCAATTCAATAGCTTACAAGAGCTATCATGGTTTCATCTTCCCTTCCAAGGTTTTCCCGCATGGGAAACTACCCACTGTGTGCATGATCCCAATAGTTTTAAAAAATTATTAAGGTCTCCTCTTCCTTGCGGTCACCCACCCTCCAGGCCCAGGCTCAGGCATCCCCTTCACTGTTATACAGTCCCTCAGGCAATCCATCTTGCCCTGCCAAGGTTTTCTCACACAGGAATCATAGAGATCCTATTGAGTCTTACAATTGAGGCGTCCCTCAGACTTGCTCTGCCGAGGCGTCCCTCCAGCTTGTGTTACCTCAACACAATAATTTGCAGGCGATCATGGCTTATCATGGGGTTTTCATGGCTTAGCAGTAGCCATGTTCATCACCTTCAACTTTGATAGCCTTCATCGGACAAATCTTTACTTCTCACTTGTATCACAGGTACACAAGATTTCGTGAGACATCATCATAAATTCTAACTTTCAGAATTTTATTGCAAACCTGTCACCCACAGATTTATCAAGTCTCACGATTTGTTGTCATATTTGTCCCGCTCAGAAACCAGACTCATAATTATGGGACTTTCCTTTCCATAACATTTTTGGTCAGCAGGAAATTGGCCTTCCTTATGGGCTTATAGCATTGCCATATCCAATACTCCTTCTTCCTGCACTTTCAACCTCAATCGACCAAATAACTTGTTATCTTTTCCATGCATATACATCTTATTTCATCTTTACCACATCGTCACAACAATTTCAGAATTGTGCAAACTTTAACGATTAAATTACTTTCTCAAAAAGGAAATACAATTCCTTGCAGTTTGGCTTAGCAGGCAATCGGTCTTTCCTATGGGCTTACCTTACTGCCATATCCATGACCCTCTGCTTGCTGCAATTCATTCCTCAATCAACGAAACAAATTGTTAGATTTTCCATGTACACACACACACACATATATTCAAATGTAATTCAACATTCCAAGGAGTTTTAACAACTGTGCTACTATCCTTGGTCACATTCATACCCATTGCATTCTTGCATTGATTTCAAGTTCATCACACTTTAGGACCGGTTCTTGGTCATGGGGTGTTGGGATTTAACCGATCCTCTCCTCATATGGTTTACTTGTTTTCATTCATTCTTACAACAGAATCCGCGCTTTCTGTTATAGGCCGATCACGACCCCAAATTAGTACATATTAAACTTAAAAGTTTCGCATGAATGCACCAACGCATTATGCCTTCATTAATAACCATGGTGCCAATACTCATGGCCACCCACATTTGATTTTCTCTAACACCTATACCTCATGAGTAAAAATATTGGAAGGTCCTCCTTTCTCAATGAGAAATCCATTGTCTGTCCTTTATGAAAATATGAATTTCCTGGAAGTAATTCCATGCAACGTGCTATCTATGAGCACTTTTTGTTTCCAATCGTTCCTTGGTTGGTCCATGTGTTCATGAAATATTAGTTCATGAATTCTTTTGAGGGTTACAACCAATGTTTACTGCCAGAGGTTCATACCTCCATTATTCAGGTTCTCCTTCCCGAGCCATACCCTACTCAGGTATCCAAGGCATACATTTTCCCTTTCAATTCTTCAGGTATAGCATGCAATAATAAATATTTCAGAAGGGGTTCTTACCAAATCCCTTCATACCCTGTGCCACACCGGCACAAATACCTTTATACCTGTTCTTGGCTGCTTGCACCCTTTCTCTGTCCTCTACCTTATCAGTAGTAATTTAGCGGGATTTTCACAGTCTCGTCAACAACCTTTCGATTGGAGTCTTTCCATGGTCACCCTCTACTTGAGGTTGTTCATTGTTGGAAACTGTCTTTCTCAACAGTTCCAATATTACTCCTTTCTACACATGACATACACCATAGGCACATTAATCGTCATGTAATAAGAATGCAAATATCATAGCATTTAATTAGTAAAAACATTTTCAGGCACGTCTAGCATATCTGTATGCACTTCATCATATTATCTTTAATGTTTTTCATGAGTGTAACATAACAGTTCTCAATTGTTTTCACAACATTACAACCATCATTACTGTGGTATCAAAGCATTTTTTTTCATCAATGTACTCTCTTTCTCATCCCATAGAAGCGTAATGCACAGCAAGGAAAGAATTGAGGGCTCTCCCTTTCTTCCAATTCTTTCTTCATTGCCTAGGGATTTTCAGCCTAGTCAAGTTATTTCTAAGGTCTCACTACCTTTCCTTAATCATAGCTTCAACCAAGCCGTATCAATTAAATGTACCCATTTATTCAGTTAATCATACTCAGGGGTTTACTGGCCTCTTACCAACCAAACTAGTTTCCACAACTGCTCTTTTTCTGAGCAGCCCTGGTTTAGGCCCATCCTAACTCTTAGGATACTTCAACATGCTTTAGTATCCACTCTTTGTTCATAATGAGTCAGGAATGTGTGCATCCTACACACTTCCATTAGGTTATCAGAATGGTCAATATCTGGTTATTAGTCTTCTATTACTTACATGATTTTTTCCAAAAGGTAATCCAGGATTCTTATACATGGACAGGCCTTGCAGCTCATTGTCCAACCTTCAACAATTATCAGGGTTGTGACTCTATTCTTCTGACAGAGACCTTATACAGTTCCTCCACCAGGAAATCCTTCAACATGCAACTTCCTTGTTGCAGATCCATCACCACCTGTGATGGCCTCAACCTTGAGTTAGCTTTTTAGTGGTCTACCAAATATTCCCTTAAGGAATATAACATGCATCTTTGTTAACTTAACCACTTTCATAATCCTAAGCCTTCATGTAGCTATCATAGTTATATTTCATAGCCTACATATATTTCCATTTTTAAAATAAGTCATCTCAGGATTATTCACAGTCCTTCTCATTGTGATGTGCAAAGGCATAAACATTTGCCTCTTATCATGACAACGAAGCATCCTTGCTCGTTTACTCTTTCATTTAATTGTACTGGATTTTTTTGGGGACATGGAGTACATTCCCTTTAAGCTATCCTTCAAGACAGATCCTTCACGACTCTTCAGAATGGAGTTAACCATGCATCCATGATATTCATTCAATTTTGGCAAGTGTAATTCTTGCCTCACATTTCATTCATCAGGGCCATCATGTTGGGCCTTTAGTATACTTATACTCTTACATCATACATGTGCATTACTTGCACGTTCTGTATATCATTCATACCTTACTGGTATGAGTATCAGGCTTCTTAATATGAAGCTCCTCGGTGCATTAACTCATGCATTATTCATCATATTGGCTTACGCCCTCTCCTCACGTGACCACCGGTGGTGACCACGATCCGAATTAAAAGGTTCTTCACATTTCGTGATTTCAGAATTTCCGTTGCAAGGAACTTTGTTTCCTTGATTCCTGAAATTCAAAAACTCGAAAGACCGAGGTTAGGGTTTTCTCGGATCTTTCATCCACATGACCCTTCGCTCAGAACCTAAGATCAATTCTCAGACACGCGTTAGGATCCCGTGTTTCGGCGAATCCATGGACAATGCTCCACCATTTCCCAAACTTCTATTATGTGTGGGCCTGGCAATCTGGATCCCACGGTCCAGATCTCCCCGACAGTCAACGGTCCTGATTAAATTGGTGATTTACCTAGCGCGACTTTGGGAAGTCTACGCTTCCATTTTCCCCATAGACGAAACCTCGAAGCTCTAGCTCAACGACTCTCATTGATTCCCATCTAATGGAGACTATTCCTCCTGAGCTTATTAGGTTTCCTACCGGACTAGTCTCATAGTCCTAACTCATACAGGTGTTACCCTCTCTTTATGGAAACGACCAACAAGGGTAACTCTTGGGAATTAGCAATAGTCCCAAAGGACTCCTCAAACAGGTTATCCTCATGGTCGATTCTAACCATTATAGGTCAGGTAAATCTGACCCTTCGTATTTTCACCTGTCCTCTCAATCATGAGGAATTGTATGCTCAGGGTTTAGTCTCTTAATATTGCAGAAATCATAACTTTCTAAGGATCCTACCAGTCCTTACCAAATTTCCCAAATCATGAAGGGGTTCTTCATTTGGGTCTTAACCCTTATCTAACCAACCATCTCAATTGCAAGAGACTCTACCTACTTTAGTAGGTAGCCCTCCTAACACTAAAACAGGACAACACAGTCCATGTCCCTTGTCTCGCTCGTGCAGCTTCATAGCACAATTTATTCTACCTCTGTCATTCACACTCAAATCTTATCAGTGATAACAATCAGTGTATCCCTACTCCTATAAGAGTGGTGTCCATTTTAACAGAGGAGTTATAGAAGTTTCCAAATTATAGTTTCATTCTGCAGTCCTTCTCCTTAAAGAGAAACGCAGATAACAATATCTTCTAATGCGGATCGTGCCTGAGCCCAAGTAGGCCAAGTGTTGTAACCATGCTCTGATACCAATTTGTCACATACCCACTACCTCAATCAAAATTTTTGTTGATTTCTGCTGAATCAGAGCCCCTGAATTACCTATGGAGGCCTAGCGCAAGCTAGCTCTTTCTTTCTCTCTGTTCCCATGTGATCACGGGTCATGATCACAGGTCAAATAATCATGGAGCCTCTTTGTATTTCGCACCTCAGCGCTACAGGAGTGACGAATCGTTCGACTCTGCAACCGCCGAACCCCGACAGGGATAGCGACCAACCAATAGGGATGAATCCCAACAGGGCTAGAGAACAACCAATGAGAACAGGCCCCGTCACACAGTTCAGTGGAGTATAGGTGGTAGAGGGGGAAATGTGACACGGTAGTCGACAAGATAGGAGGGGGCCCCACTTCTCACGCCACACTATTCCGGACCCCCCCCCCCATTATAGGCAGAATGGAAAGCGGGGTCCGGAATTCACCTGAGCACCATTGATCAAGGTGAATTAATCTCAATCGTTCGAGAATTGTACGTCCGATTCTGGACCCCCCCCGCACCGCTAAAGGAAAATAGCAAGGGGGATCCAGAATGAAACCTCAGTCGTAGATTTGGGCGGGTGGATTCCGACCGTCGAGATCTGCTCGTCACTTACCCTAAGGTGCATTCACACCTAGGATTAAAATTGACGTCTCTTCTCCACATCTGACGGTCATTATAGACCCTGAGATTCCTCGAAGGAATCTCGTCCGTTCATCGGGACTTAGCCACATGCTAACATCTCGACATTATGGGTCAGGATTTATCAAGGCGAGAGCCCGAGTTCTTGTCAACAGAACTCCTGAATCCCTGATCCTCGATTTCCCAAAATGGGTAATCTCTCGACACGTCACCTCCTTAAATTGGACGGTCCAGATCTGTTTCGAGGTTTCCACAATGGAAAGTTTCGATCTCTCGTCACAAGGACTCCCGATCCCACGATTCCCAATTTCCCAAAATGGGTAATCTCATGACACGTGGCCTTCTCAAATCGGACGACCCAAATCTATTTCAGGATTTTCACCATGGAAAGTCCCGAACTCTCATCACCAGGACTCCCAAGTTCGCGATTCCCGATTTCCCGAAATGGATAATCTCACGACATGTGGCCTCCTTAAATTGGACGGTCCACGACTACTCCGAGGTTTCCACCATGGAAAGTCCCGATCCCTTGTCACCAGGACTCTCGAGTTTGTGATTCCCGATTTCCCGAAATGGGAAATCTCACGACATGTGGCCTCCTTAAATCGGATGGTCCACGACTATTTCGGGGCTTTTTCCCTTATTCACTTGGGGTTTAACCCTCGGGTATCTCCTGACAGATCCAACGACTGTCAGGTTTTTCAGCTGAGATCTGATGGCTCAGACAGGTTCCTAACTTGTGCATTCTCCCACAACTTCCTGGTTGTGGAAAAATCAACGGTCGAGATGTTCTCATGGACCTTGGGGATCTACAATCCCGATCTCTTCACTACCCATGAAGACACAAAGAATCCAAGTGGTAAGGCGTTTAACACCCTACTTTCTCCTACCAATCTAACGGTTGGGTGTGACCATAGATTTCATGACGGAATCTCGTCCGTCGATCAACACCTATTTAGGGTTAAGGTACTTAACCTTCCAGCTTCTTCTTTTGATCTGACGGTTGTGAGTGACCACAGATCTCCCGACGGGACCTTGTTCGTCGATTCGATACTTCATACTTATGCTGCCATCTTGGGTTTCCAAGAGGATCGTTCCTCCTCGTGCAGGGTTACTAAGGCCTTACGCCTTCACATTCGCTTTCCCGGTTCTTGATGGTCTTTTCAAGGAGGGTATCTCTATGGGGAGGTTCTTACCCACTATACTATCTGAGGCATATAAGGGTACCTTTTCCCCACGAATCAGACATGCAGTCTAAATTAGTCCAGTAAGCATATGAATAGCGATTTATGAAGACATAATCCATACATAGTCTTTCCATTATAAACATGCATCTACCAGTATTGATCAAAACACCATACATGCATTCTTACAATAAAATCATTCACAGTTTCACAGCTTATGGGCATAATTATCATAATAAATGTATATATATTTCAAGATGCCAGAGGCAAAACACTTATAAAAAATAACACCAGGGGTTAAGCAACTGCTGAGAGGGGTGCTCATTTCCACCCAACCGTAGGCTCAGCGACTCCCAGCGGATTTACCACTAGCCACCCCCGAGCTGAGACCATGATGCTGCGAGACTGCATCTCTGTTTTCCAGTGACCAGGAGCGAAGGTTACTCTCCTTCCTCTCTGCTATTACTCACTCTACATATTCTAGAGTTCCCCTTCCTCCCCTCGCGTCTCCCCCACAATCGCTTCTCCCCCACGCCTTATCCTCTTGCGAGGTTGCGTGTGGCGCAATTTCCCTCACGCTGGTCAGGCCTGACGGCTCTACGGATGGGCAGTTCTCCTCCCCATCCCTCATTAATTTCCGAGGAGCCATTTACCTACCAGCCTGCGAGACATTTAATTCGGGGCCAGCAAGCCGCTTTTGGTTCTCCGGGCCAATGAAGTCCAAATACGGTATTGATTCTTGGTGGAAGTTAATGCCACCTTTAAAGGTGCCTTCCACCGCCTTTCTGCAGCCATCGTGGTCTCTTTTTCAACACATCCCCTCTCAACAGTCCTGCTATATATATATTCATAATATTATTTACATTCATCGACCTTTTTCACAAGGTCCATTCACATCACACATTCACATTTCTGAGTTTGCCACATTACTTGGCCAGTATAGTTATTTTTACAGACTGGGGGAAACAGGGTGTTACAGAGGGCCCATGTTTCTTCTCTTTCATCAGAGTTGTCCTGTCAGCAGCAACAACACCCATCACCTTCGGTTTGGACTTGTATCGGACAAGACTCTTGCTCCATGAGGTAATTGGTCCAGGTATCATGGTATGTGTCATATTTGATCATTATAACCTTCAGATATATGCATCAAATTCCTTTTATTCCTGACGACTTCTTGGATCTTACATTAACCCGCTTGACCAGGGTTGGGGGGATTGATAAGGTACCCTAGAAAGCTTGTACCCATAGGTTTTGGTTTGCCACCAGGGGGAATTTTGAAGGGCCATCGTCCACTCCCATCATATCATCACTCTTACATCTTATCTCCCACTCATCTGCCCCATTTCCTTAGTCCAGACATTAGGATGATCTATTGGCAGGGTTACACCTTATCTCGTGGGAAGAAGGGGCTAAAGGCCCAGAAGGTAAAAGTAGTTGGTAAAAGATAAAATCCATAAAAAATGAAACCTAGAGATGCTTCGCCCAGGGATCCTTGAGACGGTAATAAAAGTCTCTCAGGAAGAAATAAGAGGGACCCGAGAAAAATAACAAAACAAGACCTAGCCAAGAGGATGGGGGGTCTCATCACGAGCCAAATCATTATGTTAATAGGTACCTAGCAGTATGACATTTCCATTATCTGGTTACCACGCCAGGGCAGTGACCTTTGGTTGCATGGCCAAGGGAAAGGGGGTCTCATCACGAGCTAGCCTTAAAATTTATGTGAAAGTGCTTGTGGGTAACGTTGTCAGCTCTGGTCACCACGCCAATGCAGTGTCCTCTAGTTAGTCCTTGAAATAAATACGAAAAAGCAGTAAAGAAAGGAAAGAATAAAGGCAACAAAGGGCTTGGAAAGAATTGCATCCATGACGGGTACAACTCACCTTCTACAAAGGCACCCACAGGTAATATCACCCCTGTCTTTCACTCTACCCATATGTCTAGACATCCCTTGACCATATCACCTCATGTTACATGGCTTGGATGAAATCTTTTGGAAACTTTCCTTCTCTTGTGGATGTTGGCCCAATAGGGCATTTTGTCTTTTTCTTCGGCTTTGTATAGTAGGTCATTGTAATGTCTTTGAGCTATTGGATGATATATCCGGGGTTTTATGCATGCATTTGATAAAATTAATGATGAAATGTGATTGACATTGCTATGATCCCTGTGACTAATGAGCCCATGGAAGGTGAATTTTTTGATGTGCAGGACCATACCCGACGGATAGGTACCAGTTGGACCGGTACACATGGGGAGATGATTAGTTCAGACCTCCATGGGGATAAAGAGCCCATCAAATGGTTGCTGGGACCCCGTCAGGGGCAGAGACAGGACAGTGATTGGATGAGCCTTTGCATATAAGAAGAAGAAGGGCGTTCCACCCAGGACACTTTGGTTGAGCCCAGCCCAGGGGGGTTGACCCACTTCAGATGGAATGTTTTTCTTTTGATGGCCAAGGCGTCACCCATGAGGCTTGGACGTCATCTTGAGCATGTGGTAGTCTAATAGGACGGCTAGCACGTGTGGAAGCTTGGAGGATCCCTAAAAGGGCTAATGCCTGACTTCTGGATGCTAGATTAGCTCCAAAAGGGCCTAACGTCTCCCTCAGAGGGGCTTGACGTCTCATTTTTTGATCATTTTTGTCATTTACTTAGCAGTTAATGTAAAAACAATATGATTTTGGTTATTAGCCTTGTCGGCTATTTTTAATGACCTAATTTTAAATTAAAGGTCATGAGATGCTAGATATTGAGGATGCTTTTCCCTCATTTGAACATAACAAAACAACTCACACTTGTGAGGTCTGATTTTTGCACCCTTATTGGGTATTTGGTCTTTAAAAGTGAGGCGCACTTGTTGATGGAAGGCTTTTCTTGGCATATTTTGGCATTTCTCTTGAGGAAGGCTTACAACTAGGGTTTGCACATGCTTTTCTTCACGATATGTAAGTGTTTTTCCTGCAAAACTTCTTGATTGAATGGTTGTAGGTTAGTATTCTTGCATTAACTTATAAATTTGCTGATTTTAAAACCCTAGGTGACAAGCACACAAGTAGGTCCTTGTCATATGTCCCCTTAAAGAGAAATTTTCAGCCATTGAGGAAGGAAGAAAGAGCCTAGCCTTTGCTACACTCTTCTTACTTTCTCCCTTAAGCTAGCTTTTGATTTTAAAGGTTAAAAGGAGGGTGACATCCTAGGCCTAGGTTATCTACACCTAGGGCCGTCCATCTTCTAGGGTTTTAGTGATAGAGCCTTGTCTTTACAACACTCATTAAATCCTCTTGTTTTAACCCTCTTCTCATCCTAGCTGTTTTCCATGTTTGACCTAAAGAAGGAGGAAAGAGCATGAGGCCTTGCTTAAGCAACACCGGAGTGAGCCTCTTTCCCCTAGGGTTTTGATTCTAGGGCCCTACCATTGCAGCACTCTAGAACCCTTCCCGCTCGTCTTTAGCCTGTTACCCCTTCAATTTTGCGTCCTCTCCTTTAATGACTCCATATACCCTTAGACACTGATCTTAGGCACACAACGTCGAGGTCATAGTATCCAAAACAAACTCTCAAAACTTTAATTCTTGAAACCCTAACTAACAAACTAACCCTAATTAGGTTGACGCCACAGTTGGTTATCTCATCTTGATGCAACAACTTTTGATAATAAGCAATTTGATGATGATTAAGGGCACTTATTGAGTAAATGATTGATTGGACATGTTGTTTGCTACATCATCTCAATAGCTATTGGTGAATTGATATTCTTACATTGCTTTATTGACAAAATGTTGAATTCATTAATATCTGTTGTTTCATTGCTTATATATAATTGTTGGATAGTCACATGAAGTACTAACCCTTTGAGTTATAGCCTGCATATATATATATTGTATTGTTGTTTTCTTGTTCCAGGCAAGTGTTTTCATTTGGGCATACACTTCATTTATTGGCTGATTAGCCGGACTTTTTTACCTTGGTGGTAACCTGTGAGGAGGAACTTTTCCCTTGACTTTTATACCTTAGCCTCTTCAAAATCCCAAGTTACCAAGGACGTCTACCCTAGGTTAACCTCCCTAAATAGAAAGAACCTCCCCATTGTGTTGACATTGGGTGGGGAAGGTTCCTGTTACGCCAGTTTGGCCTCTATCCTTTAGCCTTCAACCTAAACTACAAACTATGCGATAACATTTTGGTGCCGTTGCTGAGGAACACTGAGTCAATCTTCCTCAATGACAAACCTTTTCGGTAAGCCTTGCCTCAAAGACCTTTTCTTACAAGCTTACCTGGTGACTCCACTAGGGTTTTATTCCCCTTTTCTTTTGATAGTTTCAAGAAAACTATCTGGCGACTCCACTAATGACGAAGCCAACTATGACTTCACAGTGGGATCCAGGGAACTACAAACCATAGATGATTTTAGAGGCTAAATTTCCCTCATGGGCTAATTTTCCATGGTTTTTCCAAAAACTAGATTCGCTATTTTAAAAATGATTCGCCCAAATTCTATAGAATCAAATTATTTTACCTTAAAAATCGCCAAAATTTTATAAAAACTATATAAAATCCTTAGAAATTTGAATATTTTTACAAAAATATCGCGAAACATTTATAATTGGCATATAAAGGATTAGTAAGATTCGCCAAGGTTTCTACATTTTAAAATAAATTTCCATCCTTAAAATCATCCCCGCTACAAACCTTTGGACATGAGTAAAATCTTGGGATATCCCCAAAAAATGCCTCTCTCTTATAAGAATTTGCTCCCTAGATTCTTTGGCCTTGATGGAGAAAGTCTCGATTATCACATGAGCAAATTTTGGGAATTCTTTCAATACCGCCCTGTCAGTGACGAAGCTGAAGACTTAGTGATGAAACTCTTCTCTGCCTCTCTACATGAAGGAGCTAAAAGATGGTATGATAATCGTCCAGTTGCCAGCATCACATCCATGGACCATTTTGAAGAAATCTTCCTTGCAAAGTGGGCTTTGAAATCGGAAGATGTACAATCATTGTTGAAAGACCTTGAAGGCATAAAACAAGTAGGGTATGAGATTGTCAAAGTTTTCGGGGCTAAGTTCCAGAAGTTGCTTTACCAGATTCCTGAGAACCATCATCCTAAAGATAAGTACCTCATTTATCTCTATACTAATGGACTTCAGGGGCATTTGAGCTTCCTCATAAATAAAAGGAATCTGAAAACACTTGCAGAAGCTCACAACATGGCCATTCAGATCGAAAAGAATCTCCTCTTGTCCGAAATAAATGGTGACACCATGGACACTCTCAGCTTAATAAAACTAGTTTCCCTTGAAACCTTTGCTGAAGATCCACAAAAGAGAAGGGAACAAGTTTTTGACTAGCAAAATGAGGACGTGATTAAGGAGCAAGAACCTAAGCAAGATGATGAAGTATCCACCCGTGCTCCTCCCTCTGATGAAGTCATCCAAGAACCTGTTTCTCCTATACAACAAAGTGAAGATGAGGTTAGTTGCTTTCCACTTCAGAATTCCGATGATACCATGTTCCTTGATTCAGAAGATGAAGGAGAAAAGAAAACTTCGAACGAAGTTGATGGCCCTTGCTGTACAATCAAAGACAAAGAATCATTCCATGAGGATGAAACAATAACACATGATGAAAACACCAAGGTCCTCGAAGTCCCTGCACAAGGAGAAACAATAAGTTACCCTCCTCCCCTAGTTTTTGATAATGCTTTACTTTATGATGAAGGAAATGAGGAGGAGGAGAATGAAGTGTCGGATGTTTTAGTCCCTTCATGTTATGACAAAGATAATAACTTTGTTGATAATTTTGATGAATTCATACATGTTGGGAGACATAGGTGGGATGTAGTTGGTTATGATATGGGTCTCGTCTACGACATTGAAAGTCATTTCCAAGTGTTTCCTTTGCGATTATCACAACAAACTATTCTTCAACAGTGGCAACAAGGAGATGATATTTTTACCCATACTCTCCAAAAACCCAAGGATAACCCAACACCTTGTTTTCCTGATGACTTTCGGTCATACCTTGAGGACTTTGATGATTGTTCTTCTAAGCATTTGGATTTATTTTGTGAATATAATTATCAATCACCACTCTGCTCAGATTTTGATACAAATAAGAACATTGTCTGCCTAAAGAAGGATTCTCATGATTTCTCACTCCAGCCACTTGTTATTACTTTACCATGCTTTTCCATTAAAGGTGTAGTTGGGAAGTATATTTTTAATGTTGAGTTTCCTCTTAGGCAGACCCTAAAATTCAAGGGTTGGTTGGGTACTGCAAGTTTGAGTCAGTTATCACAGTTTTCCAACCTCCCCTTTAGGAATGGCCAGTCATCTTTTCAGTTTTTGCTAATCCCTCCTCAGGCTGCAAGTTGTGAAGATGACCAAGGTAGTTGGCTTTCAAATTCTTCGAGTCAGTTTCCTGAACCATGGACTTTTCATGATCCGTTCCTGAGATGGATTGAGCACTCTCCTGAGAGTATGAATTGGGATCACTTTTTCCCTCCCACCCGCCTTCATGAGTTAGATTTTGAGATTTTTGATGATATGATATATATTCTAACCCATGACCTTTTTGTGCTTGATTTATCATTTTTTTGGTTTATGATGAAGCACAAAGGTAGGTATCAAGGAACATTGCTGGATTGGTTTCATTGGTTATTTGACTACACCAAACATCCAATCAAAGGTAAGTGTAGGTGAGTAGTTTGCTTTGCATTGCTGATTATTTTTCAGTTAATATATACGTCTATATATGTGACGTGGCAATACCACCCCACCTTTGTTACTGATTCCCTTTTCGAGTTTGATCAGGTCTGCAGGTTATGCCAGAGATGTTGAGGTTCTCATGCACTCTACGGTGAGCACATGTCCTCGAGTTGGAGCCAGATGTTATCCCCGATTTCTAGGGATAACTAGGAGATCATGTCTCGAGGCCCACAGGTCCTAGACATGGAGTACCGAGAGTAGAATTGACCTGAGCATGGCCCTGAAGGGCCCATGTTTCTTCTCTTTCATCAGAGTTGTCCTGTCAGCAGTAGCAACACCCATCACCTTCGGTTTGGACTTGTATCGGAGAAGACTCTTGCTCCATGAGATAATTGGTCCAGGTATCATGGTATGTGTCATATTTGATCATTATAACCTTTAGATATATGCATCAAATTCCTTTTATTCCTGACGACTGCTTGGATCTTACATTAACCTGCTTGAACAAGGTTGGTTGGATTGATAGGGTACCCTAGCAAGATTGTACCCATAGGTTTTGGTTTGCCACCAGGGGGAATTTTGAAGGGCCATCGTCCACTCCCATCATATCATCACTCTTACATCTTATCTCCCACTCATCTGCCCCATTCCCTTAGTCTGGACATTAGGATGATCTGTTTGCAGGGTTACACCTTATCTCGTGGGAAGAAGGGGCTAAAGGCCCAGAAGGTAAAAGAAGTTGGTAAAATATAAAAGCCATAAAAAATGAAACCTAGAGATGCTTCGCCCAGGGATCCCTAAGAAGGCAATAAAAAGCCTCTCAAGAAGAACTAAGAGGGACCTGAAGAAAAATAACAAAACAAGACCTAGCCAAGAGGATGGGGGGTCTCATCATGAGCTGGCCCATTATGTTCATAGGTACCTAGCAGTATGACATTGCCATTATCTGGTTACCACGCCAAGGCAGTGACCTTTGGTTGCATGGCCAAGGGAAAGGGGGTCTCATCACGAGCCAACCTTATCATTTATGTGAAAGTGCTTGTGGGTAACGCTGTTAGCTCTGGTCACCATGCCAAGGAAGTGTCCTCTAGTTAGTCCTTGAAATAAATAAGAAAAATCAATAAAGAAAGGAAAGAATAAGGGCAACAAAGGGATTGGAAAGAATTGCATCCAAGACAGGTAAAGAATTGCATCCAAGACAGGTACAACTCACCTTCTACAAAGGCACCTACATGTAATATCACCCCTGTCTTTCACTCTACCCATATGTCTGGACATCCCTTGACCATATCACCTCATGTTACATGGCTTGGATGATATCTTCTAGAAACTTTCCTTCTCTTGTGGATGCTGGCCCAATAGGGCATTTTGTCTTTTTCTTCAGCTTTGTATAGTAGGTCATTGTAATGTCTTTGAGCTATTGGATGATATATTAGGGATTTTATGCATGCATTTGATAAAATTAATGATGAAATGTGATTGACATTGATATGATCCCTGTGACTAATGATCCCATGGAGGGCGAAGTTTTTGATGTGCAGGACCATACCCGACGGACAGGTACCAATTGGACCGGTACACATGGGGAGATGATTAGTTCAGACCTCCATGGGGCTAAAGAGCCCATCAGATGGTTGTTGGGACCCTGTCAGGGGTAGAGACATGATAGTGATTGGATGAGCCTTTTCATATGAGAAGAAGAAGGACGTTCCACCCAAGACACTTTGGTTGAGCCCAGCCCAGGGGGGTTGACCCACTTCAGATGGAACGTTTTCCTTTTGATGGCCAGGATGTCACCCAGGAGGCTTGGACATCATCTTGAGCATGTGGCAGTCTGATAGGATGGCTAGCACATGTGGAAGCTTGGAGGAGCCCTAAAAGGGCTAACGTCTGACTTCTGGATGCTGGATTAGCTCCAAAAGGGCCTAATGTCACCCTTAGAGGGGCTTGACGTCTCATTTTTTGATCATTTATGTCATTTACTTAGCAGTTAATGTAAAAAAAATATGATTTTGGTTATTAGCCTTGTCGACTATTTTTAATGACCTAATTTTAAATTAAAGGTCATGAGATGCTATTTATTGAGGATGTTTTTCCCTCATTTGAACATAACATAACAACTCACACTTGTGAGGTCTGATTTTTGTGCCCTTATTGGGTATTTGGTCTTTAAAAGTGAGGCACACTTGTTGATGGAAGGCTTTTCTTGGCATATTTTGGCATTTCTCTTGAGGAAGGTTTACAACTAGGGTTTTCACATGCTTTTCTTCATGATATGTAAGTGTTTTTCCTGCAAAACTTTTTGATTGAATGGTTGTAGGTTAGTATTCTTGCATTAACTTATAAGTTTGCTGATTTTAAAACCCTAGGTGACAAGCACACAAGTAGGTCCTTGTCATATGTCCCCTTAGAGAGAAATTTTCAGCCATTGAGGAAGGAAGAAAGAGCCTAGCCTTTGCTACACTCTTCTTACTTTCTCCCTTAAGCTAGCTTTTGATTTTAAAGGTTACAAGGAGGGTGGCGTCCTAGGCCTAGGTTATCTACATCTAGGGCCATCCATATTCTAGGGTTTTAGTGATAGAGCCTTGTCTTTACAACACTCTCCCTCATTAAATCCTCTTGTTTTAACCCTCTTCTTATGCTAGCCGTTTGCCAAGTTTGACCTAAAGAAGGAGGAAAGAGCATGAGGCCTTGCTTAAGCAACACTAGAGTGAGCCTCTTTCCCCTAGGGTTTTGATTCTAGGGCCCTGCCATTGCAGCCCTCTAGAACCCTTCCCTCTCATCTTTAGCCTGTTACCCCTTCAATTTTGCATCCTCTCCTTTATTGACTCCATATACCCTTAGGCACTGATCTTAGGCACACAACGTTGAGGTCATAGTGTCCAAAACAAACTCTCAAAACTTTAATTCTTGAAACCCTAACTAACAAAATAACCCTAATTAGGCTGACGTCACAGTTGGTTATCTCATATTGACGCAACAAATGCTGATAATAAGCAATTTGATGATGATTAAGGGCACTTATTGAGTAAATGGTTGATTGGACATGTTGTTTGCTACATCATCTCAATAGCTATTGGTGAATTGATATTCTTACATTGTTGTATTGACAAAACGTTGAATTCATTAATATCTGTTGTTTCATTGCTTATATATAATTGTCGGATAGTCACATGAAGTACTAACCCTTTGAGTTATAGCCTGCATATATATGTTGTATTGCTGTTGTCTTGTTCTAGGCATGTGTTTTCATTTGGGCATACACTTCATTTATTGGTTGATTAGCCGAACTTTCTGACCTTGGTGGTAACCTGTGAGGAGGAACTTTTCCCTTGACTTTTATACCTTAGCCTCTTCAAAACCCTAGGTTACCGGGGACGTCTCCCCTAGGTTAACCTCCCTAAATAGAAAGAACCTCCCCATTGTGGTGACATTGGGTGAGGAAGGTTCCCGTTACGCCAGTTTGGCCTCTATCCTTTAACCTTCAGCCTAAACTACAAACTGTGCGATAACATGCCTCATGTTCTTTCTTCTTATCTTCCTCTTCTTTTCACAGTCCCCCTTATTCTTCTTGTTTCAACTTCTCTTCTTCCTCTTACTTTTGTCTCTATTGTTCCTCCTCCATTTTCTTCATTTTCTCTTCCTCTTGCCTCTTCTTTTATGTTTTTTTTTGCCAAAACCTCAATCCTTCATCTTTCTATTTTATTTTCTCCTCTTCTCGTGCCTACTAAAGTCTTAGTGCTTCAACCTCTTTCTCCAATATTTCATTTTCCACTATTGCCTTGGTTGCAACTTCCTTTTCTTACCTTTCTCTTTCATGACACTCTTTCTTTAGTTTATTTCTTTTGGATTGAGAGCCACTCCCCATTCTAAAAAGGACATCAACAAAGAATATAACTCTCCTATATTGCTCTTCTTCTTTCGATACCTCATTTTGGTATGGTCACCCGTATTTGCAGACCTTCAATTGTTGATTGATGACATTTGGTGGGTCTTGTTGCCACAATATTTCCTTCCCAAAATGGAAGGTCTCTATGATGTCTAGTTTTATTATTGCTTCCTTTCTATCCTTGAAACTGTAGGACCCTACATAGAATGGCATTGAGGTCAAAAGGGATTTTGTGTGATGGATCATGGTTTCTCCAACTCCATGGACAAGTCTATGATAGGCAATTTCTTGAATATATAATTTGTTTAGTATGAATCTAGGGAGAAAATGAGGGGCTTTTGTAGCTCCAAAGATTATGATATATGCACCATTTTCCTATCACATACCAGTCACCTACCTTGCTAACCACATGCATTGTTTTATCTAACATACACTGAGTTGGAGCACATAATAACAATTGATATAGGGGAATTAGAAATTTCCCACATATCTTGTGGTAGTGGATCTGATACTTGTGTTTCGACAAATCTTGGAAATATATCTATATCGAAGGGTCACGTGTTTTCCACTACTATCCCATACCTAGGAAGGCGTTGATCACACAAACATTATCTAGTAGGTAAGAGGCCATGTATAAGGTTGGGTGTGTCCCAAGTGTTGTGTGCTTAACTACCGAGATGACTTGTTCCAAGACAACGGAGAGGATGGCTCCCCAATCAAACACCGTGCTTGTTTTGGTTACTACATATATTCACAACACCCATGATTCCTTGAAGTTCATGGCATCTTCTACCCATACATCATGCTTATGAGAGATACTGCAATTTTATAAGGAATTGTTAGTAGTTTTGTTGGGTAAGTTGTTGTTCTTCTTGAACAATTTGCAAGGTACCCACTAGCTCTTCATTACTTCCTTGTAATCCAATCCAATGGGAATTGCAACATCAAATATTTGGTAAGGTTGACCTCTACTTCAGGGAATGAATCTCTCTCTCTCTCTCTCTCTCTCTCTCTCTCTCTCTCTCTCTCTCTATATATATATATATATATATATATATATATGGAATGGCAGGATGGATTTACCATTTGTGTCTTGGATAATCCTATTATCAAATTTGATATGCTATATGATCCAGGAGATGATGGTCTCAACATAAGGAAATATGACAAGATGTGCAACTACTTTATATAACTAGGAATTCTTGATCGACTAATAGACTCCTTCATCTAGATTGGTGAGTAGGTATGAATCAGGGTTGGGGTTCACAATTAAAAAAAAAGGAGTATGAGAGAGATTTCTTGGTGAAACAAAGGTTTGTATATCTTTTTGGTGGGTATGAGGATGGGATTCGATCGATTGAAAATATTTTCTTCAACATGGGGGCCATATAAGAAATTGGGCTAAGTGAGTGCATGGGATTCTTGTTTAATCCATTTCTTAGGTTGTTTGGGGAATCTTAGGGCCATGTGACAAAAGGATATTGGTAAGGCCATGTGATAGAAGGATATTGGTAAAGGTAGGTTCCTTATCTACTTAAATAATTTGAAGATAAAAAATTCAAAAGAATAAACCATGTTGGAAGTGGGTGCATACCTAGAAGTAGATGATTGGGGGTTTTCGCGAGAATACATATAGTGGCTCAAGTTTCCATCCCTTTGATGGATTTGATGCACTCGAGGGGCGAAAATGACAAGTGAGGAGTAGAAATGGTAAAAAGCAATAGGCGAAAGTTTGTTCTATAACTCAAAATACCACCCTTCTGAACTTCTAATGCACTCGAGGGGAGAAAATGACAAGTGAGGAGTAGAAATGGTAAAAAACAATAGGCCAAAGTTTGTTCTATAACTCAAAATACCAGCCTTCTGAACTTTTATTTTTATTTTAAATTGTCACATCTTTTCTCAAATCAAATTAGTATATTGTGCGCATGGAAAACTTCATGAGGTGAAATAAAGGTCCATGTCGTGGCTGGAGGAAATTTGGTGAGGGTGTGATATGTCACATATTTGGGATTTTTTCCAAAACACGATGAAGAGGGTTCATCAGTTAAATTACAGACAGATTGGAAATGGAGCAGAGCACTCAAGGGTCGCTCAATCAAGGGAATGGTGAAAACCAATTCAATTGCCAAATGAAATCAAAGTACAATATATAGATGAGATGGTCTTTAACAAACCAAATCCTAGATCCATGAAGTGTGGATCTCAAACCTCTCCATGCTAAATTTAATCAGATCACAACAACCCAATCCCTAACAATCTTCCTATCATTTCTACATTATTCCAACATACCCCCTTAATGTAGAAATGGATTTTCTACAACACCTAATTTCTTCCTAAGGACCTCAAAGTGAATCTTGCCAACAGGTTTTGTAAATATGTCAGCAACATTATCACTTGTGTTACAACATGTAAGTGCAATATCCTTAGACTCAATCTTTTCTCTAACAAAGTGATGTTGCAGCTCAATGTGCTTGGTACTTGCATGATAAATTGGGTTGTGTGCCAGCTTGACTGCACTTTGATTGTCACAATGTACTTTTGTGGGTTCTGTTTTCTTTTCTCCAACATCTTCTAGAATTCTCCTCAACCAGACAGCTTCACATGTTGCACTAGCCATGGATTTGTATTATGCTTCTGTGGATGATAGAGAAACAGTTGGCTGTTTCTTGCTGCTCCATGATACTACTCCTGATCCAATGTTGAATGCATAACCTGTAGTAGATCTTCTTTCATCTGGATTTCCTGCCCAATCAGAGTCAGAAAAACCTGCCAATTGAACATTAACCTTATCAGTATATAAAAGACCAAAGTTCATTGTCCCTTTCAGATATCTAAGGACCTTCTTTGCAACCTTCCAATGGCTTTCTTTTGGCTTAGCCATAAATTGACTTAGAATGCTGACTGCATATGATATATCTGGCCTTGTAGTAGTGAGATAATTCAAACTTCCCACCAACTGTCGATACAAAGTTCCATCTGCATCCTTTGTTCCATCTTGGCTACATAACTTCACATTCTGTTCTAAAGGAATTGTTGATACTTTGCAATCACTCATATTGAATCTATTCAATATCTCCTTTACATACTTACTTTGAGTGATCATAGTTTTTCCAGATTGTTTCCAAACCTCAAGTCCCAATCAATAGTGTAGTTCACCAAGATCTTTCATTTCAAATTCCTGTGATAGTTGATTTTTGATTTTTGCAATCAACTTACATGCATTTCCTGTAATGATGGGATCATCGACATATAAAGATATTAAAAAAATATTTCCTTCCTTATCTTTCTTCACATAAATATTAGGATCACTTTGACTTTTCACAAAACCTTTCTGATTAAAGAAGGTATCAATCTTTATATACCATGACCTAGGGGCCTGTTTCAATCCATAGATAGCTTTCTTTAATTTACATACAAGATGCTCCTGTCCTTTCTGTACAAAACCTTCAGGCTGTTCTAAGTACACTTCTTCTTTTAATTCACCATTTAAGAAAGCCGATTTCACATCTAATTGATGGATTTTCCAATTATGTGCAGTAGCTAATGCAACCAGAACTCTAATTGTGTTTAATTTC
>ML778307.1:1674291-1688966 GCA_009831015.1 Picea engelmannii
TATTTGCAAAATTCCCATTGTACTTTACATTGTGAATTTCATTGTGGCTTCTATTACTGTTATATTTCTTTTGATAATTATTTCTACTGAGGTGTCTTGGTTTGCCCCAATAATGACCATCTCCATTATTTCTATCAGTTTGATCCATACCTTTCTATTTTGAGTGAAAATTGCCTCTGTCTCCATTCCACGATTTGCCTTTGTCTCCATTCCACGATTTTCCCCAGGGTTTGCTCCATTGTTTACCTCTGTGCATATATTTACCTCGTGCCATCAATGCAAGATTTGAACTTTTAGCATCCTGATCATAATTTTTCATCCTTTCTTCTTCTTGAAGGAGAATACCTGTAAGATCTACAAAATTTGGGGGTTTTTCTCTCGCTGCAAGTGCTGAAATAAACACTTTATAATCTGGCAGTAAACCTTTTAGAGCGATAGTTACTTGATCAGTACTAGCTAATTTTTCACCTATAGCTGCCAGATGATCAATTAAATCTTTGATGCGAGAGATGTACTTACTTACCCTTTCATTTGCTTCCATCTTGATCGACATCAATTTGGTCTTTAGAAATAATACCCGATTTGCATCTTTGGTTTCATAAAGACCTTTGAGCACGTCCCATGTTTCCTTAGACGTGTCACAATTTTTGATGTGAGAAATAATCTTGTCTTGCACAGACATTCGCAAAGTAACCTTTTCTCTGGCTTCCCTCTTATTCCAATATGCAATTAATGAAGGATCTGTAGGCTTCAACTCAGTGCCATTCACAATTGTCCAGCCACCAAATAATTCAAGAACATTCTGCAACTTGAATTTCCAATTGACGTAGTTCTCTCCATGCAATTTGGAAGCCTCATTGATATATGTATCAGCCAAATGATGTTGGGCGGTGTCCATTTCACCTGATCTCTGAGGGTGAATACAAATTAATCAGCAAAAACAAATTTCCAGAAAGAAAATTGACAACACACCTTTGATCAGGGAGAATCAATCGGCAGTGGCAGCAACAGGTTTTGTGTCGTGAAGAGCTTCAAGACTTAGTGAGTTGCAATGTGTCGCGAAGATAAAAAAAATTGGTACAATACGTTGTGGGAGAGGAAACTTTGGCAAACATGATATTTTGTTGTGAAATTTATCTTCCATGAGATACATCATAGTCTTTGGAAACTTTCAAACATCACAATGCATCAGATGAGAAAGAGTTTTCACATGCTATATGTAGCAAGGAATGAAAAATTCAAGAGGTGCGACACAACAAAATTTTTAATTTTTTAAGTATTCTTGTGTTGCGATGGAAGTAAATTTTAGTACGATGCGATGTATTTCACAATACAAAATTCTATGTGATACATCACAACATAAATAAGTAGTTTCAATGTGATGCATAAAGGAAATTTTCACAAGTTTAGTTTTGAAGGTTGTAGGAAGACAAAATACCCAAAAAGTTTAAGGGAAGAGATCAAAGTGATTTTTAGAATTGAGAAGAATGTTCAAGATTGATTTTATGAAAAATCTCTAAGTTAAGTAATCATTTCAAATAAAATTCCATGAAGGCTTAGAAGTTTGAAAAATTAAAGGAGGTCTTCCTATCTATTTTTTTTTTTGATTGGATGATGAAAACAAAAATAACATGTGATGTTGTTTTTTTCTCAACAATTGGTGACTGTCTAAGTGAAGCTATGTATCTCCACAAATAGGCATTAATACAATTACTATTTCTGTTAAGGAAAAAATTACTTTTGATAAAGCATCCAAGCTTTAGTTCAATGAGTTTCCACTGTACCTTGCACTTCAAATTGGTTGAATAAGCATTCATTTCCACCTTGATAAAATCATTGGTCATAGTCTAGAAGCTAGAGTATGGAGTTATTTCCTAAGTTATTTCTTTCTCAGATGTAGGTGCAGTGCCCCAAGTTCATTACATACAAGAGATGTTAAAGATTCATGCTAATTATTCATGTCCTCCCAGTGTTGTTTTGATATCAGTGAGCATCCATAGCCCTGGCGAAGACACACCAATAATGTAAGCCTTTCTCTGCTTCTAACAAGTGTCCATAGCCCCAATGAAGTTACATGCATGCCCCACATGACTTGAAATGCCTTTCCCAATCCTGTAACTTTGGTTTATTCTTTTAAGAAAGAGGTAGATGGGGGATCACAATTTACCATTTAAAGGCATGTGGGTTGATACTTTTTAGTTGATAAATAATTCATATCTGTTTGTTTTATGATAGCCATCTTTCTTTCATGTGGGTTAAAGACTGATTTCATGAAAATTCTCTAAGTTAAGTGATCATTTCAAATAAAATTCCATGAAGGCTTAGAAGTTTGAAAAATTAAAGGAGGGGCCCCTATCCATTTTTTCCTTCATCGGATGATGAAAACAAAAATAACATGGGAAGTTGTTTTTTTCTCAACAATTGGCGACTGACTAAGTGAAACTATGAATCTCCACAAATAGGTGTTAAGACAATTACTAGTTTTGTTAATAAAAAAATTACCTTTGATAAAGCATCCAAGCTTTAGCTCAATGACTTTCCACTATACCTTGCACTTCAAATTGGTTGAATAAGCATTCATTTCCACCTTGAGCAAATCATTGGTCATAGTCAAGAAGCCAGAGTATGGAGTTATTTCCTAAGTTAGTTCTTTCTCAGATGTAGGTGCAATGCCCCAAGTTCATTACATACAAGAGATGTTAAAGATTCATGCTAATTATCCATGTCCTCCCAGTGTTGTTTTGGTGTCAATGAGCATCCATAGCCCTGACGAAGACACCCCAATATTGTGAGCCTTTCTTTGCTGCCAACAAGTGTCCATAGCCCCAATGAAGTTACATGCATGCCCCACATGACCTGAAATGCCTTTCCCAATCCTGTAACTTTGGTTTATTCTTTTAAGAAAGAGGTAGATGGGGGATCACAATTGACCCTTTAAAGGCATGTGGGTTGATACTTTTTAGTTGATAAATAATTCATATATGTTTTTTTTAAGATAACCATCTTTCTTTCATGTGGGTTCAAGACCGATTTCATGAAAATTCTCTAAGTTAAGTGATCATTTCAAATAAAATTCCATGAAGGCTTAGAAGTTTGAAAAATTAAACGAGGGGCCCCTATCCATTTTTTCCTTCATCGATGGATGATAAAAACAAAAATAACATGGGAAGTCGTTTTTTTCTCAACAATTGGCGACTGACTAAGTGAAACTATGAATCTCCACAAATAGGCGTTAAGACAATTACTAGTTCTATTAAGGAAAAAATTACCTTTGATAAAGCATCCAAGATTTAGCTCAATGAGTTTCCACTGTACCTTGCACTTCAAATTGGTTGAATAAGCATTTATTTCCACCTTGAGCAAATCATTGGTCATAGTCAAGAAGCCAGAGTATGGATTTATTTCCTAAGTTAGTTCTTTCTCAGATGTAGGTCCAATGCCCCAAGTTCATTACATACAAGAGATGTTAAAGATTCATGCTAATTATTCACGTCCTCCCAGTGTTGTTTTGATATCAGTGAGCATCCATAGCCCTGGCGAAGACACCCCAATATTTTAAGCCTTTCTCTACTTCCAACAAGTGTCCATAGCCCCAATGAAGTTACATGCATGCCCCACATGACCTGAAATGCCTTTCCCAATCCTGTAACTTTGGTTTATTCTTTTAAGAAAGAGGTAGATGGGGGATCGAAATTTACCCTTTAAAGGCATGTGGGTTGATACTTTTTAGTTGATAAATAATTCATATATGTTTGTTTTATGATAACCATCTTTCTTTCATATAAAACCTTTGGCACTCCATCAGCTCCTAAGTAAAACCTCCATCATTATTAAATGTATAAGTGGAGCTTCGAAGGTAACTTACAACTTGTCTAGGACTGGGTCTGGGTTGCACGTAGCCATCTATTGTTTAGGAAGTGTTCCACCACTAAGTTGAAGGCATAAATACTAGGAACTAGTGGATTTTCATGATTATGATCAACTGCACTCAAGGACCTTAAAGCAAATAGAGTATTAGCAACAAATGATCAATTTCTGGAAAAGGATGAGAAATAACATTCTTTGAAAAGAAAATATCTAAGGAAATAAAATGACTAAAAGTAAGGAAAGTAATGAAAAAATTCAAATCAAACAAACAAAACAAGTAGAATTCAAATGCAAAATTGAAAAGGAAAACTACTTATGTATAAGTCAATTGTCTAGAAGACAACTAACTAAAGTATCTCTTTGGGATTTTTTTTGTTGACATGAAGGAGGTCTACTTTTCCTTCTGGGTTTTGTAGTATGTATGTGCCTAAGCCAAGTTTCTCCACTACCAAGTGAGGACCAAGCCATAATTTGTGGAATTTAGAATGTTTACCTTTCTCTTCATGTGGCTTGTCCCATTCAACACAAGGTCTCCCAACTGTAAGTCCTTTTCTCCTGCAAACTTCTTGTCGAACCTTGTCTTAATCATTTGTTGGTGAACAATAGACTTCTTCTTTTCCTTTTCTCTCTCTTCTTCAAGTTTGAGTAGGGTGTCAACCCTTCTTTGTATGAACGATCAATTTTCCCACGTGAGGTTTGAAATAGCTAAAGAGTTGGAAATACAATATTCTGGGGGAGGATGAATTCTTTCCCATAGAATAAGAAGTAAATAGATGTTCTCAGTGAGGCTTTTAGGGTTAATCTATCAACCCGTAGAGAATTTTGTAAGGTGTTGTGTCAATTCCTCTATTGGTCAACTACAATTCATTTAAGTATGTGGATCATATTTTTATTAATGGATTCATCTACACCATTTGCCTAGGGGTAATAGTCAATTGAATATCACAAGATGAACCCCTTATTTAAAGAAAAATTATTCAAATTCAAAGAATAAAAATATGTAGCATTAACAAATACAAGAGTGGTTGGCACATCAAACCCAATGATTAGATGATTTTCTAGAAAATGAATCACAACCTATTCGTTTACCTTTGTCAAAGATATAGCTTCAGTCCACTACATGAATTAGTCCATTATAGTTAGGATATACTTATGTTGTCTATAAGAATGTGGATTGATATCACTAGAACCATCTAGACCCTATTTCTCAAAAGGTTCTTCAATAACAATGACTTATAAAGAGACTATTGGCCTCCTCTCCTTTCCAACACACTTCTGAACATAAACATGGCAATATTTGAAAACTGTTGAAAAATAATATCTATCTCTCAATATCTTATGAGATGTAGTTTTTCTATTGAAGTGTCCTCTAATGGGTCTGTCATGTAATTGTGTGAATACTTTATTAACATCCTGCTTCTCAAGGAACCTAAGAATTACACCATCATAGTTTTTCCAGAATAAGATGCCATTAATGAGATGGTACTGGGAATATTGGAGCCTCAACTCTTCTACCTAGATTCCAGGTGACTGGGCAGGTACCATGATGAATATACTACTTGATATCATTGTACTAGAAGTCAGTATGGGCAGACATACAAAGAACTTCTTGCATGAAGAGTGGCTTCTAATTTTTCTATCCTTCTTTTGACAAATTAACTGGATCCAAATCTTCAATTGCTAACCTGCATATACCTTGACCTTTGACTGTGGAAACATGTGTGGACTCTAGGTTGTATTCCTAGATGGTGCTCATCTACTTTCCTCTTCTCTTGCTAATTTCTTTCTATAAAAACAATAACCTCACTATTGGGTGGGGCACTATTACCTTGGTGTGATTATTTAGAATATAGGGTTTGAATTTCTTGGCTACCTTGTAAATAACAAAGACATGTTTATCAATCAATGGATAGTTCAATTCATCCCCTTGTAGACCACTTCTCATGAATGAAATTGGGAACTCATTCCCTTTCTTATATCTTTTGGTGAGCATTGCTACACGGGAGTGGTCATAAGAATTTTTTTACAATAAGAAGTCCTTACCAAAGTATAGGTTGTGTAATGCTAGAGCTGCAATTATGACATCCTTGACCTTGTTGAAAGTTTCCTTTTCAACAGAGGTCCATTTGAACTGCGTGTGTTTTTAAATCATATGTTGAAGAGGCTTGATGATTTCAACAAAGTCAACTAAAAATATTTGTACACAATTTGTCTTTTTGGATCCACAAAAATCCTATCCTTGGAAATAACGTTCCCAAGCCGTTTTCCTTATGAAACAAAAAATACGTTTTTCTTGGGGTTTAGGGATATCATGGGATCTACCATATTTTATGCATCTCTCGAAGATAAGTTTGAAATGGCATGAGTGATTTGACCTATTTTTGGAATAAATCATGACATCGTGAAGGTACTCCATGACACTCTAACCGATTAATCCTTTAAAGGAAATGTCCATAACACACTAGAACACCACATACACATTTATTAATTTAGATGACATTCTATGGTAGGTGATTATTCCCAAATTCACGTGGAAGGTAGTCTTCAATCGATCATATTCAACTACTAAAACCTAATTGTAGTTAGATAACCCATATATTAATGAGAACATTTCAAATCCATAAACAAGTTGGAGGATCTACTCCACCAGAGGAACTCAGTTGTTTTCATTGTCAAACACCTAATTCAGATTCTAGAAATCTACATCGAATTTTATTTCCCTTGACTTCTTTCTGAAAGGTAAAATATTTTCTGCCCATGTTGAATGGAGAACTTTGCATATGATCTTGGCATCTAGAATCTTCTTTAGTTTCTTTTGTATTAATGGCTCTAATGTCGGATGAACCTTATGAAGCTTCTGTTGAAAATACTTCACACCTTCCTTGAGGGGTATGAATTGTTGTATAATATTGGTTTTATATGTCTTGAGATCCTCACAAGTCATAACAAAGGCATCTCTATACTTCATGAAAATTTGTATGAAGGCCTTATTCTTAGTTTCAATGCAGCATGTTCCCAAATTAATGAATTTGGGATTTTATTAGGTACATGGGTTGATTAATGTATGAATCATAGAAGAACTATTCATCTGTATGTTGATAACCAATCAGAACTTCAATTGCAAATCAAATATCTTTTCCAAAGTTAATAATCCTCTTGGTACAATGTTAACTTTGAAGTTAGTTGAGTCATTTATGCACTTTTGTGTATTCTTTTCATGTCCCTCATCATCAATGACCTCATCATTGAAGGTGTCGGCATTGGTGACTTGCATGGTATTTTTTAAGGATTCAAATATTATACCTATGTATAGTACTCTATGCAACTATTTTGGTTTGAAAAATAATACATATAATCTAAAGGAGAATATTCAATAAAAAACATGTAATTTACTAGTAAAACTTGTATTTTTTTGGAGAATACTATCAATTTAATCATATTTATGTAAAAAACAAGTGAGTTTTTAACCAAATTGGCAAATAGTTTTTTCAAAATATGGCAAAACAATAGTCAACTGGCAAAATTCCGCCCCTAAAAAGTACCTTGTTGGAGAGGAACTTGGTGATATGTTCATCATCATTGAACACCCTCTAGCTTGTGATGTTATAAGGTAATGAAGGCCTACAAATAAATTCAACAGAGAAACCATTGTTCAATGGGGCTAATCTCAAAGATGCATTGTGTCTATGGCAACGTTCTTCTAGCAAAGAATAGAAGTAATATTAAATTATTCAAAATCATCTACTTCCATACCTCCTATTGATACCTTTTAAATGTGGGGACAAACATTGTATATAATCCCTCACTTGTCTAACAATGATCTCTAAGTCACAAAAATCCTTTAAGCATTTTATCTTGAGCTCAATATATTTTTTCAAACCTTGAGCCAAGGCCTCGTATTCTATGATTTTATTAGTGCACTCAAACTCTAATCGACAATAAATTAGAGTCTTATGTTTATGTAGTTCTATTAAAATACAACCTAACCTGACTCCCTCTGTGACCTAGAGCCATAAAAAACAATGTACAAATATTAGTATCTAACACTATGTAAATTGAACTAGTACTAGATAATTGTACTATTGTAAATTCATTATCTTTAGTCCAAGTGAAATGAAGGATTTCATAATGTGTGTTTATTTGTAGGGGAAATTACTGAACTGCATAACACCCACAATCAATTTCCAAAAACTAAATTCCCAACACTCAATGAGAAAAGTTTATAGTTCCATTTAGACCTTCCAACTCTGTGACACTATGTTTCATGCGAGCTTTGTTTTTTGTAAGTTTTAAACCTGTGAAGTAAAGAAATGATTACATATTCTTAAGAATAACAAAAATTAATCAATGGATTGTACAAATAGTACACAATGATTTACGCTGGAAACTCTTAACCGGGAGAAAACCAACCTTCCATGGTGCCACACCTCTCAACTCTTCATTGTATTAATTTCACCATTCACAATATAATATATACAATATTTTAGGTATTCCACAACTACCAAAAACCTAATCCCTTAATCTGAGATTAATTTAGAAAACCGCTAAAAATAGCGAAAAACACTAAAATAACAAAAATTACCAAAAAATAATTTAGGGTGCTACCCTGAACTCTTCGCATAATAAGGGGAGGGAAAATCCTGCCCCCCTAAGTAGTACTCGACGCACATGTACACCAAAAAGTGATGGGATCATTAGAATCTGTTGTCAAATCTGATGCACCCCTCCCCCCCACATACATTCATGCAAAGAATATAACACATACCCAACATTCTCCCTCTCGTTGTTTTCTTTGCATACAAGGGGTCACATGGTTTCGTAGTCAACAATCCATGGCATAAATGTCCATTGTTTCTCTACACCAAGAGAAATTCTTGGTGGTCAAAGAGTTTGTCAATGAATCTACAACATTATTCAAAGTGTCAACCTTCTCCAAGAACACCTTCTTGTATTCAACCATTTCTCTCACAAAGTGATACTGAACATCAATATGATTTGTCTTTGAATGATAAGTTGGGTTCTTTGCCAGGAAGATTGCACTTTTACTATTACAATCTAATCTTACTACTTTTTGTACCAACCCAATACATGGACACAATCTTTGTAACCATACCACTTCCTTTCTTGCATGCATGGCTCCCATGTATTCAACTTTTGTAGTTGAGAGTGCCACTACATCCTGTCTTTTTCTCATCAAACCGATTTCTCCTCCAAATAGGTTAAACACATACCCACTTGTAGATCTTCTGCAATCCATATTTCCAGCCTAGTCTGCATAAACAAAACCATGTATGTCCAACACTTTTTTCAATCCTAGTCTTCCTTGGTAACACAATCCATAACTAGAAGTACCATGCAAATACTTGAAAACCCTCTTTATTGTTGTCCAACACTCCTTCCCTGGTTTTGATATATACCTTCTCAAAACTCCCATTGCATGTGCAATGTCCAGTCTAGTACAAAAAATTGCATATATCAAGTTGACAACCACACTAGCATATGGAACATGGGACATGTCCTCTTCCTCTTCTTGTGTCTTGGGACACTGATCTGTAGATAAATTTACACTTATAGGAATATGAACCTTGACCAGTTTACTTTCCTGCATATTAAACCTCTACAATATCCTCTCAACATTTTTCCTTGATTCAACCAAATTTTCCTATTTGCATGATCTCTTTTAATGTTCATTCCCAGAATGAAGTTATCAACATCGATATCCTTCATGTCAAATTTGGAGGATATCTGCAATTTCACCTCCTTGATAACATCCATTTTATTCCTACCAACACCATGTCATCCACATACAACACTACATAATTGAAGTGATTACCAACATGTTTGGAGTATATACACAGTGATCAACCCTACTTCTCACAAATCCCAATCCAGTGATGTATGTGTCAAACTTTTGGTATCACATCCTAGGTGATTTATTCATACCATATGGTGACTTCTTTATCTTACAAGCTAGCTCTTTCTTTCCCTTCTTTGTAAATAATTCTGGCCGCTTCATGTAGATTTATTCTTCCATATCCCCATGTAGGAATGTTGTCTTCACATCCATCTGTTCTACTTCAAAATCAAAAGAAACAACAACAAATAAAATAAATATAATAGAAGTTAACTTGGCAACAAAAGAAAAAGTTTCACCAAAGTCAATTCCCTCTACCTGGGAATAACCTTTTGCTACTAACTGAGCTTTGTATTTCTCCACTTTTCCTTTTGCATTCAAATTCATCTTAAACACCCATTTGTTGCCAATGGAATTTCTTCCAGTTGGAAACTCAAATAGTTCCCATGCCTCATTCTTATCCAAGGCATCCATTTATTCAACCATGGTCTTCTTCTAGAGTTTACTATCCTCCGAATTCACTGCTTCCCTGACAGTTCTGGGATCACCATCAATAATAGATCAAGCAAAATTAGCATGAAAATCAGGTGGACTATACCTTTTTGGTTTCCTTCTTTCCCTCATTGATCTTTTCAACACTGGAGTATGAGGTTCTTCTTCTTCTGATTCATCTTATTTTGTTGATTCATATTTTGCATCATCCAAATCAAACTCTATTTTATCAGGTTCTTCTTTCCTTGGTAGAAATTATTGTTTGGGAACATCTTTAACCTCTCTAAAAACAACATCTAGACTGTAAAGAGTCTTCTTAGTTTATGGGTTCCAAAGATTATAACCTTTCATACCATCTTTATAACCAATAAGGATACAATTTTCAACTTTATTATCCAGCTTACTCCTATTTTCCTTTGGACCATGTACATAAGCATCAAAACCAAACACTTTGACATGTTCAAGAGAGGGTTTCTTACCAGTCCATACCTCATGTGGAATTTTTTCTACCAACAATGATGAGGGTGATCTGTTTACCATGTAACATGCAATACCCAATGACTCTACCCTTAATTCCTGTCCTAACCCAACAACATTGAGCATGCTCCTTGTTTTTTCCACTAATGCACTATTCATCCTTTCTGCAATCTCGTTCTATTGAGGTGTGTATGGAGTAGTTTTCTACCTTTCTATACCGCACTTATTACACGACTCTTCAAATTCATTCCCACAAAATTCCCCACCATTATCTGTCCTCAACACCTTTATTTTATTCTTTGTTTGATTTTCTACCAGAGCCTTAAACTCTTTAAATTTATCAAATACCTCAAATTTCTTCCTAAGAAAATAAATCCATGTGTTCCTTGAAAAATCATCTATGAATGAAACATAATACACAAATTTACCTAGTGAAGGAGCATGCACAGGTACAAACACATCACTATGTATCAACTCTAAGATCCCCTTTTCTCTTGTAGCACCAGATAGGAATCTTACTCGATTATGTTTACGGTATATGTAATGTTCACAAAAATCAAAATCCAGGGTGAAATTAGACATACCTTCAACCATACCTTTATAGTGTAGTGTTTGAAGGCCCTTTTCTCCAATATGTTCGAGTCTTTGATGCCACAACATAGTCTTATTTCCAAGGATAGTATGGATCATATCTTCTTTATTTATTTTTTTAGGGACAATATAGATATTACACCCATTAGTACAAATGATTCCCAATAACTTGTATATAGTTCCACACCGAACTCCCCTCATTAACACCATTGCTCCTCATATCATCTTGCAAGTGACCTTTCCCAATAAAGTATCCACATCTGCATCATCCAACTTATGAATATCATTCTCCTAGCTAGAAATGGAATGTGCAGAACTCCAGGGAGAGTTTTAATCCTTCTATATTTCAACAATAACTTAACCTTTCCACGTCCCATGGTTTTGGTTGTTAAGTCATCTCCTAGGAAGACATCACCACCATCGTACTTTTCATATTCACTGAACCAGTCCCTATGAGGAGTCATATGAAATGGTGCACCTGAGTCAATCAACCATACATCAAAATCTGCATGTGTACATGTAGATTCTAGGTAAACAACACCTCCTTCTTCTATTGATTTTTTCACCTCTATGGAAGAGGCATCATCAGATTCCTTTGCTTTATCAACTTTCTTAGACTTGCAATCTTTCTTATAATGCCTAACTTTACCACATTTCTAGCATTTCCACAAATATTTTTTTGGGGATTTAGATCTCCCCGCAAATAAGACTTATTTGTATTCCTATCTTGGGGACACCCTCTTACAAATAAGAAATATGTGCTATGACTATCCATTCTTTTCCACCTCATCTCTTCCGATAAAAAGGATGAACCTACATCCTCATACTTCAATGTAGATTGAGTGGTACTACCAATTGTTACAACTTGATTATCCTAGGAGTTTGGAAAAGAACATAACAAAATAATACACTTATCTTCTTCTGCAAGCGTAATATTAATAGAGGCAAGTTGACTTACTAGAGTATTCAAGAAATTTAGATGCTCTGTCACATAATATCCATATTCCATCAAAAGATGATACATCTTCTTTTGAAGAAACAAATTTTTTACCAAGGACTTTGACTGATACAAATTCTCAAACTTTTCCCATAGTTCCTTGGATGTATATTCTCCCGACGGATTGAGTAACACCGAATCTTCTAGGGAGATTCAAATCATACTCCTTGCTCTTCTATCCAACTTCTCCTAATCTTATTTTGATATACTAGTATATTGAGTACTAGGAGTTTGTGTACCAATAGAATTGATACATATTATTTTGAGAACGAAATGAAGGAAGATATATAACAAGGAAATATACATAGATATTGCAATAAACACAAAGATACAATAGTGCACAATTTTTATTAATGAAAGGAATGTACAACAATTGTAAAAATATAGAGTGAATAAATTCACTAGAATCGTGGCAGCTGATCTCTAAGAAGAGATGTGATGGCTATGTTCATTCTCAAGAAGACGATCATTTACAATGAGGTTCCAAAGGAATTAAAAAAAAAAAAAAAATCTACAACCCTAACCCCAGAAGATGAAACACCAAAAGGTTTGTGGGCCGCGATGGGGGTAGTTGATATGTCAACTTCCTGAGGGCGTAACTTTTGTATATGATCTCCATTTGGGGCACACAATATATTGTTGGAAATGTATAGCCAAGATGAACTAATTTTGACCGTTCCTAGAACAAATCTATTGGTTATCTCCTAGGCCCCCAAACGTCAAAAAACATCATTTAGGCCCTCAAAACGACCCCGAAAGTTTGGGACCCGAAAAACTGTAGAAAAAATGTCAAGGTGGAAAAACGTATTTCGAGGCAGTGGAATAGGTGGGTTGCCACCAATATACACCTGGATCATTTTTCCCCCCTTAGGAATCAATGGTATCCACTGCGTTATGTTCTTGGGGAATATTTTGTTGAATTTGAACCTTGTTGAGCTTGTTTCCTTGCTAAAGAAGTTGTCATGCTTAACTTGTTGGAGGCTGTCATGAACTTGTTGCTGCAGGGGTTGGATCTATTCAACCAATGTAGTTGCATGATCTTCCTGAGTGTGGGAGGAGATTTTCAGTGAAGATGCAACATGAAGAGTATGAAATGATCTTTTATTACTTTGCTAGACTAGGAAATGTGGAGTCACCCCCATAGGTGAAGTATATATATCTTTGTGCTCTTCTACAATATTTTTGATTTGCTTCTAATGGATAGACAGGTATTGGGTTGAGGCCGTAGTGGTTTCATTGTCCTTCTGAATGGATCACGAAGAAGCTAAAATTTTCAGTATGAGAGATTAATTTGTAGCACTATTTTTTCGGGACAATAGTCAGAACTACCTCTGGTATCCTGTAGAGCTGACCCCCCAGAGTAAAAATGAAACCACGTGGTCAAGATTCATAAAAAAAATGATATTTCCACATATATGTCTAGACTAATAGAACATCACATAATTCCAGTGGGGAAACATCACACAATACCTCATCCTTGAAGGGCTTGATGCTATAGGACATGCAACACTGATGTCTGACACAAAGAATCATCCCTAGAAAATCCACCCAATGTTGTATGGCTGTGGGTGTGGTGTTGTTGGAAAATAAAACTGCTTGATGACCTATGTTAATATGAGGTTCTTCTGGCTTCCACTATCAACAATAAAATACAATGGGGTCCCCTTCACCCACATTTGTAAATGGAAGAGGCACCCCCCCTCCTCAGAATCCTTAGGTTCTTCTGGTTGGATTGTTGTGGTCGTGACAGTAGTAGTGGATTCTGCATCAATGATCTACCTCCTTTTATTATTTTTTGAATCAGGGCCTGATTCTGGGCTCAACTCTATTTTTTTGAGCTCGACCACCAATGACTGTTTTGAGTGACATTCATCAGTGTTACGCTAAGAGATTTTGTGGAAGTCACATCACGTTCCAGTGTCCTTCCTCATCTTCCCATTACCCTTCTTTTCCTATGGCTGGATTTTTTTTTTTGAGGTTGAATGTTCTGTAAGTTAGGGTCGTCTTTACCATACTTTAGTTTTTGTGGATTTGTAGACTTGAACTCCCACTTTTTTTGTTTCTTAAATTTCTTCACAACTTTGACAACATATCGATAAGCAACTCCATTTTGGTTTGGATGTACCTATGTAGAGCCCCATAGTATATCAGAACAATATGCCACTCAAAGTCTTTGATACCAAGATTGGTGCACACATTATAGAAGGTATTTGTGAACTCCAACATTGCTTGTCCCCTTTCTTGACGTAGCGTGTGTTGGACACACCTACCACACTTAGAGGGGGGGGTGAATGAGTGTGGGGCTCTTTTTCCCAAAACTTTCCTCTTGCACAAAAACTCATCAATTAGCATTCAACATTTATTCATTACCCATTGTTTTCATTTATAACCAGTTAG
>ML778307.1:1700313-1711458 GCA_009831015.1 Picea engelmannii
GTGCATGGTGTATTGTGGTGTATTGGTGTAACTCTTATACTATTGTTCATTTCTCATTGGATATAATTGAATGGTTTAAGTATAAGTTGAAAAAGGTTTTAAATTATACTTGATACTGATTCACCCCCCTCTCAGTATCAACACTTACTGCCAGAATCCCACT
Organism: Picea engelmannii; assembly: GCA_009831015.1. Taxonomy (NCBI): domain Eukaryota; kingdom Viridiplantae; phylum Streptophyta; class Pinopsida; order Pinales; family Pinaceae; genus Picea; species Picea engelmannii. The sequence goes on from ML778307.1 coordinate 1,700,477, forward strand.
GGAAATATGTAACCTATGGAAATCATAGGGTTCTAGTGTTCTAACAGTAGCCTTCTTCCTAGGATTCCCATCTTCAATATCCATTATTTCATATGTATCACACACATACAATCATCATGAGATATCATCATAGCAATTTCACTTATAAATTCAATTTTGTTTCATAAGGAAAATTCAATTTCACTAGTATCAGATTCCTTCTCATAATGTTTGGCTCTTGCAGCAACAAGTATCGGTCTTCCTTATGGGCCTACACCATTTTCATATCCAAAACCCTTTTACCTGCAATCTTTCTCAACTTTCACTCAACTAAACAAATTGTCAGTGTTAATGCACAAGTGATCTCATAATTGTACATACTAACAATCCAATAACTTCTATTTGTTAATCATATTAAATAGAATGAAACCATCATTCCTTATACATGCATTATTTAACACACAACTATTTTCATAATGCAATCAAATGTTATCAATAAATAAACCAATACGCCAACACCCATGGCCACATCTATACAATGCATCCTTGCATTGACTCTAGATTCCATGTATCTATGTCATGTATTCCACCATGGTGACTTGGAAGGTTTGTCCAATGCCTCTACACAGCATCCAAACTCTTCATGATTACTTGTTCAGCTATTTGGATACCTTACTCTTCAACCCATACACAACACTAGGAATTTAATCCTTTAGTGCTCTTCAATATCAACAAATAGTTTGCATTCCAAACATCATTTATACAGGGGAAGACCATTAATCACTTGTATGGCACTATAGTCCTTCCATATCCAACCACATCATGGCCTCACACATGGATAGCTATATTGGCATCCATTTCTATATTAGGAGTATGTCTCCCAACTTGACATCCATTAAATTGGAAAAGAAAGAAAGAATCAAAGACTTGAGCCAATGCTTCACCACAATCCTTAATAAGTTCCCCATCAACGTCCAACTAGAAAAAGTAGTAGTGGATATTACACATCTACCTTGCATGCATCCATTTCCATGTTTCATCAAAAGAACTAGTATAACCACTCTAGCAGAACATTTAAGGAGGCCAAGAAGGTAAAAAAGGAAATTCTCACCCTTGTAGGGAATCTAGGAGGATAATACAGTAAAATTGTGGTTGTAGTCATGAAACCATTGTTATTGACCAAGCCTGCAGAAAAAGATCCCACTAATTTAGAAGGTGTGATTAAGTTGGTCAAGAAGTTATCCAATGAAGTCGTTGACCTCAAAAATATTTTTGGGGAAGGAACATCCAATCATAGACCATTTAGACCTTTCGATAGGAAAGGAAAAAACCAACCCAAATCCCTCAAATCAGAATCTAAATCTTGAGGAAGTAGGGATGGACTACTTATGTACTTATCACCAATCCAATCATTCTAAAAAGACTTGTCTCTAGTGGATCAACTATATGATGTTGGCTATAAACCAGCTAATTGATCAATAGTCTCTTTCTGACAAGTCAAACCAAGAGTCTAAAACTAAATAAACTATAGAAGAAGAGGAAACAACTAGAGAAGATACCATGTTCATTTGGGACTGGGTATCATATTCAGATATTGATGCAGTAGGAGAGGTATCCCTAGGAGATTTGTATGCCACCCAACCTGCCCCAAAGAATTACAGCCTAAGAAGTAAGGGACTTGTATCTAACACTACTCTTCCTGCCAAAGCAACTCCATCCTTTAGAAAGGTTACTCCTCCCACTTAGGCTCGGGTCAATACTCCTACCCCTCAATCAATATCTTCCACCAACATTTCTCAAGCCAACAAACCCTTAATGAGCGCTCTGACCATGCATCCCATAGAGTACATTGTCAATCAAGATATAAATAAAATTGAATCCAATGTTTCCATGTATGACATATGTATCTTACCCCAACAAAGCTATTTTATGCTGAATACCTTCAAATCTCTTCCCAATACACATCACAAAGCCACTACCACTCTTGAAAGTTAGCACAAGCCCTCTAAAAAAAACTAAAAACAAACAAGAGGACAAAGAAACAAAAAAGGATGCCATAAATGTAGTGAGTATAGACACACATTCAAGATCATGGGCATCCCAATGCTTTCTAACTTTTTAATTATACAATTACAACATGCATAATTGTTCAATAGATTCAAGAGTTTCATCTAATGTAGTGCCTTACTTAATTTTTGAAAGAATGAATGATGTCCCCTCTAAATGTACAACCAGGATGTTTTAATTGGACAAATTTGACATAAAGGTTATGGGTGAATTAAAAAATGTTATGGTCGAGCTAGCCTCGGATATGAGGGTTTTTCAGGTCATTGACATTCAAGATCGCAGGTTCCCCAATTCTTAATAACTTTTGAGATATACAATTACAACATGCATCATTGTTTAGTAGATTTGGGAGCATCATCTACTATAATGCCTTACTCAATTTATGAAATAATAAATGGCACCCCCTCTAAATGTACAACCAAGATTATTCAGTTGGATAGGTTTGAAATAAAGTTTATGGATGAATTAAAATATGTTATGATCAAAATAACCTTGGGCTCGAGGGTCTGTTAGGTCATTGACATTGTTGTTATTGACATTCTTAAGGCCTATGGTTTACTGCTAAGTAGACATTGGCCATAGACGTTGACAATATAATTCACCGATGATTGGCCTCACTTGTGGCTACCATACAACAGATGAATGAACCAAATCAAGGTGAAACATGTTGGGTATGTGTTATATTCTTTGCATGTGTGTGGGGCAGTGCCTCAAATTTTTTTTTTGGTAGTTTTTGTTATTTTATCTTTTTTCGCTATTTTTAGCAGTTTTCTTAATTAATCCCAGTTAAAGGGATTAGGGTTTTGTTATCCGTGGAATACCTAAAATATTGTATATATTTTATTTTGAATAATGAAATTAATACAATGAAGAGTTGAGAGGTGTGGCGCTAAGGAAGGTTGGTTTTCTCTCAGTTAAGGGTTTCTAACATAAATCATTGTGTACTATGTGTATGATCCATTGATTAATTTATGTTTTTCTTAAGAATATGTATGCATTGCTTTACTTAAAAGGTTTAAAACTTACATGTGGTATCAAAGCATGTTTTTGGCTTTAGGTGAATGCCTTTTTTGTTGAGGGTTTGGCTCGGTCTAAATAGATCAATTTTATCTTGGGTCTCTGAAAAATATGGGTTCAGTGGGAGCTTTGTAGTGTTGATTCGTGTGTTAAAAGATAATGGGGAGCAGTTCTAGCATCTAGATTGAGAAATTCAATGGTCAAAACTTTGAGTTATGGAATTTCAAGATCAAGGACCTTCTTGTAGACAAAGAACAATGGATTGTTGTGGCTCCTGGTACACAACCTATTGGTACACAAACTATTGGTACACAATCTACTGGTAAACAAAATATCGGTACTCATCTTTTATCTGGGTGGATATCGATGGCCACCCACCTATTCCACTAGCTCGAAATATAGTTTTCCACCTTGGCAGTTTTTCTACAGTTTTCTGGGTCCCAAAATTCCGGAGTCGTTTTGAGGCCCTAAACGACTTTTTCTTTACATTTGGGAGCCCAGTTGAAAATGCGTTCCTCTCGAATATCCTGGGCCCCGTGGAAATGCGTTCTTCTCATATAGAAATTTCCAACGAGCTATTGTGCGCCCCAAACGAAGATCATATGCAAACATTACACCCTTGGAAAGTTGGCATATCAACTACCCCCATCAAGGCTCGCGAACCTTTTGGTGTTTCATCTTCTGGGGTTAGGGTTCTAGATTTATTTTATGTTAAAAAGGCCTTTGGAGCCTCACTGTAAATGATCATCTTCTTGTGAATGATAAAGTCATCACATCTCTTCTCAGAGATAAGATGCAACCATTCTAGTGAGTTTATTCACTCTGTATTTTTATTGTTTATGTACATTATTTTCATTAATAAAATTTGTGCATTACGGTATCTCTGTGTTTATTGCAATATCTCTATTTATTTTCTTGTTATATATATTCCTTTATTTCTTTCTCAAAATAATTCATATCAACGGTATTAGAGCAGGTTTCTCATTGTTGTTTCTTAGTGCATGCCCCCGATGAGGTCATGGTATAGAGAGTTGGGTATTGAGCTAGTTTCTCTTTAGGACAACTGCTCTTTCTATCCCAAGTGACCTCCCATGGTGGAAGAAAAGAGAGATGCATGAGCAGAAGATTCTATTAATCTATTTCTCGAGGAATCCCTCATGCGATAGAGGGACATAATGATGGAGAAATTTTCCCAAATTCTTTGATGACTACTGACAACAATAGACATGTCTTCATCAAGAAACCACTTTGGAAGTGCCACCCCTTTCAAGGTACAAGTTAATTTCGATATTCTCATGTTTGAAAGTAAAATAGACATAGATGCTTTGGAAAAGTGGTTAAAAATGCTAGAAGGTTATTTCTTTGTCCATAATTTTTCTGATAGAGAAAAGATCACCTTTGCACTCCTTAAGGTTGTCTCCCATGTCAAATATTGGTGGGAAACTTACTGGGAGAAAAATTACATAGAGGAGTCTGGAATATTTCGGGTTGATCCCACATGGAATTTATTTATAGATGTGGTCAAGGAACAATATTAACATGTTGGAAAATATGACAACCAGTAGATGAGATGGACCACGTTGTGTCAAGAAAGGGGCCAAGTAGTGTCAGAGTTCAAAAATACCTTCCATACCTTGTGCACCAAGATGGGTATCAAAGACTCTGAGAGAAATCTAGTTCTAAAATACCATGGGGATCTACCCAGGTACATCCAAACCAAAATGGATTTTCTGGACATCTCATCATTGGGATTTGCTTATTGATATGATGTCAAAATTGAACAGATATTTAAGTAGAAGAACAAACGAGATTTCAGGTTTAAAAATGAACAACAGTCAGATTATGGTAAAGATGACCCTAAATCACAGAAAAACCATCCTAAAAAAAACCAGTCCAAGCCATAGGAAAACAAGGGTAACAGTAAGATGAAGAAGGAAACTAGAAAGTGGTGTGACTTCTACAAAATCCATTGGCACAACATCGATGAATGTCGCTCAAAACAATCATTGGTGGCCTAGCTCAAAAAAACAGAGTCGAGCCCCGAATCGGGCCATGATTCATAAAACAATAAAAGGATACATATCACTGATGCAGAACCCATTGCTACTATCGCGACAACTAAAATCCAACCAAAAGAACTAGAGGATCCTAAGGAGGGGGAGCAATGACTATTCCATTCATAGATGTGGGTGAAGGGTACCCCGTTGCATTTTATTGTTGACAGTGGAAGCCAAAAGAACCTCATCTCAGCAGAGGTCATCAAGCAGTTGGATTTTCCAAAAACACCACACCCACATCCATACAACATCGGGTGGCTTCGCGAGGGATGACATATTCATGTCAGCTAGCAATGTCTCGTGTTCTATGGAATAAAACCCTTCAAGGATGAGGTACTTTGTTATGTTTCCCCACTGGAATTATTTGATGTTATATTAGGCCAGCCATATATGTGGAAGCGTCATGGTGTTTATGAGTCTTGACCCTGTAGTGTCACTGTTACTCTGGGGGGTTATCTCTACAAGATACCAGAGGTAGTTTTGACTATTGTCTCGAAACAACAATGCCACAAGGTAATCTCTCATAATACAAAGTTTAGCTTCTTTGTGATCCAGTTAGAAGGAAAACAGAAGGACACTGCAACCACTACATCCTCATCCCAAGACCTTTCTATCCAATAGAAGCAGATCGAAAATATCATAGAAGAGCACAAAGATATTTGTACTTCACCTATAGGGTGCCTCCACACTGCCCAGTCCAGAAAAGTTATAACATATCCCTTCATACTCTTCATGTTGCATCTTCGCCAATAGATTCCTCCCACACTCCGGAAGATCATGTAGCTACATAGGTTGAACAGATCCCACCCCTCTAGCAATAGGTTTGTGACAACCTCCAACAATCTAAGCATGACAGCTTCTTTAGCAAGGCAAGAAGCTCACCAAGGTTCAGATTCAACAAAATCTTCCCTGAGAACTTGATGCAATGGAGACCATTTATTCCTAAGTGGGGATGATCTGGATTTATGAGAGAAATGAAATAAAAAAAATAGATATATAATATTAACATAGGGACATAGTGAATAATAACACAAATATAGTAAAACAAGACTTTTATTAAATAAGAAATATGTTGAAACTGTAAAATGCATACTGAAAAAAGATTTCTAGAATGGTGGCAGTTTATCTATGAGAATAGATGCGACAACTACGCTTATTTGCAAGAATATGAGTACAATGAGGCTACAAAGTCCTTTTACCTCAAACATGAATTCTCAAAAACATAGACATCCAAAAACCTAACCCTAGGAGATGAAACTCCAAATTTCATGTGGGCCTTGTTGGGGTAAGTTGGCACATCAACTTCCTGGGGTTGTAACTTTTGCATACAATCTCTGTTTTAGGTGCAAAATAGCATGTTGGAAAGTTATATCTGAGGACTACACATTATCTCATCAGAATATAAATCTATGTTCAATGTGACTGTGGCGGGCCCAAAAAATGTTGTTTAGGGCCTCAAAACAACCTCAGAAGCTTAGGACACGGAAAGATAGAAGAAACTATCAAGATGAGAACTGAAACTGCCAAGATGAAATTTGTATGTGATCCAGTTGGAAGAGTTGGGTGGCCACCAATATACACCTAGATCAATCCTCCCCCTTTAGGAAGCAATGGTCTCCATTGCATTGAGTTCCTCCATCAGATGAGGAAAGTTCTGTTGAATTTGGCCCCAGGTGAGCCACTTGCCTTGGTGTCGGAGTTGCCCTACTTTGACAACATGATAAAGATGAAACTTTTGTTGGTGAGTTCCCTTGACTTGTGTGTCCATGATATGATCAATGGATTCATGGTCCATGCAATCAGAGTTGAGCTATGTTAGTGTCAAATGTTTTGCTACCTATGAGGTGTCCAATAATGGTGGAATGTATGGTTGAAGGAGGTCCACATTAAACATTAGGTGAGGGCCAAGGAAGGGGAGAATGTTGAGCTCAAAATAATTTTCACCCATAGCCTTGGTGATGGTATAATTTCCATAGCAAAGTGGACGAAGCTTCTAATGGGGTCTTGTAAGGCGTTATTTTTGCAAGTGCAACCAAACTTTATCTCCCACCTAAAACTTGTGTGGCACCTGGTGTTGATCATGGAGTTTCTTTTACTTGGAATTGGACTTTTCAAAAATATCATGAACTTGTTGGTGGATGTGTTGGATTCATTCAATGAACCGGGTGGGTTTATCAGCTTTGATTTGTGCATGGGATGATTCTTCCTGTGTGGATGCAATGGGTAGTGCAACATCCATGGGACCCAATGGTTGAAATCCCAACCCCATCTGAAAGGGGATGTAGCTTGTTGAGCTATGTATGGATATGCTGTAACTATGTTGAACATAGGGAATACCCTCATCCCATGTGTGTGGATGCTTAGATCTGTACATGCACAAAATATGCACGATCATCCTATCGACGACCTCAGTTTGGCCATATGTTTGGGGGTGGAAGATTGTGGATTTGGTGAGCTTGGTGTCCATTCATGACCAGAGGCTCGACCAGAATGTGTTGAGGAACTAGTTGTCCCGATCAGAGATGATGGTTTGTTGTATCCAAAAATGTACCCATACTCGTTCGAAGAAGAGCTTGGTAGTGGCCTCTATTGTGATGCTCTTCTTGTAGGCGACCAGAATCACCATCTTGAAAAATTGATCAACAACCACAAAAACAAAGTCATTTCCCTGCTTGGTTGAATGAAGGATCGACATGTAGTCCATCGAGATGGATTCCCAAGGCATGTCAGGAGTAGGAAGAGGGGTGTACATGCCTTTTTTCTTAATGGTTGGTTTGACAATGGTGTAACTCGTGCATGACCTGATATACTTTCTCACATCCTATCGAAGTTTCAGCCAATAGAAATGTTGTTGCAACACTGCCATTGTCTTCTCTAAGCTGAAGTGTCCTACCACCTGACTGTAGTGAGCTTCCCAAATCAGCTTCATGTGCTCACTGGATGGAATGCAGAGATGGACCAAATGGCACAATAACCTGTCCTGTAGATGAAAATCAATGACATTTGTGTTTTTTCCGAGCATCTGGTAGGTAGTGTAAATGTTATGTTCCAAATACCTGAATACAAAATACCACAATAGTACCAAAGATATATGAATACAATAACCACACAAGATATATGTAACAATATAGAAAACCACCACTTTCTTATATCAAACCCTTGAGGTAGGGAAACACCATACAATGAATCATATTATGGAAGGGATCCTCTCATGTTCACTTGCCTCTTCAAGAGGGCTTCCTCCTATTGAGCTATTGCTTCAAATACAATACTTCTCTTCATATCCCATTACATTTCTTGAACCCCTTTATATAGTTCTACCATCACCTAATGAACATTCTAGAGGAGGAATCTTCTAGAAGTATAACCTTCTAAGAAGTCATCTTACATTATTATATCTAACTACCCATTTAGTATATATAACTATCATAGTGGGCCTTATTTAATAATATAGTGGACCTAGTCCACCTTACATTGAATGGCCTCCACTATTATCATTATGGTCCCTCTGGGCCCCCCCACTACCTCTCTAGCTACCTAACATTTCATCCCCCTTATGAAAGCGTTGTCCTCAATGCTTGATGTAAAATAATGCAGATTTTAAAAAACCTAAAAATTGCAGATTTTAAAATGCAAATATCTTGACTTCCCGGACTCCGTTTCAGACGATTTGTTTTTTTAACTTAGTTTTTTTTTTAGAGGAACTCAGATATACAACCATTTATTTCAAATTTTACACCAAAACATACATACATCATCTATGATTTCACGGCCCTCTTTTTTCTGAAAAAAATAAATATGAAAAAAATAAAAATATTTGTCCACACTTCCTGCCAAGGAAAGTGCTCTGATACCACTTGTTAAGTACCTGAATAGATCTAAAGATAAATCTCAAAATAAACCCACAATATCAAGAAGAAGAATCCAAACCATTCACCAAATATTGAACACAAGAAATAGAGAAAACCCTTGAGGTAGGGTAACACCATATATTCATCTTTAAGGAAGGATAACACTCCTCAAGCAATGCTTGAGAATTCACCATATTATTCACTATGTATCATTACATTGCTTACAATTCTTTATATATCTCTATCTATCTCCTAGGAACCTTTTAAAGAGTCTTCTCACATTTATTACATTTAACTACCATAGTGGGTCTTTATTAATATAGTGGACCTAATCCACCTTACCTTGAATGACCACATTTGCGTTGGGTACCTCCCTAGGTATACTACATTCCATCCCCCTTCACATGTTTCATCCTTGAAACATGAGAAGAAACCATACAATATGACTGGCTAAGCAATGTAGCCAACTGGTACCAAGTATGAACATCCATCCATCCCAATGGAAGTCGAACATGTTGTATGTTTGTTGCCTTTCCACCCTGATCTTGCTCTGCATCATGTCGGGGTTGCCATGGGATTGTTTATGTAGCTTGAGCTCTTCCCGTAGTGTCGGTAGTCCTCCATGCACCTCGTGATTGGTTTCCGTTCTTGTGTGTTGCTAGTGCATAAATGTGTTGATGTACACACCCTTGCCTTGATGATTGTTGTGTCTCTATATGATGTGGATGGCGATATACAACAACTGTAGGAATCTATTCTTTTTTTTCAAATCTGAAACACTTTGTGCCTTTGAGTCAATGACCTCATTAGCTTCTTGATTATGTCCTTCCTATAGTTTTGCTTCATCTCCTTCTGTAGACTATGCCTTTGATTCAACTTTAGACTCGGCAATAACTTATTTGCTAGCTTACATGGGCCCATATTTCTTACTAAGAGACACATCCTGCAATGTGATTTTCTTTTTCTTGTACCACAACTTCAAAAACTTCGTTTGCACACTAATATTATTGGTCACCATTGATTCTATCCAAGGATATCCCAAAACAATATCCACTTCATCCATATCCATATCATAAAAATCTGAATGCAACACATATTTATCCATGGTAATCTTCAAATATTTAAAAATTTGAACATTTTCACCTGCAACATGTGTGTTTTGAATATTCTTTGCCGGAACTTTCAATCTATTAACCAACTGAATATCGATAAAATTTTGTTTGCAACTAGAGTTAATAGAAACAATGACATTTTCTTTATGAATACAACCATGAACTTGTAATATAGATTTTCCACATGAAATAAACTCTTGGTGATGTATTAATCCTTAATATTTGTATGATACCACTTGTCTAAAATTAATTTTTCAAGTGCTTCCTCAGAAAGTGACATCCACTCAGAATGGTGAAATGATTTCCACTATATGAGAGCATCACCTTTGAAACCTCAGTCTACAAAAGATTTCCACTTCCCTTTCCATAATGAATTCTGAGATTGTATAAATTATTCAATATTAGGGCCATCATCTCTTCGAGTAAAAAATAGCATGCTTGGAATAAATCTTCAACAAAAACTAAAGTTAAAAATAACTTACTGCAGAAAATCGCGGCTTTTCCGGAAAAACCCTGAAAAACTGCAGAATTTAAAATGCTCATAACTTCAGTTCCCATACTCCGTTTTGGCTTATTGTTTTTTTGAAATTGGGTATTTTTATGAGAGGAATTAAAATATCCAATATTTTTTGCCAAATTCTAGACAAGTAGTTTCATATCGGAACCTGAAGTGTGTCACCCTCTTTTTCTAGAAAAAATCTGCAAAAAGAGCAAAACATATTCTCTTCTTTGGCCAAAGAAAGTGTTTTGATACCACTTGTGATCCGGATTTTATGAGCAGAACGAAATGAATACAGATTATTAATAGGTGCTTAACACGAAAATAACAGAGATACAGTAAAACTGGTTTTCTATTAAATAACGAAATAAGCTGAAACTGTAAAAATGCAGCGGAAACA
>ML778308.1:0-39046 GCA_009831015.1 Picea engelmannii
TATACTCTTATGCTCTGAGTAATATTAGATGACATATTGTTTCTCTTCTTCATATTATTTTCCTTGATTTCAGTCTGGGGCTGCTAGAGCCGAGTCCTCCACATTCATTGAACATCCACTGTATAATTTCTTCAGCATAATGCTGATTTCCTTTTTTTTATAATTACCAAAGCTTTGCTTATTGTGAGATGCAATAACGTAGTGTTGAATGGCATTCATATATTTCTTTTCCTGTAATCACAAATTCAAGCTCAATAATTTTTCAGTTAAACCATAAATATTTCTATGGGATTTTTTGAATTAAACAAAGATAATGCAGGACAATAATAGAATCGTAGATTTTGCTCGACTTACTGTTTTTGAAATTGTCTTTTATTTTTGTTCTGTTGTTGTTAGGACGAGATTGTTTTTCCATTGAGCAACATCATTATTATTAGTTCCCTCACTTATCAATAAATGTTAATGATTGCATTTTAATGTTTTTGAAATGGCTAAAATAATAAAGTCTATTTAATTATAATAGAAAAACAAAACAAAACAAATTAGAATTAGAATCAGTTTCACACTAACATTATTATTTAGTTTTTTTAATTACATTATATACTTTTTAACCACTCAGAATTAGTTAAATGATATTTTCAATTAAATTTAAAATATTATATTTTTAATAATTTGTTTTCAAAATATTGTAAAATTTGATAATTTAGTTAAATGATATTTTCAATTAAATTTAAAATATTATATTTCTAATAATTTATTTTCAAAATATGGTAAAATTTGATAATTTAGTTAAATAATATTTTCAATTAAATTTAAAATATTATATTTCTAATAATTTGTTTTTAAAATATTGTAAAATTTGATAATTTTATAGAAAATACAATAAAATGTCATGTATTGAAATTATTGTAAAATTTGATAGCTTTATAAAAAATATAATAAAAATGTCTTGATAGTGATAGTGGGACCCATCACTCTCCTGAACATAGAATGAAATTATTGTAAAATTTGATAGTTATATAAAAAATATAATAAAAATGTCTTGATAGTGTTAGTGGGACCCATCACACTCGTGAACATAGAATAGATTAACATAGCAATATTTATTACAGGTGTAAATTTTAATGGTAAGTTCATAAAATAATGGAAGTTTTAATCTTAAAATTGATACAATGTATATAATTGTGATGGGAGTTAACATTTTTTCATTTAAAATCTTTGATTTACTAGTTTATGTGGAGAAGTTTACTCAGGATGTTATCCATTAATGTGTCATTCATCTTTTTTATTTTTTTATAATTATTAGTAATGATTTTAGTTATTTTCTAAATACCCTTCATCTAAATATTTTGGAAAAAGAAAAATATTCTATAAAATTTAATTTTTATAATATATATATAATATCACCTCATTGCTAATATCTCTTTTATTGAGAAATTAGCCAAACTTTATCCACTCATGTACTCTATAGTGATGCTTATTTATTGTTGTGTATTATCAAGTTCTCACTATCTACTTTAAGCATGAAGTATTTAGTTATTATTTTGGGTATTAGCGTAACAGAACTTTAATATATGTAATTTTCTAATTTATATTAATTATTTTCAAAAAAGTTATGTACCAACTAAATAATTGGTTTAATTTAAATATTTCTAATTTAAAGTATCATTATTGATTATTTTCATCATTTCAATTTAATAATATTAATTTATGATTGAATATTTAAGAAATCAAGTTTCATGATTTATTTATTTTCTCTAAATTATTAAATTATATATTAAAAAATTAATATTTTTATATTTATTTTTATTTCAATTTTATTAAACAATAAAAAAAAATTGAAAAAATATATATTAGAATTTTTTATTTTTTAAATAAAAAAATAATAATTTTATAATTTAACAATTAAAAATATATTATATTAATTTTATTTTTATCTAATTAAAAAATATATATACGATAGAAAAAAACACGTTAATAATAATTTTTTTACAAATATTAATAGTAAATTGATTACAAATATTAATTGACTTTGTTTAACCATCAATATGTTCATCAATATGTTCTTGCCTTTTTAAGGCGGAATTTCATAGAAGTTGTTGTGATACTAAGACATAATACATTGATATATCATTCCTATCTAGTGTATACATTGATATATCATTCCTACCTGGTGTATATGATAAAAATTGTTGTGCATTATTTTCCTTAATGGTATTTTGTATATTTGAATAATATCTTGTTCAGAGGTAATACAATATTTAGTTATGAATACTTCAGATCTCTATTAGGGATAATTTGGAGCTATGGAACTAATAATGTGGTAATGCTTGACTTTAATATCTTTGGATAATTTCAAATAGTTTAATTTGAAAAGAATACTTTGGAGTTATGGAACTAATAATGTGTTAATGCTTGACTTTAATATCTTTGGATATTTTCAAATAATTTAATTTGAAAAGAAGTATGTTTATAGTGGAGGAAAACTTATAATTTGAATTGTATTATATAGATAGTTGTAAAGTAAAAGACATAAATCTTAATAATTAGCAAATAAAATGTTCTTACTTGAGTATCTGTATAAAAAATGAAGTTCGAACATAAGAACACATTTTTTTAATTGATTTTATTTTATTTAGGTTTTTTGAGTTTCTTGATTTATTTATTTATTTTATTTAGGTTTTTTGAGTTTTTTGGTTTATTTAGAGACACTAAAAACCCATAAATAGATAAATAAATATTTTATTAAACATTTTACTAGAGTAAATGGTCATATGGATAATGTGACAATATAGTTTACATTTTTTTGTAACATTTTCCAAGAGATTAAAACTTATGATAACTAAAAATGGTGGTGTAATGTCATGAATCAAATCATGGACTTCATCTACTTTGCTAGATATAGTTCCATTCATTCTACATTGAGGGTTTATTTCCTAATTTATTGTACTCTCAACCACCTACTTCTTTCTCACCATTTTTCAACAAACATTGTGTCTCCCACAAAATCCTCATAAAATGTTGTTTTGTAGTGTCTAATATACAAATGTGATCCCCCTTTGTTTGTCACTTTACGTTGCACAACATATGAGAAAGTGTTTTTTAGTTTCTATCTTCCAATTTCCACAAAATTGACATAACCTTTCTTCCCATGACCCTTTAGGTCTTTCCAATATCTTTATTTCACATGTCACTATGTGTGAGCTTCTTCTTAGTTGTGCTATTGCATGTTTTTTTTATCAAAATATGGGATATTGAGATTCAATTAGTTTTGCACTTGGAATCCTCATTTTTGTGGAATTTGTCTATGTAGTATTAGAGTTTTCTTTTGGTGTCTTTTCGACATTTTCCACCCCTATGCATTATCTTCATGATCTTTTAGCATAGATTTACCTAATGGACATATTTTTCCTCCTATATCCCAATATTCAAATTGATTCGTGTGTTGTTGGTTCAGTGTTTTATTTATCATTATCTTCAATGATTTTAATTCGAACCCTCTCACTATCTATGGATGTCAATTTTCTTTATGTACAAATTAATGTGCTCTGTACCTCTAATTATATTGAGTATAGTCATATTTTGGCAAGGATTCTATTGGGTATAATAATTTTTTGACTAGGAATGTCAAATAATGGGTGACCTGGTTTGTACTCTTAAGACAAATGAGCTCCAACTTCTTTCCCCCACCAACAATAGCCATTTGGAAACCAATTTTGGGGGGTGATACTCCTCCCAAAAAAACACCGCAATTTATACAAAAGATACATATTTATATAAACGCATGTTTATACAAAATATTAAAAATGTTCCAAGAAACATATGCCTTCACAACCTCCTGAACATCCAATAAATAACTATTCTTCAATTCTCTCCATGCAAACATTTGTTGCAATATTCACCAATACTAAGAGGCGAGGTGAATAAGTATTGAGCACTTTTTACCAATTTCAATCACAACATTACCTGATCAATGATTCCATTCACTTATGATTTCATTTAGCATTTCATAAACATATAACCATAAGAAAAACATCACATCATAACCACATATACACAGTACACTAGTATTTTACATGGAAACCCAAATGGGAGAAAACCACAAAATTATTCCTTATATGTGAAAAGATTACATTCATAGGAAGCATCAACTTCCAAATGATTCCATTCACTTATGATTTCATTTAGCATTTCATAAACATATAACCATAAGAAATGCATCACATTATAACCACATATACACAGTACACTAGTATTTTACATGGAAACCCAAATGGGAGAAAACCATAAAATTATTCCTTATATGTGAAAAGATTACATTCATAGGAAGCATCAACTTCCAAATTCTTCAGCACCAACTAGAAGGAGGATATTTTTTATATCATGGTAGTTGCAGCAGATATTGACCTCCATATGTAACCTTCAACTAGAATAGAATATTTCAGAAGTAAGAGAAACCCTAAATAGATGTGTGAAAACCCTGGAAGACAAGTCGGCTCAGGGAAATAAATAACATTGAAGTATTATATGTAGAAAAGGATAGGCCGGCCCTGCTTCAAGAGAAATTTGTTCACATGGACATATTAGTATAATTAGAGGAAGTCTTGGCTCATTTTTTCACTCACTCACACACTCTCAGTCACCCAGAAACAATGCCCAAGTTTGGAGGACCAATAGCAGCTACAGTTGTACAATTTTCTATTTTTCAGTTTTTTTGGTACTTTCTCTTGTGCACTACCCTTGGAGAAGGTGCACTCTCTTGGTTATCTGTTGGTTATGGTGTGGCTTCTTGGAATCATTATTTCTATCAAAGGTTAAGGTGCTCGGGGGTGGATTTATGCCTATGGTTGGGTGACAATGTTGTAGCATTGTATATGGTTAAATGAGCACATAAAACATTATTCTAATAGTTTATGGGACCACTACACCTTCAGGACAATATAACCTCTTGACGGTGGTGTGACAATTATTTGTTAAGCTCGTTGTGGCACCAATTGTAGCTGCAATTAGGGTTTATGATTTTTCAATTGGAACAAACCCTAATACAACTCTTTGGCCACCTTCAGTGAAGCATTGGACCTAATTTATGGATATTCTAGTGTGCCCTAACCTAGCACATCCTCTGGGTACCTCGACCAACAAAAACATCAAGTTTGATTTTTTGGATCAAAGTCAAAGGCTGATTGGTCCGATCAAAGTTAAAGGTTGACTTTTGGTAAAATTGATTTTTGTGGTCAAAGTTAAATTTGTAGGGTTTCTAGCTTGTTCTAATCATTGAACCTTTTTTATTTAGTTTCTAACCTCTTTTTTGTCAAGATGTTGTCTAGTTTCAGATTAGAAGATAAGCTTAACAATACTACAAATTTCAAAGGTATGCACTTGTATATTCTTTTCAAGTTATATCATCCAAAAAAGAATGAGTGTGTTTGCAGGGGATGTACAAGAGACCTTGTCCAATCAGTGAATTTAGTACATTCATAGGAACAAGAGCACCCTCCCTAGCAGTGAAGACTCTAGGTTTGATTATTTAAAATTGATATGTCTCTAGTTGTTATGGCATTATTATGATCTTATGTTGCATCTTTATCTATTGAAGTTGTGATCATTATACTAACCCCTTAATACTAGAGATACATTTGTTTAGCTCCTCTCTAGGAGATATTCTTGTTCTTATGTAAATGCTTATTGCTTATGAAATGAAGTTGATCTCCTTTAGGAGATGTTCTTGGTTATTGACCTAAAATCCATGCATGATATCTTCCATAGAGGATACGATGGAGACTTTTTTGTTCTTGTTTCTTGTTCTGGGATGGTCATAAGAGATAAATCTGAGAGGGAGTCAGACTCAGAGAGATTCAATGATCAATAAGAAGCCAACATAGTTTCGTGACACTTTACAAAATGCAAAGGGGAATGCAGTAGACAAAAGTGAGGTTTGAGGATTCTCTCGGATAGAGGAAGTTGATTTTAGAGTTCGAGATGAAGGATATTGACCGAATCGGAAGCATGGATGACATTAGATGAGATCTTCAGTGAGGAGACTGAAGAGGTTTATCATGATGGACTGGAATTCATGGCCACACCTATGAAAACACATATGAGGAAGTTATGTGACGGGATAGACATTTTCTTTACAGAGAGCACCTTATGCCAGTATATGGTTGAACCATGACCGTATTATTAGGTTATGACACAACATGTAGGTACCTATGTTGTGGTACACATAGATATGATTGGTCTCTGATGATGAAGTATGGTTGTCGAGATATACATTTTTTGGATTGGAAGTGTAGAAGACAGATCTAGCACCTGGGGTGTTACTTCATCTTGGGATTGAGTAGGATTTCCACACAAGAAGAGAAGCATATATCTATAAAAATCAGTCATATATCATATCTAGTGATGCAAGATATGAAGCAGGGTGTATTTTTTAAGGATCTTGTTGAACTTCATCAGAGACATGGTGCAGGAAGGAGCAGTGAGGCTCCATCACTTATCCACATATGAGTAGATAACTGACATTTTCAATAAGCCTCTATCTAGGAAAAGATTGGAAGGAATGAAAATGTTTCCCTGGGGGAGTATTGATAATGGAAACATTTTGATGATATTCCAAGATTGATTAGATGGAATTGATCATGTGGGAATAGGCCCAGATATAATCTTCGACGGAATGAACATTCGAGTTGTTGCTAGACCTCCTATGTGTGAATTACATCAGGCCTTGAAACTCTCATAAGTAGGTGAGTATCCCCTATAAGCATTGGGTCGACTCTATATCCACAGGAACTTGGTTGCAGAACAGAGGAGATAGGGAACATCTACATCCAGAGTAGATGTGCCTCGACGTAGTCTTTGATGGGCTGAAGACTCGATCTTCTTGAGGTGCAATTCCATGTGTCTGATAACATTGATCTAAATGTATTCACAGAGTGATCCTATGAGATGATCACCATGAGTTGTTTATGGCTCTGATTTGGTCATAATTATTTTCATGGGAAAAGAACGACCCAAGGTGCTAGACACATGTGTCTGATAGAATCAAGATAAGTGCATTCATGGAGTAATCATATGAGAGGATTAATGATCCAGGATATTTTCATCGATGTGACTTATTAAATAATTATATTAAATGAGCATTAATTGAAGTGCACCATAAAGAAGGAAAAACTCAATAATGAAGAGACATATGCATCAGATTTGAACATAAAAACTTGATAAAGGACTTCATCCCTGGTGGACTACATCTCCAAGTTCTACTCTCAAATGGGTAGGCAATTTTATCAACTCACCAAAATAATTTGGAAAAATACATAAGTATAACTCATTCTGGAGTTAAGTTGTTGAATCTTTGCTCATATCAAAAAACAAACAACACCACTGAATTTGTGGCATCGAATTACCCAAAAACGACTGTCTCCGTGCCTCTATCTAAGTCTGGCACTTTCAATCCCTTGAGAACATTTTTCTCAGTTTCCATGCCTGCACCTACAATAAAATTCATGGGGAATTTATTGTTTTCCATGCCCATCTATATGCTCGCATGCCCCCTGGTCTAACTCCCGAACTATAGAAAAACTCAGTTCTTAAGTAAATTCGGAGGGCAAATATACCAACGAGGTCATTTGGCTTCTTGGTTGGCAGATATATTTAAAGCGCTTTGGTTAGAAGAGGTTATAAGGTCAAGCCCACAGTCCTACATTTTAATATAGGGCATGTATATATATGTGTTGTTTGTTGGTATTTTTTCTAACTTTGGAGTATAGTTTGGCTTTGACAAATCCCATCAGATCTGGTGACAAATTGTATCATGAATTTAGTGGATTGGGGGTTGGAGCTAGAAAACCCCTTTACCCCTTTTAAATTTTAGTTATTGGGCATCCTTGGGAATTTTCCCGCTGCCACATGGCATCCCATGATTGGGCCATTTGGCAGCCTTTAATTGGCCCTTGTCACCACATTGCACGAACAACCACATCACCTTTGCCATGTCATCTTGCCACATCACCTATCGGGTGGTTGTATGGTCTACCACATCACCTTTCGATTGGATGTATGGTCTGCCACATGGATGTATGAAATTCCATGTGGCACCTTCCCATTGGTCTACGGATTTGATCGAAAAATTCCAAAAATGAGTGACACGTGGCAGCCTCAGGTGCTGCCATGTCAACATGTTGATGTCATGTTGACGTCAACATGACATGTGTCACCCTTTGCATGTGCCATGTATGTTTTACAGATGATGACATCATTCATACTGATGCTGACGTCAGCAGTACGGATGCTGACTCATCCCTGCTAACTAGGCTAGTTTGACCAAAACTTTGATCATGAATATCTTTTGATCCGTAACTCTGTTTGACGAGTTGTTTACGTCATTGGAAATCTTGCGATGCACTCTTTGCGATGATGCCAATTTCATTGAGACTTGAAGACTTTGAATTTTTTCCCGTTCTCTATCTGCTCAGGCCATTTTGAACTTCCTGAGTTGGTTCTGCAACTTCTAAGTTATCCTTAGTCTTCTCTGGATCCTTTTTGGATCACACCTTCCCATTGAGAGATTTTTAGACCACCAAAATCTTTCATCAATCAACAGATAAGTGAGGGAAGAGTTTCCTCACCTTTTCCTTTTCAATCCACTTTGTCTTTCTTGGATGTGTTCCCTTTAATCCCACTTGAAGATAATCAACATCATCTCTACGTGAAGTCCTCGTTTTTCTGTCCAGGATGATATCTTCCTTCAACGCGTCCAAGTACTCAGGATAAAACTCATCAAATGAAGGTATTGAAACTTCCTCACCCTGATCCATAATCATGGGAGGCTAAAAAAGTTTCAATTTTTCTACATTTACAACTGAGACATATGCATATAAGGTGGAAGATCTAGACGAAAATCATTGGTACCTCTTTTCTCCAAAATAGTAAAGGGTCCATATTGGATGGGCTTGAGTTTCTTTCCTTCACCCTTCAATCTCTCCTTACTGATGTGAAGTCATACCTGGTCTCCAACCTAGAACTGATGATTAACCCTATGTTTTTCATGTCGATCTTTATATTGTGCTTGACTTTTCTCCAACTATTCCCTGACTTCTTGGCGTATGTGTTGGATGCTCTAAATGAACTTGCGGGACCTGTATTCATTTCTTTCTTCATTTGAATCAACATATCTCCCATACATCAAGGCCAAAGGAACCTTAGGAAAATACCCAAAACATGTCTTGAAAGGAGAACATTGAGTGTAGAAATGTAAGGATCGATTGTAATCATGTTGTACATAGGGTATATGTTCATCCCATAACTGAGGATGCTTGCTGCAGTAGCCTCAAAGAAAAAGTACCACTGTTCGATTAAAAACCTTTGTATGTCCATCGGTCTGTGGATGGAAAGCAGTTCTCCTCTTCAACTTGGTGTCCATCATTCTCCACAATCTTTTCCAAAAATCCCCAAGGAATCAAGTATCCCAATCCAAGATAATGGATGTGGGCAACCCAAAGTGAACCCAAACATACTAAAATAAGATATTGGCAGTCTACTCAACAATTATCTTCTTTTTACATGGCATCAAGATACACATCTTGTTGAACCTATCCACTACAACATACAAATAGTCATGACCCGTTTTCGACAATGGTAAACCCCCTACAAAATCCATGGAGATACTTTCCCATGGATGGGATGGAACAGGAAGTGATGAGTATAGCCACAATTTTATATTAGTGGGCTTACAAGTAGAACACATCACACACCCCTTTACATATTTAGTTATAATTTCTTTCATTTGAGGCCAGTAACAAAATTTATGTAGACGAGCTATAGTTTTTCCTACCCCAAAATGCTCATACATAAGAGAAGTGTGAGTTTCTCCTATTACATGGACTCATTCACTTGTAAGAATTATAACTTTCCAATATGATAGAGTAGCTTTCCTTGCAGAAAATAGTTTTGTACGTGTGAACCATGGGTTTGCTTCTCAAATACTTCTTTAAAATATTCATCAATGACATATTTTTCCACATAGATATCATGAGATAAAGAAGCATTCTTCAAAATAATAGAAACAACAATAGGAGGTCTAGAAATCATATCAACTACCTTGTTACTCGTACCCTTTGTTTATTTGATTACCAAATGAAATTGTTGAAGAAAACCCATCCACCTGTAATGTCGATATTGTTGTAGCTTGGTTTGTGCTTGGAGATACTGTAAGGGTTGATGATCTATATGTATGATTGTTTCCTTCCCTAACAAGTAGTGCTTCCATTTCTTTACGCTTTGAACTAATGCATACAGCTCTTTATCATATGTAGGATAGTTAACAATAACTTGGTTAAAAGTTTCAGAGTGGTAACAGATAGGATTATGATATTGCATCAATATTGAATCCATGGCGTATCCGTTGGAATCTGTCTCAATCTCTAAAGGTTGTTGAATATTTGACAGTGCTAATATTGGTGCAATACTTATTTTTTCCTTCAAAGTGTCAAAAAATTTTTGTTTCTTTCCTCCCCACTGAAAAGTATTATTCACATTTGTTAAGGGATGCAAAAGAGTTGCAATAAAAGAGAAGTTTGAAATGAATCTCCTCCAGTACTTGATTGCACCTAAGAATCTTCGTACTTTGGTTACACTTTTGGGCTCAAGCCAATTTACAATTACATCAATCTTGGAAGGATCAATTCTCAATTGTCCTCCTCCTACAATGTGATGTAAGTACACAAGTGCGGTCTTACCAAATTCACATTTGGAAAATTTTACATACAATGTTTCCCATTGCAAAGTATCCAATACTTGATTTACATGCCTTACATGTTCATCCCATGTCTGACTAAATATAAGAGTGTCACCTAAATATTGTTGAAATAATGTATCTGCAAAAAGTATTCTTATTATTATTGATATTTTATTCATAGGATCAATCCCCATTGTGGATTGATCATGTTGGTTATTGTAATAGGACCAAATCCCCTTTTGTGGATTGGTCAACAAACAATTATAATAGGTAGAATAAGAAGTCGACCCCAATAGTTAATTAAGAGACCCACAAATATAATAAAGGTGGGTTTACCCACCCAGATTGAGAAGTCATCCCTGCCAGTGAAGAGACACTTCACGCATGCTAGAACTTGTATAAATATAGGAGGCTAACACCTCATTTGATCATAACTCACTTGCTCAATTTGAGAGACAAGTTTTGATCTGTTACCGAAAAAGGAGAGAGAGAGTGGCACATATCTTGGGAGAGGACTTTTTGTTTTAGCATAATTTCTCTTAGCATTGTATTGGCTATTTATATTAAGGAAGTTTTGCTGGGTTTTCTTACCCTAGAGGGTTTCCCAGGATAAATGTTGTGTCTCTTGTGAATGTGTATTTCTTAGTGATCTTATTCTTATGTTGCTATTATCTATTGAAATGCAAAGAACTATAATAATGGCATAAACATTAACATGGTATTAGAGCCAACCTAAAGGAAGCATATTTCGCAAGAGAAAAACGTCACTGCTGCAATACCTGCAAATTAGGGTTTTTAAAAAGTGAAGCTTTTTAGCTCCAAAACCACCTAGAAAGTTGTGCCCTCCCCCAAGGATCATTTTGGCACCATCAACGCACCTTTTCAGTGGCTAGATCTCCTGGAAAGTGAAACCCTAGTTTCACAAAGTACTAGAAAACTAGAAAACTAGAGTACCAGAAGTACTAGAAGTACCAGAGTACCAGAAGTACTAGAAAACCAGAAGCACCCATCCATAAATCTGCAGATCAAGTTTGAGGGGGTAAAAGTTGGATTTTTGAAATTATGACTGCACCAACTAACTCGCCTCAACTCAGCACATCTATCCCCTGGATCAGAATTTCAAAATTCAAAGTTTGAAAAATTAGGGTTTCCTCATAAAACCCTAAGTTGCAGTGGCAGTCTTAGAACCAGTTGCAGTTGCAGCCGTAGAACTAGTTGCAGTTGCAACCATAGAACCAGTTGCAATCACCCTTGAAGTTTTCTCAAGAGTTGGCAATTATTACCGCTGCTACCAGATGGAGCCACTACCTGCAAATGCTATCAGAGGTATGTACTTACATATGTTTAATGGTTAAACCCTAAAGAGTATTTGCAGGAGAAGGGATCTCTTGATATAGATCCAGAAGGATCTCAAGATCCAACACATTCAGAGGAATGATGCAACCCAGGTGTGATTATTCTGATATACATCTATTTGTCATGACATTATCTTAATCAGTGTTGCATGTTGAAGCTATGATCAAATTATTAGAAGGATTAAAAGTTGATCATATAGCTTATCCTCTAACCTAACCTTCTGTCAAGATAGCGTATTGTCTTAGTACAATAGACATGTTGAATAAAACACTCGTCACTTGAGTGAAGGAGACCTAGAAGAAAAGAAAGCACTCATTCTTGAGGACAAGGCTCCAGGTTTGATTAATCAAGATTAATAAGATTCAAAGGTACACATGATAAACTGATGACTATAATTGAGATAGAAGTCGTCTTAAAGTATTATACTTGATAGCATGTGAGCATATAGAGGTAAATACTTTGCCTGATACAACTTACACCTCCTCTAAGAGAAACCTCGTGTGTTAGTTCTAGGTTGTCATGGAAGAATGCTTGGTCACAAAACTATGAGATTATTGACCTCATTGTATTCCTTACCTTTAATCTTTGCTTCAGATAAATTATAAGTGATAGCTCTAAAGGAGCTACTGTGATGATTGTTCGTGCTATTGCTTTATATTATCAAGAAGGATATTATTCTTGCTTCTTGTTTTGTTGACCTTGCTCCAAGTCACATGAGGAAGCTATAGCAAAGGTTGCAGAAGGAAACATGCTAAAGGAGAGACTGTAATGAAGCAATCATCATTGGAAGAGAAGAAGGTGACTTGCATAAGCTATAGGGTCACTCAAAAGCTGCCATGACCCATGCCATTAAAGAATCTTGGCATTGAAGATTAGCTCATTTCAACTACAAGGTGCTACCATACATATGCAAAGCGGTCACAGGTTTACCAGAACTCAAAGGTGACCATGAAGGTGTATGTGATGGATGTGCACAAGGGAAGAACATCAAGAACTCGTTTTCGAAGAGGGACAACAAGGAAGAAGGAGTCCTAGAACTCATTCATTCAGATGTATGTGGCCCAATGCCATCATCCTCCATTAATGGGTATGTATACTATGTATCATTCATTAATGATTATTCTCATAAAATACCTGGATATATTTGAAGTGTTCAGCAAGATCAAGGAATTCAAAGCCTTGATAGAAAACCCTTCTGTAAGGAATATTAAGATACTCAGGTCAGATAATGGAGGAGAATATACCTTAAAAGAGTTTGTGAACTTCTGCAAAGATGTTGGAATCAAGAGGGAATTAACTACTCCCTGTAATCCACAACAAAATGGTGTAGCTGAATGGAAGAACAGAACCATACTGGAAGCTGTGAAGACTATGATCCATGATTAAGATCTTCCTATGTGCTTATGGGAAGAAGCAGTAATGGTAGATGTTTATGTGCAGAACCGATTATCCCATAGCACACTTGGGCTCAAGACACTGGAAAATATGTTCACCGAAAAGAAGCCAGAGGTAAGCCATCTCAAAATATTTGGCTATCCAGTGTTTATTCATATACCTAAAGAAAAGAGAAACAAGTTGGATCCTTCAGGAAAGAAGGGAATATTTGTGGGATATTGTGAGGTCTCCAAGGCCTTCAGAATCTATATACTAGGTCAACATCACATTGAGATCAATAGGGATGTGACCTTTGATGAAGATGCAGTGCTCAAGAAATCTAAATTGTGCCAACTTGAAGAGGTATATGAAGAGGAACCTGTAATCCCCAATACTACAATGAGGGAGGTTCCCAAAGCTGCAGAACCAGAGAGGGAAGTCATAACTTCCCCTGATGAGGAACTTCTAGAAGACCATGATATAGTAGAAGTGTAAGAACCTCCTCAGATGACGATCCTCCATAAAAGAAAGCTAGCCTAGGCTAGAGAGATTATTCAAGATGGATAGAAATATGGTGTTCCTGAAGGAACTACGAGACAGGTGAAAAGGCCAAAGCCATTCTCCAATTATACAGCTTTGATGTGTGATCTTCTAGAAGAGGAACCTCCCTGATCTGAAGAAGCCATTCAGAGAAAAGAATGGGCAGATGCCATGACAGAGGAATACCAATCCATAATGAAGAACGAAGTATGGGAAATAGTTCCCAGATCGAAGAATAAAGATGGGGTATCCTACAGATGGCTCTTCAAAATAAAACATGTTGTTGATGGAAGTATTGAGAAGTATAAAGCAAGATTTGTCACTCGTGGCTTTTCCCAGAAGGAAGGCATTGACTATGAAGAGACATTCACTCCTATGGCCAGATACACTTTGATCAGGACAATTATAGCTCTTGCAGCTAAGATGAAGTGGAAGCTACACTAGATGGATGTGAAGACAACTTTCCTAAACGGTGTCATCGAAGAGGAAGTGTATATAAACCAACCTCAAGGATTTGAGGTAGAAGACAGGAAGTCTCATGTCTGCAGATTGAATAAATCCTTATACGGATTGAAGCAAGCTCCTAGATCTTGGTATGGCCGTATAGACAGTTTCTTGACGAGCTTAGGCTTTACCAAGAGTAAAGAAGACTCAAATCTCTACTTCAAAATTATGAATAATGAACTAGTAATCTTACTGCTATATGTGGAGAAGAAAATCTCATCGCTGAATGTAAAAGGAGACTTGCCTTGGAATTTAAAATAAAAGACCTTGGCCTAATGCATTACTTCTTAGGTCTTGAGGTATGGAAAAGTCTAGAGAGGATATTCCTTAACCAAGGGAAGTACACGATCGATATCTTAAAGAGATTCGACGTGATGGAATGCAAATCGATGAATACACCCATGAAAGCGAAGCTGAAGCTGTTGGTCAATACTTCGTCAGATTTGATTGATGCCACATTGTATAGATAGATTATTGGATCACTGATGTACCTGACAAACACCAGACTAGACATTTGTTTTTTCGTGAACACCTTGAGTCAGTTTCTGGTAGAGCCCATACATGTTCACCTAGTGGCTACAAAACATGTGATCAGGTACCTTAAAGGTATGATAGATTATGGTCTCAGCTATGATGGAGATCATAATTCCACATTGAGTGGATACATTGATTCACATTGGGCAGGAAGCATTGTTGACAGGAAAAACACTTCCGGATGTTATTTCAGTTTGAGATTAGCCATGATTCCATGGCAGAGTAGGAAGCAATCTAGTATTGCTCTCAACACAGCGGAAGCAGAGTACATTGTTGCATGTTTTGCTAGCTGTGAAGGTATATGGCTTTGAAAGTTGTTGACTGGCCTGTTTGACTTAGAGATGGAAGCAACCATGATCCTATGTGACAACCAGAGCTGCATAAAGATGACAGAGAATCCTGTATTCCATGACAGGTCGAAGCACATAGAGATTCGCTATCATTACATCTGTGACATGGTGCAGAGAGGAGCCTTGAAGCTTCTGTATGTTAGCATGGATGACCAGGTTGGTGATGTGTTGACCAAACCTCTATCGTGTGTAAAGTTTGAAACACTTTCGAGATAATCTTGGTATAGTCTGAAAGGACCCTCCTTGAAAGGGGGAGTATATATGATTCCTTGCTTCTGACCTCACTGCTAGACGTAAAGCAAGATGATTCCTTGCTTTTGACCTAGTTGTTAGACGTAAAGCAAGATGATGTGTGATTCCTTGCTTCTGACCTCACTGTTAGACGTAAAGCAAGATGATTCCTTTCTTCTGACCTCACTGTTAGACGTAAAGCAAGATGATGTGTGATTCCTTTCTTCTGACCTCGCTATTAGATGTAGAGCAAGATGATTCCTTGCTTCTGACCTTGCTGTTAGACGTAAAGCAAGATGATGATGTGTTCCTTGCTTCTGACCTAATTGTTAGACATAAAGCAAGATGATTCCTGGCTTCTTACCTCATTTCTAGATGTAAAGCAAGATGATGATGTGTTCCTTGCTTATGACCTAGTTGTTAGATGTAAAGCAAGATGATTCCTTGCTTCTAACCTCATTGTTAGATGTAAAGAAAGATGATGATGTGTTCCTTGCTTCTGACCTAGTTGTTAGACATAAATCAATATGATTCCTTGCTTCTAACCCAGTTGTTAGATGTAAAGGAAGATGATGTATACCTTGCTTCCGACCTAGTTGTCAGACGTAAAGCAAGATGTGACTGACACTGAGCTACCAGCTTAACAGTTGTGACATTGAGCTAGTGTAGTACTGTGATATGCCAGCCTAGTGCTGTAATGAGGTATCATTTTTACTGATACATATTGATGCAGATGATGATGGCATTCTTTCGAGAATGATGATGTTGTCGATGAAGAAAAATTCTGATGATTTATAGATACGCTAGCCAATATGATATTGATGATGTTTTCCTCCCACGTGATGATGTTGATGATGTTGTCCTCTCTCTCTCGCATGATATTGTTAAAGAATACCCTTCTTGTTAAGGGGGAGTGTTGAAATAATGTAACTGCAAAGAGTATTCTTATTATTATTGATATTTTATTCATAGGATCAATCCCCATTGTGGATTGATCATGTCGGTTATTGTAATAGGACCAAATCCCCTTTTGCGGATTGGTCAACAGAAAATTATAATAGGTAGAATAAGAAGTCAGCCCCAACAGTTAATTAAGAGACCCAGAAATATAATAAAGGTGGGTTTACCTACCCAGATTGAGAAGTTGTCCCTGCCAGTGAAGAGACACTTCACACGTTCTAGAACTTATATAAATATAGGAGGCTAGCACCTCATTTGATCATAAATCACTTGCTCAGTTTGAGAGACAAGTTCTGATCTATTACCGATAAAGGAGAGAGAGAGAGTGGTGCATATCTTGGGAGAGGACTTTCTATTTTAGCATAAGATCTCTTGGCATTGTATTGGTTATTTATATTAAGGAAGTTTTGTTGGGTTTTCTTCCCCTAGAGGGTTTCCCAGGATAAATGATGTGTCTCTTGTGAATGTGTATTTCTTAGTGATCTTGTTCTTATGTTGCTATTATCTATAGAAATAAAAATAGCTATAATAATGGCATAAACATTAAGAAATATACAATCAAAAAATCATGTAGAAATGGCCTAAATACATCATTACATCACATGATGAAGGTTTCTGAAGCATTACAAATCCCAAATGGCAGAACTAACCACTCAAACAATACATGTTTGTTTTTAAAGGCGGTTTTCCATGAATCATGTTCTGCAACCCTGATTTGATGGTATCCCATTTGCAAATCCAACATAGTGAAATAAACAACATTCTCTAATTGATCAAGTAAACCATCTATACAAAGAAGAGGGTATCGATTTTTCACCGTGATTTTATTTAAGGCTCGATAATCGACACACATTTGCCATTTGTCATCCTTCTTTGGCACCATCACGATCGAAGAACCATAAAGAGATGATTTGGGCCTGATGACCCCTTGACCCGATAATCCTTGTAGTTTTTTTTTGATCTCTGTCATCTCTACAACTAACATCATGTAAATTCCCACATTAGTAAGAGGAGAATCTTATTGAATGTTGGATTGCTAAGAGGGGGGGGGGGTGAATTAGTAATAGAGTAATTCAGTCCTTTTAACCACAAATGAAAGTGTTATATCAATGTAGCATTATCATCCAATAGTTGCAGAGTAAATAAACAATGAATAAATGAGAAGTCATGCACATATTTCGTAAACCAATGTTTTTACATGGAAACCCAAAGTGGGAGAAAACAATGAAATGTTTTTTCTTATATGTATTTAAGAATCACATTCATTAGAAGCACCAACTTCCTTTGTTTTCCATCTACAACTAGAAGGAGGTTCCAACCCACTAGTTTCTGAGGCTACAACATGAGGGAAGCTCCAACTCCACAATTTTCTGGATACAACCAGAAGGAGGCTACAACTAGAAGGAGGCTACAACCCCCTAGTTTCTTAGGCTACTACCCGAGGGAATCTCGAACTCCCCAATTCTCTGTCTACAACCAAAGGGAGGATACAACCCCCTATGTTCTTCGAATACAACTAGAAGGTGGCTACAATCACCTATCCTTGCCCCGTCCAAACACCCTGACGTAGAAGTAGAATGATGGAACCCCTGTCACACTATCACTGTGAGATATACTGTTGTAAACCTATACCAATCCACCTGCAATCAACCTATAGCAACCCGTACTAATAAATTGTGCCAACATGTACCATAAATCAACTTGTACCTCAACCTGTACCATAAACAAATGCATCAACTATGCACCAAACCTGTACAAATAACCTGTCACATTAACTTGTCCAAACAACTTGTAATCAACCTATACCATAAACAAGTGCATTAACCATGCACCAACTTGTACCTCAACCTATACCATCAATGAGTGCATCAATCATGCACCAAATATGTACCAATCATGCATCAAATACACATAAACAATGACTCATCAATATGTACCAACATCATCAACTATAAATCTCATGTATGTGCCAACTCATCAACTACTTGTGTCAACCATGTACCCAACATGTACATCAACCAAGATCCCTCATCAATTTCATCATCCAAATCTGATTTGGAACTCTATAGTATACCTGGTGTATATGATCACATACACCATACATCATATACCTGGTGAATATGATGACATACACCATACATCATATACCTGGTGTATATGATCACATACACCATATGTAACTCTATAATATAGGAGAATATCATTTTCATCAAACTTTAATTTACTCTCACATGACTAATTTTGGATTAGTCAACAACCCTTGCTTGAAATAATCATAAATATCTACCTGTAATGAATAAATATCTGAAAATAGTACACAATGTTCCTCGGTGTCTTTTATGCAATTCCTCCAGGTTTAACTACTTGTAACCTCTCAGAAAAGGAGTTATAGAAAACATGACATACCTTGTTGAATTCTGTCTTATTCTAGAGAGTGAACTTGTAGAGCGTGCCCTGCATGGAATATTTTTTTTATGGATATGAAAATGGTACAAAGAATACTAAAGGTTGTACTCTAACCAATACATTTGGTCTTACTGAATTTGGATCTGTTAAGAAGAATTTATGACGTTTTTACCCGAAACACCTTTTTTAGACTAGTTTAAGGTCTAACCACAAACCCTATTGTCCATGAAGTGTAACTCCAAAAATAAAACGACCCACAAGCTAGAATTTTTATCACAACTACTTGGATATGTTTCATAAACAACCTCTCAATTTCATGGTGTGAATCATTCTAGAAAAAAAATTATTGCGAAAATTGTGAGATGACCTGTAAATAACATACCTTAGAAACCATCATCAAAAGAATTTATCCTCCCTTGAATTTCGACCTTCTTTACTTAACCTTCCCTCTGAAATTTGACTTAGATATCCTTTGGTTACCTCAATCACTTGTAGATATTCAATATGATCAAGTGTTATTTCAAATGAGAGAGCCTTGCCTCTTATTTATACTTTCATGTAACTTCCTCAAGGGGTTACCTAACCATCTTAACCCACTTTCCTTATTTTAGGGCTAACCCACTTCTAACCACTTGTCCACTTAGTAATTTCTCCATTAAATTTATTATTTAATTCATTTATTTTGTATCCACTTTTACTTATAGTACACTCATCACTTCACTTTATTATTTATATAATTTCCTCTTTGCAACCACTTTGACTACTTTGACCTTTTTGAGCTTCTAGGTGACTCATGAGGGTTCTCCAACTTCAAATCACCACAACTCTCTAACCGTGAGGAGTTATGTGACATTCCACATACCACTGGAAATGGCATGAAATGTACGATCCATCTAGAATAGTCTTACCTAAGAATATATCAAAACACATACCATTATCCATCAAACAAACTTGGATCCATTACCGAAACCATTGTGCTACCTAAATTCTCTATCGAACTTTGTTCAAGGGTTGACATCAATGAAAACCAACCCAATTAATAAAAAATCTCCCCATTTGGCATTGATGGCAACACTGTGATGCAATATTGAATTCATGTCACTCATGATCCCCTTGTGAACATCTCTCCCCCTGGAACCATGCCTCTGTGCTCTGCATCTGATAAATCTCTCCCCCTTTGTCATCAATGTAAAAGGTACCTTTCCATCCGGGGCTACTCCCCCTAACTGAAATTTCCTTGAGGATACTCCCCCTGACTGAACTCTTCCTAAAACTGATCTCCCAACCTAAACTGTCATCTCCATGGTGCTTCCTTGTTAAAATATAAGACATATAAGATAAGCATTCAAAAACATTCATTTTAGAGTAGAAATTACTCCGAGTCTCTAGCGAAGATACTCAAAGGCTTCTTGTCGAAGCGGTTTTGTAAATATGTCTACCACTTGTTCTTTTGTGCCCACATACTGAACTCTGATGTTCTTCTCTGCAACCTTTTCCCATAGAAATTGATACTTTATTGGAATATGTTTTGTCTTGGAGTGCACCACTGGGTTCTTTGAGATATTGATGGTGCTTGCATTATCACAATAGATTGGAATGGGCTCATCATACTCAACCTGTATATATGTCAGAGTTTGTTTCATCCATAGAACAACCTGTATATCTGTCAGAGTTTGTTTCATCCATAGAACCTATGTACAACATGTTGTTTCTTTAATATACTCTGGTTCGACTGTAGATAAGGATACTGATGATTTTTTCTTGCTGAACCATGATACTAAACATTCACCCAAGTAGAATGTTGCTCCATTGGTGCTTCATCGATCATCAATGCAACCTGGCCAATCTGCATCTGTGTAGGCAATAAGTGATAGATCCTTTCCTTTTGGATACTATAATACAAACTCTTTTTTTCCTTTGAGATATATGAAAATCCTCTTCATTGCTAATACATGTTATTCCTTTGGTGTTGCTTGAAATCATGCCACCTATCCAACTACCTACCTTACATCTTGTCTAGATGTTGTCACATATAGTAAGCTACCAATCACTGACCTATATTTCCTCTGGTCCGTAGACTTTGAATCATCATATTTTCTCAACTTTCAACTGGTTTGCATAGGAGTGGTAACTGGTTTGCAATCTTCCATTCTGAACCTATTTAGCAATTTTTTGATATATTTAATTTGAGAAATAAAAATTCCTTGGTTGCTTTGACGTATCTGAAGACCCAAAAATAGGGATAGTTCTCCAAGTAATGACATTTCAAATTCATTCTTCATATCCTTTGCAAATTTATGGCTTAACCTGTCATCAATACTTCTAAAAATAATACCATCAATATAAACTTCAATTAATAAAATACCATATTGAGTTACCTTGATGTAGAGGTTGTTGTCTACACTTCGTTTTCTGAACTCTGCTTGTTGTAGATATTTATCTAGTCTAGAATACCATTCTCTAGGAACCAGTTGTTCAATGTAGACTTATTCTTCAATTTCCCAATTTAGAAAAGTTGATTTCACGTCCATATCTATCCATAATGTTCAAGACTCTCGTACACAACTGTCCATAATTTTTACTCATATGTCACTGTACTATCATGAAGTACTACTATGAATGATTATTATATCATACTGTACTTTTGTTAAATGAATGCACTGAATCTGTCTACTCAAACTGTGCAAGCTACTCGAAGGATGGTTCTTTGGTCTGTCACAACTATCACATAGAATCCCCCTATCTAATATTCATATTACCTAGGAGTCTCTATCTGGCTCAGAACAATTCCTGCTCTGATGTGTATTCATCATCATCTTCATTGGTATATTCATCATCTCTCTGAGCTCTGACTTCCTTCTTTCTATATTTGGATTCATCTTTCACTATAATTCCTGAAAGTTAAATCTCTTGAACCTATTTCTTATTTACGTGTCCTTCTTTTCTTTCAGTTATTTTACAAACCTTTTTGTATATGAAATATTTCTTTTTCTCTGTAGAATTTTCTTCATCTCATTTTATTTCGAATCTTTCGATCTATGGGACCTGGTTTTGTTCACCTATTCTTTGTGTTTTCTTATCCATACTTTTTTATATCTGATATCAATGTCCTCTTTCATGGAAGTATCGATCATGCTTATACAATCACTAGCTATGTGTCTAGTTATGACATTTGTAACATTCAATGTTATGTGGGGTCACATAGGCATTTCTTTCTTGAACATTTATTTTATAAGCCCTGCAAGCTGCAACCTTATGTCCACAATTAGTAGAATAAAAACAATGACCATAAAATAAATTTGCATACTTGTGAGTGAATGATCTTCTTTGTGGTGTATTCCTTCTGAATTTCTGCCTTGACTGATCATGATCATGATTGAAGCTTATTTGTAGCTTGAACATGGATGGTCTTCTTGAAGATGTATCTTCAATAGTTTTCTTATATTTTGGTTGACCATGATTCCTTCCTTTGAATACTTCTACATAACTATTTCTATTTTCTTCATTCTTCTTTTCTAGCAACCTAGAGTGCTTCTCTTTATTCTCTATAACTGATGTGGATGTTTTTGTCTCTTCAACGTTCTTATTGAGCTTGACGATTTTAATTTTCAATCTGACAACTTCTTCTTCAAGATTCTCAACCTCTTCTTCTTTCTTCATTATATGAGACTTCATGACTTCTTCTGTTCTTTTCACTTCTTCAAGCTAGATTTTTAATGTGATTATTTATTCTTGAAGTCTTTTCTCTTCTTGACCAAACTCTTCCTCAAGATGGTTTAGATCGTTAGTTCTTTCCTTAAGGTGATTTGTCAATATCTTCCCTCTCATTTCAACTTCTTCCTTCTATGTTGTTATGTTGGCTTCCAAATACTGCTTTTGATATTCAATATTTTCTTCGATATTTCTGGCTTCTTCTAGTTGAGTTCTTAAGTTCTCGATGACCTATTGGGCTTATTCAAAAGTGTGAACACTTTCCTTTTGTTTAAACAACTCTTTCTTCAGTGACTTGTTTTCTTCTCTTTGTTTTCTTAGTTCATCTAAAGCACTAATCAATTCTGCTTCATAATTTTCTTCCTTTTCAATTAGTTTTTTTGTCTCATCTCCTTCAAGGCATTCTATTTCAAGATGTTTGTGTTTTTCACAATTAAAGAAAAAAAACATACCTTTGTTGATTATGTACTCTTCAAATTTTGAATATGTTTGACATGGTGAACATATTTCTTCTTGATATGTACCTACATCTTCTTTGGAATTTTTTGAATCTGCGATGGGTGAAGAATATATGTCATGTAAATTATGCAAAAGTTCTTTGGCTGATGAACATTTACCAACCTTTTCTCTTATCGTATTAGGTATTCCTTCCCAGATGAAATCCATTGCTATTTTTTTATTCTTCTTCAATTTCTTATTGGTTGTAGTCTTTTCCCTTTTTGAACTATCATATCTTGTAACGAATGATAGGAAAATATAATACCCCTGTGCCTGTAAAAAAAAAAAATTCCTTCCAATCCATAACTCATATTTAAAACCATTATGACCAATAAAAAATGGTACTCCATTCTCAGAATAGTCCATGATCTCCTTCCAGAGGTTAAACTATTTCATGACAGAACCCACTATGATACCAATTGTTGGATTACTGAGACGAGGGGTGAATCGATACTAGATTAATTCAATCCTTTTTAACCACAAATGAAAGTGTTATATCAATGTAGAATTATCATCCAATAGTTGTAGAGTAAATAAAAAATGAACAAATGAGCAATCATACACATACACAGTACACCAATCTTTTTACGTGGAAACCCAAAGCGGAAGAAAACCACGTAATGATTTTTCTTATATGTATTTAAGAATTACATTCATTGGAAGCACCAACTTCCTTTTCTTTCTAGCTGCAACTGGAAGGAGGATCCAACCCACTATTTTCTTAGGCTACAACCTAAGGGAAGCTCCAACTCCCCAATTTTCTGGCTACAACTAGAAGGCGGCTACAACCCCCCTAGTTTCTCAGGCTACTACCTGAGGGAAGCTCCAACCCCCCAATTATATGGCTACAACTAGAAGGAGGATACAACCCCCTATGTTCTATGCCTACAACCACCTCTCCTTTCCTCGTCCAACCAACCTTATGTAGAAGTAGAATGATGGAACCATTGTCACACTATCACTGTGATATTACTGTTGTAAACATGCACCAATCAACCTGTAATCACTGTGCAACAACCTATAACAATAACCTATGCAAACATGTACCATACATCAATGTGTACCTCAACCTATACCATAAACAAATGCATCAACCATGTACCAAAACTGTACAAATAAACTGTCACAATAACCTGTCCAAACAACCTGTAATCAACCTATATCATAAACAAGTGAATCAACCATGCATTAAATACGTACTAATCATGCATCAAATACACATAAACTATGAATCATCAATATGTACTAGCAACATCAACTATACATCTCATGTATGTGCCAACTCATCAACTACCTATCTCAACCGTGTACCCAACATGTACCTCAACCAAGAGCCCTCGTCAATTTCATCATCTAATTCTGATTTGTAACTCTGTAATAGACCTGGTGTATATGATCACATACCTGCAAACCTTCCTTAAATTTAACAACAAGAGACTATCATTTTGATCAAACTTTACTTTAGTCTCACATGAATAATTTTTGTTTAGTCAACAACCCTAACGTGAAATAATCATAACTATGTACCCATAATGAATAAAGATATGGAAATAGTACACAATGTTCTCCAGTGTCGTTTATGCAATTCCTCTAGGTTTCACAACTTGGAACCTCTCAAAAAAGGTGTTATAGAAAAAATGGCATACCTTGTTGAATTTTGGCTTATTCTAGAGAGAGAACTTGTAGAGCATGGCCCACAAGGAGTATTTGTTGTATGGATCTGAAAATGGTACAAACAATACTATAGACTATATGCTAACCAATACATTTGGTATTGTTTATTAGAATTCAGAAGAACCACAATGTTATCGGTTTTTCGTCGACATTTCTTAGCAAGAGAAGACACCAAAATCTTAGCAAGAGAAGACCACCTACTTAAATGATGAATTAGGGAAGCAATCGAAATCATCAAAAATCCCAATAACCTAAATAGAGAAAATGGTATGGACATTAGTGATAGTTGGATCTCGCTCATTCGAGAAAGAAGAAGATAGTTTAAACTTTCTCCCCAAGACCCCTCACCAAATCCATTTTTACCTAATGTTTCTCCCTTAAACTACAAAAATTAGCATTTATTTTCATAACTATAAGCACTTAAACAATACCAATAAAACCTCTTTAATAATTCTTTGTTTATTAAACTATCTCACCTAATTCCCCTAATAAATTTCTGCCACTACCAAAATCATTTTGTTCCTTAAACTAAACTAACCTAGAAAACCAATACATTAATTATTAAGAACAATAAACTCATTATCAAATCCAAATAAGAATTAATTTTTTTTACCTTACCTCCTTAAAACTACTACTCAATATATTAATGAACAAAAGTTTTAAATTAAAAACATCCTCCACTTGATTAAATTATTATAAAACCAAGAATATAATACTTATTAATAATAATTTATTAAATCTAGGGTTTCACCCAGCCAACCTTAGGGTTCCCTCTGCTATGTTTAAGTATTTATTAGGGTTCTTCTCTTTAATTTTTCTCAGGATTTTAATTCCTGAAGATGGATCCTGTTGTGGATCTAAAATGTTGACGAAAAACTGATAACACTATGGTTCTTCCAAATTCTAATAAAAAACAATCACACCATAGAAACCTGAACAATCACATTTGGTGTTACTAAATTTGGATTTGTTAATAAGAAGATATGACGTTTTTACCTAAAACGCTTGTTTTAGACTAGTTTCAGGACTAGCCACAAACCCTATTTTCCACAGAGTGTAACTACCAAAATACAATGACCCACAAGCTGAAATTTTTATCATAGTTACTTCGATATGTTTCCTCATTGGCCTCCCAATTTCATGGTATGAATCATTCTATAAAAAAGTTATTGAAAAAATGGTGATATGACTTGTAGATAACATACCTTAGAAAACATCATCAAAATAATTTATCCTCCCTTGAATTTCAACCTTCTTTACTTCACCTTCCCTATGAAATTAAGCTTAGATATCATTTGGTTACCTCAGTCACTTGTAGATATTAAATATTATCAAGTGTGATTTCAAATGAGAGAGC
The DNA here is from genome assembly GCA_009831015.1 of Picea engelmannii. Taxonomy (NCBI): domain Eukaryota; kingdom Viridiplantae; phylum Streptophyta; class Pinopsida; order Pinales; family Pinaceae; genus Picea; species Picea engelmannii. Next base: position 26,228 of record ML778308.1, read on the forward strand.
CTTTCCTCTTATTTATACTTTCATGTATCTTCCTCAAGGGTTTACCTTTTAACCATCTTAACCCACTTTCCTCATTTTAGGGCTAACCCACTTCTAACCACTTTTACACTTAGTAATTTCTCCATTAACTTTAATATTTAAACAATTTATTTTGTATCCACTTTCACTTATAGTACACTCATCACTTCACTTTATTATTTAAGTAATTTCTTCTTTGCAACCACTTTGACTACTTTGACCTTTTGGGGCTTCTATATGACTCATGAGGGTTCTCCAACTTCACATGGCCATAACTCTCTAACCGTGAGGAGTTACGTGACGTTCCACATATCACCAGAAATGGAATGATATGTAATATCCATATAGAATAGTATCACCTACAAATATATCAAAACTCATACCATTATCCATCAAAAAAACTTGGGTCCATTACCCAAACCATTGTGCTACTGGAATTCGCTCCCAGGATTCCTTCAAGGGTTGACATCAATGACAACCAACCCAATTAATCAACATTGAAGATGTATTTCATGGGAGATTTCCATCTTAGGAGGTAATCCATCTGGTTCTTAGAAAATATCATCATACTTAGAAACAATATCAATTAATTCTTTCTTATGAGAAGGATCACATCCTTGGAAGGCGTCGTATTTTCCGACATCCTTTTCCCTTATGACCATGAGTACATATCTCTTATTAGTGTTGAATAGTCTCTTCATTTGTATTGCACTAACAAGTGTGGTGTTTACCATCATGTTGTGAGCTCTACAAATATATTCCACTCCCCCTTTAGTAAGGTGATATGTGTTCTCATGACGAAAGAAGACTGATTTCCTATCATAAAGATAAAGACTCCCTATCACTATGCCACATATATCAAGTGATAAAACATCCAAATCCAATTCATCAATAAAATTTGAAGCAATAACAAATATGACCCTACATTTCTTGGTGACATTAAGTTTTTCTTATCACATACCCAACCAAGAGGATAAGGATTTGGATGTGGTTTAGTTTCAAGACCCATCTTTTTGACAAGTGCTTCAAATATCAAGTTTACTTGGGAACCCATATCAAATAATGTATTGATATTAGTGTTCTTAGATACAAACCTTATATGAAATAATTCATTCTTCTTTCTTTCATCATCATGAGATTCATTATTGGAATTTGAACTAGCATGAAGGGAATATTTACCTTGTACTCTAACCGCTGTGATCTTTCCTTTGTCTCCTGAATTGGAACCAAGATCTTGTTCCACTGTAGCAATGGTCTTTGACTTCCCCTTTCGAACGAACTGTTTTGGTCTCTTCTTTGGACTTAGTTTCCAATAGCGTTCATCATCATGACCATTCTTCTTCCAATGAGTGCAAGATGGTTTTCCTTCTTCCCTCTTCACAATGGTGATCTTTTTGTCCTTCATTTTAAATTTATTAAACTGCTTATGTGGGAGATTGGAAGGTTTCTTTGTGGGATATTCTTGAACATGCTTTCCCCTATTCTCAAGGTGAGTGGCTTGATTTTGGTTACTATTCTTATATTTTGTCCAATTTTATTGACCTAGGGTTCATGTCTGTAGGGTTTCCAACAAAGCCTCTAGGAATATTGGCCCTCCTAGTAAAGCAGAAGGCAATGCAACACACATAATGTGTTGTGCAGTCTCACCCGAGATAGATTTAATAGGTGGTTGTAAGACTCATGTGTTTACAGCCTAGTATTGAGCGTGAGATAAGAGAGCTATATATTGAACCATTTATTATAAATTGTAAACACAATATATTGTTATCGACGAATTAAGAAGGAAATATAACAACTCATCCATTCAACATAATAATAAATGTTGAAGACAATAAAGATATGAACACATTCATCACATAACACAGATGTTACTGTGGTTCACCCCATTCTGGGATACATCCACAAAGATTTGGTTCTCATCTGTTTTATTATAGTATTTTTGCATCTACAACACTGTGTGCTAGATGAGTATGAGGTAGACTAGATCACACCAGGATCCCCAGCCTATGAGTCATAGGTAAGATCAGTATGAGGCAGACTAGATCACACCAGGATCCCCAACCTATGATCTAACCCTCAAGATCTACCCTCCCTCGTCTTCTCTAGCTCAACAACTTATACAAAATAGATCATACATCAAAATGTCTCATATCGCATTAGCTCATGCATTACTAAGCGACTCTTTCTACAATAACACCAATACTCAGAACTTAGAACCTTTAACCCCTCTATGATACCTAAGCATCGATATTTATACATTTTCGGCTCTTCAACCATTACAATATATTACCAAAACCATAAACCTAACATCATTAGGTATTCCCTGCATGTGTGCATGTTGTTGTTCCTTCCAGCTGTCGATGTCCTCGTGCATGTTTTCTTCCCAAAATTTCCTTACTTTTTCACCGTGGCCTACCTCCAATAGTCCCCCAACACTGACATGTGGCTCATCCTGAGCCACCTAACCTTTGTGTGCTTCCTCGATCTCCTTGGTGATCACCTGGAATTTTTATTTGAGCTATGTTGCCCGTGTCTATGCCTGTGCAGTCTTCTCCTTGAGTGTTTCCACTATCTAGACTGCAATTTCATCACCGATCAATTCCACACACTCTGCTTGGGTCTGTACTATATGTGTCTTAAATTCTTCTGCCTGTGTGAGGACTTCTGCTACCCACTCTTGCAACGGTTCCATTTGATCCTGTCGCTCTTGTTTATGTGTTTACATAGTAGTTATCTCTACCTACAATCTCTTCATGTCCTGCACCCCTTTGACACGTTCTGTGATTGACATTGTATTATTCCTATGCTTGAATTCTTGGATCATTGCATTTATCCTTTCTTCTTTGTTGTCCCACAATTGGACCTGTTGATCTTCCTCCAATTTCATCCAAAGTTGTGTTTCTTTATCAAACAAGTCAGTTTTTCTACTGGCCTGTTTCTCTATCTCCTGCAGCTACGTTGTTGCTTCCTGCTTCCTTTTCTCCTTCACTACTGGTGGAGTGGTTGGTATGAGATGTTCACAGAGATTCTCAATCTCCTTATGATATTGATCAATTTCCTACGAAATCCAATCAATATTTTCTCCTACTATGATTTCATATCTCTTCCCAGTGCATGGAATCTTCTCTTCAGTTCTTGCCACTTTCTTCTCCAATCCTTTTATGTGCTCCCTTTACTCTTGGGTCTCAGATTTAGCCTGCTCATAGAATATTTCTAGCATGTCTCGCTTCTCTGTTGCTTGTTGCAATTCAACTAAGTATTTGTGTGCATGAGACTATACCTCATGTTTTATGATAACCTGCAACTTGCGTAGTGCGCTTGTTGGCATCTACATCCACACCAGTTGGATTTGGATTAATTCCTTCAAGGGTGTCTACTCCACAATCTCATTCATGCACAACATACTAGGTGTGATGTGGAATGTTGCATTTGGGGTGGGGTAATGGATGGATTGGATATTGTTCTTCTACTTCCACTATTTCCTTCGTTTATGGTGTTGATGGTTCTATTCCCCTGTTGCTTGTTGTCTGCCCTTCCCTGATTTTATTGAGGAGCTGTCGCATGTCTGCTAGCTCCTCCTAAATCCTATCCCTGTAGTGCAAAGCATGGTAAAAATACTCAGATAAACAATCATGGACCATTTGGGCTATTGTTTCTCCATCATCATATGTGATCATATACTCTGGCGGTCTTCATTGTGGCTTCATTTTCTTGCGTGCGCCTCCTGTCTGCGTGGATGGCCTCTTGTCTATCATTGGTCCCTGTGGGTTGGGAATTGTTGCGGTCTCTTTCTAGGGATGATTTTAGGTGCTAAATTTCACTCATGGGCTAATTTTCCATGATTTTTCCCAAAAAAATATTCATTATTCTAAAAATGATTCACCCAAATTCTATATGATAAAATTATTTTACCTTAAAAATCGCCAAAATTTAATGTAAACTATATAAAATCCTTAGAAATTTGAATATTTTTACAAACGTATCGCTAAAATTGTATGGTTGGCATATGAAGGATTAGTAAGATTCTCCAAGGTTTTTCACATTTTAAAATAAATTTCCATCCTTATAAAAATCATCCCTGTAGACTCTTGTACAGGATCGACCTGTTGTTGTTGCTCCTTGGCTAGTTACATATTATCCTTCTTCCTGTTATGGGTCCTTGTCTTCGTTGGTCCTTCGTTTGTCTGTGTTGTTTTTCCCTGGTCCGTTCTTCATCTCTTGTCCACTTGGATTTCCTTTGGCTGGATTTCTCCCTACCCTGCCTCTTCTCCTGCTATTGTTTTCGGCAATTCCTGGGTGATGGATGGAATCCTCCATTCATATTCCCATTCATTGATGACCATGTCAATGTCACCCTCTGTGATACAATAGCACATTTGTACCCACTGTTTATCAGGATCCTTCCTCGCCTGTCTCCACATTGTATGTCGTGTGGCCTGTAAGTTGGCGATATATTTATACCGTGCGATGACCTTTGGTGTTATTATCCACCTTTTGGAGATGGCTTCCTGTAGCTCGCATAGGTATCCTTGAAAGATGGAACCGTTCGCCATTTTTCTCCTAGCATCTGGCCTGGATCTAAGAAACAAATATCTCGCTCCCTGATTCAGTTTGGCTCTGGTACAAAAACCTACATACCTTGGCTCTTTCCATCCCATGAAGGCTATTAGTGTGATCAGCCATGAATAGTAAAATTTCATGCCTAGATCTTGTGCATCCTTGCAGTCATCCAGGAATAAGTTCAATAGGTACGGTTCCCATCTCATTGTGGTGCCTTCTACACATTGAGCTGCAGTTGCGACAAGTCCATTCAGAACTTCCTCCCTACAAAATTTTCTCAGAATCTTATAGGCTAATATTTTCGTGCCCAATTGTGTTGCGACATCATTGATCCTCTTGATAATGATCCCTCTTGTCCCCCTGTCAGTGCCATAATTTTTCTTCATCTCTTCTGATAGTGCTTCTCCCTGGCAATCGAGATGATCTTGTGCAACCAGATGTCCCTGCCATGTGTGGCTGCTAACAACTATTTGATGCACGTAGTTGCGTAATGACCTCTACCAAAATGTAGTAGGTCCACCAGACCTAAAATTCATGTCTTCTCCAACACTATTGCCCATTGGAGTGGTTGATCAATCGGTTCCCCAAACAGATTCGTGCCCATCGTCTCCATGTACACTCTCTTTGGAAGTTTCAAAAACTTGTCTTCATCTGCTACGTCATGGTTTGAGTATTTGAGCTTTCTTTTATGACCCAACAGGTCTGATCGTACCTGTACCCCATATGGTATACATGGTATACCGATTTCTACTGTGGGTTTCTTGCGAGGTGACCTGGGTATCTGTATCTTGTCTTTCTTCGGGGGTGGTGGCTAGCTCAAAGTTCCAACGGCTTCTGGATGTTCCTCAATATACCATTCCGGCCAACCTATGACATCTTTGACCGTTCCTTCTTATGGGTGGTCATATATGGTCGTTTGAGACTCATTTGGGTCAAATATTGATTCCAAATTCGGCTCCATTCCATTGAATTTTGGAGCTTCTTTGGTGTTCCCTAGTTGCACCTCCTTCAGGGTTTCTGTGTCCTGGTTCGATTGCTCCTATACCTCTGTCGGTATATATATACTTGTGCCCTCGTGTTTTGTCTGTGTGATTTATTCTAGTATAGGTTTTGGATTCAAGGGTATCATGTCTAGAGATGGGATTTCATCGACATTGATGATCTCCGACAACTATTGTTCACCTTCTTCCACATGTACTCGTGACCTGGTCTGAACTCTGGTTTTTCGGGTAGTCTGACTCACTTTTGCTTGCCTTGGTGGTTCCATGGCAGTGAATATCGAACATTTTCTGAATTTGAATGGTCTCTATGATCTCTGTGAATTCACTATGTTCTCTTTAGCCTCTATCGCTCTTTATCTATTCTCTTTTCGCGAATAGACTGTTTTCTCTCGTGCCCGTGTGTTGTATGGGTTTCTCATGAAGCTTGTCGAGGATGCTTCCTTAATTATGAGTTTAATGCACCTTAATTACAGATTAAATGCACCTCCGATAGTTTTGTACTTGCCTTTAATTTTCCTTTCCATCTCTATTTGGCGTGACTAATGTGACATCCCATCGGTCCTTCTTGTCCTTTAATTACTCCTAGTGTTATCATGTTGTCCTACTTTTTCTAAATTTCCTTTTCCCTCTTGTTTCCCTTTGTATGTGACAGTTTTCCTTCTCCTCACTGAGTTTGTGTTCCTACGTGTGCATGCATTTTCTTCCCCTGGCGCACTGCACCTCTGTTGGTTATTTTTCAATATACTTTGTTTTTTACTACGCGGTCGATGGTCGACTGTCCCTATATAGCTTCAGTCAGCTCCCATTGATCATGCCTCTAATTTATGCACCTGATAAGTCTCTCAACTATACAACTCCTCCATCTATGATAGATTTTACTTCCTACAGTCCTAGCCAATGCATTCTTAGCTTTCCTGGATGTTGAAATGATTTTCTATCATACATCAGTACTAAATATCCTTCCCTAAAAGTTTTCTTCTTGATGTGTCTATCGTGCCAAGCTTTGTCTCTTACTTTTTGAACTTTTTGGTGGAACCCTGCTAAGATCCAGTCTTCCTCCATGGTCATTAACTCATTATTCACTCTTTTACTACGCCTCATTCTCTCATATGTGTGATTGCGTCTACGCGCAAGCTTGGGACTAAAAATTATGATGGCACCATTGCTTCTTGGCCATATACCAGTTTAAATGGTGTGTGCCCTATCAAATATTTGCACGTAGTCATGTAGGCCCATAATAATGCTAGTACTTTGAGGTCCCAGTCATCCTTGTTGATGTTACAGATCTTCGTCAGCGCATTCTCCAGGATTTTGTTAAATTCTTCCACTATGCCATTTTCTTGTGGGTGATATGGTGTGTGCTTCTGATGATGGAATTCAAACTCTTCAGTCATAGCACTGATGGTGTTGTTTATGAAGTGTGTGCCTTGGTCGCTCATCAAAATTCTAATGCATCCAACCTTCAATGTTACTTGTGGTCGTAATGGCATCTCATCCCTTCTCTTGGGTTTGCCTACTCTTTGACAGATGTCACATCTTTGAAATTACTCCTTCGAGTCTCTATGAATCGTCAACCACCATAGTCCTATGCCTAATACCTTATGCGCTATAGCTTTTCCTGCATAATTCCCTCCTACTATTCCTTCATGGGACTCTACTAAAACTTGTGGTATTTCATGTTCTAACACATATCTTCGCAAGATGTTATCTGTACCAATTTTGTATAAGTGTCCTGCAATCAATTGATAGTCGACAACGTGGACTACCAGGTTTTTCTTCTATGCGGTGTTATATTCTTGCGGCGTAGTACCCATGCTCAAGTACTGAATGATATCTGCGAAGTGTTAATCAACTATTTGGACTGAAAACAACTGTGCATTTGGAAATGTGTCCTCTAAATTCGTAGGTTATTCTCCATTTGTGACTCTTGATAGGTGGTTAGGTCCTACATTCAATTTTCTTGGCTTGACTATTACTTCAAAGTCAAATTCTTGAAATTGCAGTAACCATCAACAGATTCTCCCCCCAAACAATGGCTTGTTTACTAGGTATTTTAGGGTTGAGTGATCTGTGAACATCTTAAATTATTTTCCCAATAATTAGTGTCTAAAATTTTGTAGTGCGTAGACCATAGTTAGGCCTTCCCTTTCTGTAGTGTTATAGTTCTGCTCCAATTCTGACAATTTTCTTCTTGTAAATGCTATCGGGTGATACAAGTCTCCTGCTCCTGGTTCCACCAAGATAACTTATAGTTCTATGGATGATGCATCTACATGCACATGGAATGTCTTCTCCTAATATGGAAATACTAATATTGGTGCAGTGACCATATTTTACTTCAGGGTATCCAGACCGTGTTGGCACTCGTCATTCCACTGAAAATTTGTGTCCTTTCTTAGTATCTTTTCCATTGGTGCAGTAATATGCATGTACCCTTTGATAAACTTCCTAATCCTATGTGTCCCAACGTCTCTCTCAACTGATGGACTTTTTTTGGTGGTGGTAAGTTAATGAGTACTGCGATCTTTACAGGATCTACGAGTAAACCTTGTTTGCATACTATATGGCCTAATAGTATCTGAAACGGTGTTCCAAATATGCATTTCTTTATGTTCAGTGATATCTGACACTATATGAATCTTTCTAACATTATCCGTAAGACTTCTACATGGTCTTTCAACAAATTGTACACTGTCCAATCATCCAGGCATACCTCGAGAAACTGGTGGATGAATTCCTTAAACACAACAATGACTACTCTAGAAAATATTGTTGGTGCATTCTTCAGTCCAAACAACATGACTGTGTACTGATATGATCCACATTCTGTGCAAACATGGTCTTGTATCTGTCTTCTTATGATATCTTTATCTGATCGTAGTCTAAGAATCCATCAGTGAATGAGTAGGCTTCGTGTCCGCCTACGTTTTCTAACACTTCGTCTGTGAAAGGTGTAGGGAATGGGTTGTGTAAGCATGCATCAGTCAACTTCTTCAAGTCGACACATGTCCTTATCCCTCCTTGTTTCTTGTATTGTACTACCATTGGGCTTATCCATTCTGATTCTTCGACCAGTTCTATGATTCTGACTTCGAGCATCCTATCGATCTCAACTTTGAATTTCTACTTATATATTGGGTTTAGTCTGTAAGGTCATTGTCTGATCGATATCGCTTCAGGTCTAAGTGGTATATTCATTTCTCCTAACTCTCCATATATACCATTCATCTCTATAAATGTTGTGGGAAACAGGTCATTGTACTCACGCAACAACTATGTTATGCTTTCTACTATTTGTTCATCATAATAGTCTCCAGTGCTAGCCATTTTGGGATGCTCGGTTGTCCCAATGTTGACCTTATTTACCTTGATTAGAGTGGAAATAACTTCTAATTCTATAGGTGGTCCCTCCACTTCTCTTTCACCTACTTCTTCTTCGATCTGGATATCGTGAGGATCGTCTTCGTTTGGTGCTTCCTCTTGCACATGGAACTGTTTGTTTGTTTTTTTGTTGTTCTTCTATGATCAGTTCTACTTCTGGTTCTTTGATGAATATCAGTCCTCTTATACATTTAAGTGAAACATCTATGTTGGGGTTCTCATGCTCGAATGAGAAAGTGACTGTAAAATTATGTTGCAATGTCGTCCAGGTCGTAGTTCCTTTGCACAATTCCTGGTCTGTATACCAGTTCACTGGTATGCCCTCTAGAGTGTGTATAAAATGATGAGGCCATTCCTATGAGGGTGTCAATTTATACAGTCTTCTACACTTCACCAAGTGTTCCACTAGAACCCCTTGTCCATCATACTTCTGCTTCTTGTTGTTTTTTTGTTCTGTGACAAACCTTATGCACAGTAACTGCCTACATTGGTACCAATCTGTGATTGTCTCTTTGTGTGTGCCCCACCATATTGCGGGTGTGGCCTTGAGTGCTAAATCAAGTGCTAACAATCTCTAGTTCTCTAACACTGCTTCTTCATACTGTGTCAAGAATGCCTCCAAATCATTTATCCTATGGAAACTGGGTGGTTCCCTTATTTTTGTGCCTACCCATCTTACTATGCAGTCTATTCATGCACATCTTCTCATGGAAAATTCATGTAGCCTTTGTTGCCAGTTCTCTAAACCAATATCTGAATCTATTTCACATGAAGTAATGCTCCACCAACTAAGTATCCCATCTTCAGTTGGGTTTACGTAGTCCTCATCGTGTTTAGTTGTTCTATACAACTGGCCGATTTCCTCTAAGTCCAAACAAGTGGGTTCTACGAACCTCTCCCCTTTCAATGGATGTAATGCCGTGATGACCCTGTATTCTCCTGACTCCAATGTCATTTTATGGGTCTTCAAGTTGATTATGGTCTGTTTATCAAATTCCCAGTCTAGACCAAGCAACACTGGGTAAGGAGTTGTGTCGTCCGCTATTTCGATGACTTCAAAATCTGCTTTAGTGCACACTCCATCTAGGTCTACTGCTACTCCTTTTAGTCTACCGATTGGTAGGACTCTGTGTTGGTTTTCTAGTTTCAATTGAATAGGTTAATATCCTAATGTGGGATCTCCCATGCATTTCCATGTCTTCTTTTGTAGTACATTAAATTCAGATCCTAGATCCAGTATGATGTCTCCCATATTGAAATCTCCAATGTCGACATTTAGTCTAAACTCCCTACTTGTTCTTCTTCTTGTGTGTAGGTGATTGACTGTTTTTGGTTCTAGTTTTCCTTTCGGCTCGATGCTACATTTTTCTAGTATGTTTTGCAATATTTTCACAGATGATGGATCACTTAATACCTTTACACATGCTTGAAAAAATCCTTTGATTGTACTTACCTGCCCCATGGGTTGCATGTCATTGGTATGATACAATAGTGGAGGCATATCGTACTCTGGTGCTTCCTTGTTTTGTTGCACAGTTGAATTTGACGTTATGTCTTCCTTCTAAAGTTTTTGTCTGGATTCTTTAAATATATCCTTCTCCTTTTGTGCATCAAACAACTTTATTGGTTCGACGTTCTTCTTTACCCATTGGTTTTGCGCTGGCTCTTGTTGGACTGCGTCGTTTCCTGTTTTTTCTCCTCTGTGAGTAACTATTTTGATGTTCTGTCCTTCCTCCCTTGCTTCGGCTGAAATCCATTGAACATTCTGGTTGTTCTGGTTCCTTTTATCTTGGATCTTTACAAGTAGTGTCATACATTCCTCCGTATCATGGTTTGATGCGCGACAATACATACAGTTATGCCTTTCTCTGGTTGTTGGCAGTTATGACACACCACTGGTCCTCTACCTCATATAAAACCTCCTCTTGCTTATCCTCCCCCTCTGTAGCCTACTCGATCTCCTCTGAGCATGTTATACCGAGGCGCTTGATTATAGTGTGTGGTATTGTACTAAGGTTCGGATGCGTTGTACTATGGATACACATTATTGTATGGTTGTTGCACAATATTATACTGCTGATGCGCAGTGTTGTATGGAGCTGGAACTTGATTAAACTATGGTGCGGCTTGCCTATTCATCATTTCTTCCTATACTCTATATGTATCTGATATTCTTTCTCTCATCAACTCCATGGTTCTACAATCTTTTTCATCATGGCCCACTAACTTGCAAAAGGTGCAATAGGAACTCTTTGGGACTGTTTGGTATTTTTGCATCATCATGCAGTGATAAGGGTCGTGACCTGGTTTCTTGAATATTTTGCACCATAATCCTCCTGTTGGTAATGGATTTGCCATTCCTGCTTCCATATATTCTGTGAATGTTGGACATTTGTTCTTGTGGTGGCCTTTCATCATGCATGTGGTACACCAAACAACTTCTTGTTTGTCCTTGTTCTTATTCTGGTTCAGTTGAAACATTAGATTCTTCAAGTCCTCCTTTAGTTCTTTGATAGTTGGGTCCGTCTACTAATACTAATTTTCTTCTAGTTGCAGGTCTACCTGCAGAGCCTCTTTCTGCGTCTGGAACTTATGTTGTCGCAAAGGGTATTTTAAGTGTGGGAGAAGTGAGTTGACAAACAGGTGCCGATGTTTCATATCGGTCATGAGATATTTTAACTTTCCCTTCAGTCACTTTAATATCTGATCAATATCCCATACCGACATTCTTGGTTTCTATCTTATTTCGATCATCTCATTCATGTACTGATCCTATGATCTCGGCTTCTGGAACTCATTTATCAGTAACTTATTAATGTCTATCAGTCTCCTTGTCATCCTAGGTGCACTGTTTGCATCTAAACTCATGTACCAGTCTAGTGCGCGGTCTGTTAGCGTAATCGCTAGCTGTGCAAGTTTGGTATCTTCATCAGTGATTTGTTTTTCTTCCCAGAGATTTGCACATATGAACAAGTGTTTCTCATGGTATTTTGTTTCTTCTCCTTGAAAGTTGGGTAGCCTAATGGTGGGATCATGTCCTGCCATTTTGAACGTCGAACTACTACCTACGCGTGGTGTATATACTTGACTAGTGCTACCTGAAGTGGCTCCTCCAGTCATTGTTCCTTGTGTAGATATACTTCCTGTTGTCTAATTGCTTCTGAACTTTGTTTGACTAAACGATGGTGTTCTATTTGGTGTATGAGTCACACATGGGTTTATGGGCTCCACACTGACATTAATATGGATACGATTGATGCCTTCTCTTCCCATTCTTGGACCTCTTGTCTTCCTCTCATATGTTGTGCACATGATTTCCTCAATATACTCCATAGCCTAGAGAACCTCTACCTTTTCCCCATCACTCGCCAAGCCTTCCCTCATGGCTACGACTCTCTTGTTGGTATTCACCTTGTATTGGTAGGGCACTCCACTACACGTCTTTCCAGTTGTCACCATGATCTGCTTGATCCGGTTGTCGCCCATCATGATTGGGTCCATGGGTTCCTCCTTCTTGCACTTATCCTTTCCTCCTTCCATTTCTCCTCTTTCTGTCAGTGCTTCCCCCCTTCCCCCATGCATGCAGGAAGTTTAGTTGTCTGACTCCATTGTTAATACTCCTTTATTATACAACAATATCTTAATAGAAGCATACAATGATCGAATGTACCTTTGTAAGGTAGCTAGAGAGGTAGTGGGGGGGCCTAGAGGGCCCATAGTGATAATAGTGGAGGTCATTCAATGTAAGGTGGACTAGTTCCACTATATTATTAAATAAGGCCCACTATGGTAGTTAGATATAATAAATGGATAATTAGATATAATAAATGTAAGAGGACTTCTTAGAAGGTTCTACTTC
>ML778308.1:39096-60626 GCA_009831015.1 Picea engelmannii
TCTTAGAAGGTTCTACTTCTAGAAGATTCCTCCTCTAGAATGTTCTTAGGTGATGGTAGCACTATATAAAGGGGTTCAAGCAATGTAATGAGACATGAAAAGAAGTATTGTATTTGGAGCGGAAGCTCAATAGGAGGATGCCCACTCGAAGAGGCAAGTGAACAGGAGAGGATCCCTTCCATAATAGGATCCATTGTATGGTGTTGCCCTAACTCAAGGGTTTTATCTATTTCTTGTGTTCATGTTATGGTGAATGATTTCTGGTTTATTCTTGGTTATTTCTGAAGTATATTTGCAGATCTGGTATAGGTACTTAACAACCTTCCTCAAGGTCCTTGTAGAAACTCTTTCTCCTTTGCGCTATATGACTTCATTGTGTCGACTGCAAACTATTTTATAAAACATACCACAATACTGTCAATCCAAAATTCTACATCATGGGTGAATTTGTTGTTAACCTGCTGTAACTAATCATTCTGTACTAGGGTCCAATCTAACTATCGAATCCGGTTCGTTTCTTGGTTATCCTTCAACCTTAGTATCCACTCCTGTAGTAAATGTGGAAAATCACATAAAAAGACTTTGTTAAAATCAATAAACACGTATCTCTCCAGATATTTGCGAGGTGTTACTCTAGGGTTTCTATGATATTTCTGTGCAAACTCTAGCTCTTTGGTTCTCTACCATCTTTCGATCTCTACTTTTGTGGGATTCCACAATCTCAACATTCCCTTATATTGGCTCATTGATATTTTCCCTAAAATTTTCTTCATCTGCGTTCGACAAATATTCATCTTATCTCCTCTACTCATCCCTCTCTTGTTCCTACGAATGGAAACAAAACCATTTGTTGGTTACTATTCTTCTATTGTGTTTGAGTTTATTGACCTATGGTTCATGTTTGTCGTGTTTCCAACAAAGCCTCTAAAACTATCGACCCTCCTGGTAAACCATTAGGCAATGGAACACTTACAATGCGTTGCACAGTCTCACCCAAGAGAGCTTTAATGGGTGGTTGTAAGAATCATGTTTTTACATCCTAGGATTGAGTGTGATATAACAGAGATATAATATTGAACCATTTATTGTAACTTGTAAACACAGTATATTTTTATCGACTAATTAAGCAGGAAATATAAAAACTCATTCATTCAACATAATAATAACCATTGAAGACAATAAAGATATGCACACATTCATCACGTAACACATATGTTACTATGGTTCACCCCCTCCCGGGCTACGTCCACAAATATTTGGATCTCATCTCTTTTATTATAGTATTTCTGCATCTACATCGCCGCGTGCTTACAACTCTTTTCATTTAGGTAAGATTGATATGAGGCGGACTAGATCGCACCAGGATCCCTACCCTGCAATCTAACCCTCAAGATCTACCCTCCCTCGTCTTCTCTAGCTCAACAACTTATAAAAAATAGATCATACAACAAAATGTCTCATATCACATCAACTCATGCATTACTAAGCGACGCTTTCTACAATAACACCAATAGTAAGAACTTAGAAAATATAACCCCTCTATGATACCTAAGCATTGATATTTATATGTTTCTGGCTCTTCAGCCATTACAATACATTACCAAAACCCTAGCCCTAACATCGTTAGGTCTTTACTGCATGCGCATGTGTTGTTCTTCCTTCCATAAGTCGCTTTCCTCGTGCATGATTTATTTCCCAAAATCGCCTTGCGTTTCCGCCTCAACCTGCCTCCAACACTTGCACACAAACTTTGTCAATACTAGTGGGGTTAAATAATAGTAAAGTATGACGAATATAATTGTGAAGTGCACCAATATACTTCATTAAAGTTTCATAAGAATCCAAAGGAATGTTTAATGCAAGAGCTTTCTTCCTAAATTCTTCTGTGAAACTTTGTACAGTTTGAACTTTACCTTGTCTTAAATTTTTCCAGTCCATCATTTATTTATGTAAATAACCCAATGGATAAAATTACATCATTTTTGCTAATTTAAATTCCGACCATGAGGAAAAAATATTACCACACTTAATTTTTTCCTGAAGTTTTCTCTCCCACCATACAAGATCAATGCCTTCCAATCGAAGAGAGGCCAATTTCACTTTAACTTTCTCTTCATCAATATATTGAACAGGACAATATACTTCAAACTGTCGAATCCAATTATCTATATTTTCAGGATTAACATCTCCATTAAACATAGGTAAAGCACATTTTACATCAAGATTTAACAATGGTTTTTTAAAATAAGTTTTATGGCTAGAATGGTGAGAATGATGAGAATGCTCAGAGGAAGAAGAGTTAGAAATTTATGGTGAATATGGAGGCTTAGGAGGGTCTCCTCCAACCCCTTGATTCACTGAAGCATTATCATCTTCTTGTGCTTCCTTTTTCTTCCCTTTCATCTTCATCCTCTTCTCATATTCTCCATACATTCACTCAACCATTTATGACATGCAATAAAAGGCCAGATGGAAGTTTTTCTCTTGTTCATCACACTTGTCCTCTTCTTCTATTTTACTCCTTCGGGATGCATGGCCAACTTTGGGATTGAAATTATTAAGAGTTCCTTCACCCTACTTATTCTTGGCCCTATTAAGAATTCACATTCAACAATTCAAGTCAAAGATGACTACTCTGATACCAACATGATCCAGGATATTTTCATCGATGTGACTTATTGAATAACTGTATTAAATGAGCATGAATTGAAGTGCACCATAAAGAATGAATAAGTCAATAATGAAGAGACATATGCATCATATATGAACATAAAAACTCGATAATGGAGTTCGTCCTTGGTGGACTATGTCTATGGGTCCTTCTCTCAAATGGGTAGGCCTTTTTATTAACAAAAAAAAATAAATTGGAAAATACATAACTATACCTCATTTTGCAGTTAAGTTGCATAGGCTTTGCTCAGATCAGAAAGAAAACAACACCACTAAATTTGTGGCATCGAATTACCAAAAATAAACTGTCTTCATGCCTCGATTTGAGTCTAGAATTTTTCAGGCCCTTTTAGAAAATTCATCTCGGTTTCTATGCCTTCACCTGAAATAAAATTCATGGGGATTTTCTCATTTTCCTTTCTCGTCCCTATGGTCACGTGTCCCCTTCTATAACCCTTAAACTTTGGAAAAACTCAGTTCTTAAGTAAATTTGGAGGGTAGATATACCAACGGGGTCGTTTGGCTTGTTGGTTGGTTGATATATTTAAAGTGCTTTAGTTAGAGGAGGTTTTAGGGTCAAGCCTGTAGACCTCCAATTTAATACAGAGCATATATATATGTGTGTTGTAGGTTGGGCTTACTGCTAAATTTGGAGTATGGTTTGCCTTTGACGAATCCCTCCAAATCTGGCAACAGATTGTATCATGAATTTAGCGGACTGGGGGTTGACACCAACCAACCCCTTTCCCCTTTTAAATTTTGGTTGTTGGGTGTCCTTGGGAATTTTCTCGCTGTCACATGGAAACCCATGAGTGGGACACATGGAGGCGTTTCATTTCTCCACGTCACCACATTGAATGGACAACCACATCACCTCTGTCATGGCATCCTTCCATGTCACCTGTCGGGTGGCTGTATGGTCTGCCATGTCACTTGTCAGGTGGTTGTACAATATTCCACGTCACTTGTCGGGTGGATGTATGGTCTGCCACATGGCTATATGGACTACTACGTGCCACCTTCTGATTAGTCCACAGATTTGACCAAAAAAGTCCAAAAATGAATGACATGTGGCAACCTCTGGTGTTTCCACATCACCATGATGATGTCATGCTGACATCAACATGACATGTGTCACCCTCTACATGTTCCATGTACGATGTATGGACAATGAAATCATCTGTATTGATGCTAACGTCAGCAGTACAGATGTTGACTCATCCCTGCTAACTGGGCTAGTGTGACCAAAACTTTGACCGCAAATATCTTTTGATCCGTAGCTTCATTTGACGAGTTGTTTACATCATCGGAAATCTTGTGAAGTTCTCTTTGCGATGATGCCAATTTAATTGAGCTTTTCATACTTTGATTTTTTTCCCTTTCTCTATTTGCTGAGGCCATTCTGAGCTTCCTGAGTTACTTCTGAATTTTGAGTTATCCTTATTCTTCTCTGGATTCTTTTGGATCAATCAACTATGAGGTGAATGTGGCTTCGATGAGGTCACAATTCTTTTCATGGGATAAGAATGACTTGAGGTTCTAGACACATGGTGGTTGATATGGATAATCGATATAGCTAAATGAGGCTCATGGATATTGTGATGATATGTTTTGATACCAAATTGCTACCAGATGATGTTGATAGTAATTATGATACTCACAACATGTGCCATAACATCCATCAACCATGTACCAAGATATTCCTCAAACATGTAAACATGTACCAAATTATATCTCAAACCATGTACCAAACATATACCATGCATCCAATATGTGCCTCAAAGCATATGCCCAAATATCCAAAAGATGCCTCAATCATCAATCAACACATAAGCCTCAATATATATAAACATACCTCTCAACATGTGAGAAAATTGGGGCATACCATCACATACCCTGATACCTTCTTCATCTTCAACAACAAGAGAATAACATCTTGATCAAACTTTACCTCAGTCTCGCAGGACTAATTTTTGGATTAGTCATAAACCCTAAATTTCAATAACCATAAATCCATTCCTGTAATGAATAAATGTGTCAACCTTGTACCCAATATTCCTCAATATCTTCTCTAAAATGCGTCCAAGCTTCACCCCTTGAATCCTCCTTGAAAAGGATTTATACTGAAAATGCTAGACCTATTCTGGAGAGAGAACTTGTAGAGCATTCCACAAGTTGAATATTTGATATCTAGTTATGAAATTCACACATAACATACTAAGGATTGTACTAATTCCAATGAAAATGGTCTCACAGAGTGTGGATACTCTATGAAGAATTTATGACTATTTTTCTCAGAACATCTTTTTGAGACTAGTTTCAGTACTAGTAAAAACCCCTATTTTCCACAAAGTGTATCTCCAAAAATACAACAACCTAGAAGCTAAATTTTTTACCATAGGTACCTTGATATGTCCTATCAATAACCTCCATGTTTCACTATCTGAATCATTATATAAAACAAATTATAGATAAAATGGTAATATGACCTTTAAATAACATACCTTAGAACCCATCATCACAAGACTTCATCGTCCCTTGTAATTCATACCTTCTTCACATTATCTTCCCTCTGAAATTAGCCTCAGATATGCTTGTTTAACTCATATAAACATCTCTCAAGTTTATGTAAAAAATGAACTCATTGTTGATTAAGGTTGGTTGTCATTGATGTCAACCCTTGAAGAAAGCCCCACAACACAAAGGTTTGGGTAATGGACCCAATATTGTTTTATGTAAAGATGACTCTATATTATCTTTTCATGGTTGATAAGAAGTAAATATGGATGAACTCCAAACTCGTCCCTTTATGGTGAAAGCCCTCATGAGAAGACGCTTTGCGGAGTAAAAGAACCCATTATTAATTGTGGAATAATGATATTAAGGACAATGAATTTTTTAGGTAAAATATACTAGATGGATAGTTATTTTCATTCCATTTCCTGTGGTATGTGGAACGTCACATAACTCCTCACGGTTAGAGAGTTATGGCCATGAGAAGTTGGAGACCCCAGGTTTGGGCAATGGACCAAAGTTTGTTTGATGGATAATGGTATTAGTTATGATATATTTTCAGATAATACTATTCTATATGGATATCAAATGTCATTCCATTTCTGGTGGTATGTGGAATGTCACATAACTCCTCACGGTTTGAGAGTTATGGCCTTAAGAAGTTGGAGGACCCTCATATGTCATCTAGAAGCCCCAAAAGGTCAAAGTAGTCAAAGTGGTTTAAGAGATTTTAAAAGGTATATAATAAAGTGATGTAATTAGTGTATTATAATTCAAAGTGAATACAAAATAAATTATTCCAATCATAAATTTAATGGAGAAATTAGAAGTGGGTTAACCCTAAAATAAGGAAAGTGGGGCCAAGTGAGCTAGAAGATGTTTTTAAGGAAGCTACTTGGAGAGTATAAATAAGAGGCAAGGCTCTCTCATTTTAATCACAATTGAGAATTTTCAATATCTATAGGTGTCTGAGGTAACCAAGAATATCTAACCCAAAATTCTGAGGGAAGGTGAAGAAAAGAAGGCCAAAATGCAAGGAAGGATAAATTCTTTTGATGGTGCTTTCTAAGGTATGTTCTTTACAGGTCATGTCACCATTTTATCTATAAATTTTTTTATATAATGATTCGTACTGTACAATTTATATGTCATGGAGAAAACATATCCAAGTATCTGTGGTAAAAAAATTCTCTTGTGGGTCATTGTATTTTTGGAGTTACGCTTCGTGGAAAATAGGGTTTGTGGCTAGTCCTGAAACTAGTCAAAAATAGGTGTTTCGGGTAAAAATGCCATAACTTCTTCATAAAAAATACAAAATTACATGAAACCAAATTTTTTGGTTAGGGTACCATCTAAAGTATGTTTTTTAACAATTTCATATCAATTCAACAAATATTCCGTGCGAGGCACGCTCTACAAGGTCTCTCTCTAGAATAAGCCAGAATTCAACAAGGTATGCCATTCTTTCTATAAATCCTTTTATGAGAGGTTCCAATCAGTGAAACCTGGAGGAATTGCATACAACACACTGAAGAACATTGTGTACTAGTTTTAGATATTTATACATTACAGGTACAAAGTTATGATTACTTCAAGTTAGGGTTGTTGACTAATCCAAAACTAGGCATGTGAGACTAAAGAAAAGTTTGATGAAAATGTTAATCTCTTATTTTTGAAGTTAAGGAAGGTTTGCAGGAATGTGATCATATAGACCAGCCTCTAGGTCTATTATAGATCTGCAAATCAGATTTGGATGATGAAATTGATGAGGGATTTTGGTTGAGGTACATGTTGAGTACATGGTTGAGACAAGTAGTTGATGAGTTGTCACATACATGAGGTTTATAGTTGATGATGTTGGTACATATTGATGAGTCATAGTTGATGAATAGTTGAAACATGATTGGTACATACTTGGTACATGGTTGGATGCACTTGTTTATGGTACAGGTTGATTACAGGTTATTTGGTACAGGTTGGTGCATGGTTGATGCACTTGTTTATGGTATAGGTTGAGGTACAAGTTGATGCACGGTTGATGCATGGTTCATATTTATTGGTATAGGTTTATAATGGTATATCTCATAGTGATAGGTTGACAGTGGTTCCATCATTCTACTTCTACTTCAGGGTGGCAGGAGAGGGAAAATACAGGTGGTTGTAGCCACCTTCTAGTTGTAGTCGGAGAACATAGGGGGTTGTATCCTCCTTCTGGTTGTAGCCATAGAATTGGGGAGTTGGAGCTTCCCTCAGGTTGTAGCTTGAGAAACTAGGGGGTTGGAGCCTCCTTCCAGTTGCAACTGAAAAACAAAGGAAGTTGGTGCTTCCAATGAATGTAATTCTTCAAGACATATAAGAAAAATAATTTTGTGGTTTTCTCCCGATTTGGGTTTCCACGTAAAACACTGGTGTACTATGTATGCATATGTTTGTTCATTTTTTCATTGCTTATTTACTCTGAAGTTATTAGATGATAATGATTCATTGATATAACCATTGGATTATATGGTTAAAAAGGATTAAATTGTTCTATTACTGATTCACCCCCCCTCTTAGTAATCCAACAATTGGTATTAGAACAGGTTCCCTCATAAATCGGTTTAACCATTGAAAGGTAGATCATGGAGAGTACCAACTGTTACCCATGATTTTGGTCAATATTGATGGTGTATTTATGATGGTGTACTCAGGCTCCTCATAAGAACTTTCTCCTGAGAAAAGTGACATTCATCTCTTCCCAGAAAACATATTTTTGAAAAGAGTTCGCAGGTTGCTAATATCCTAGGGTGCAAGAATGACTCATTCTCGCAGGCTGCCTTCAGCTAGGGTGCGAACTTCTCGCACTGTGATACATAGCTAGGGTGTGAACTTGCTCTCAAGTCTGGAAAAAGATGAAGTCTCGATGGTTCTAGAAGGGAATCTTCTATAAGAATGGGTTGGCATTCAAATGGTTAACCTTTTACTGGTTTCCCTGATATTGTGGGATCATTCTTATCTAAGTAACTATTTTATCCTCTCTTATATATTGATGGAATTCTCATGGAAAAGGTTAGGCAGGATTCATTGGAGAATTGGTGAAAGAATTGTGTGAAGGACCTAGCTTAAACAAGAGCTTGGAGACTCTAGCAAGTCTATCAAGAGGGATTTGATCTTCTTCATGCAAGGATTGAGCAAGTGTGTGTGTTGGAACCAAGAGCCACCGAAAGGAAGCTTGAGACATCAAGGTGATCAGGTTGTATCTTCTACTTTTGATTAATATGATACAGTGGCATGTCCTTTTCCCATAAAGTCATTCTTACTTTATTGTGTAATTCCTTGATCATACGCATAAGTTGACAATTGAATATATTTTGCTATCTTCACTTTGGTTGGTTTGTGTTGTCTTGGTCTTGAACTCATGAGAGCACCAGAGAGAAGCGGGAGCAATAGAGACCCTAGGAAGTGATACAAAGGTATGTTACTTGTTCCTCCCTACTAGCTAATTCAATGGTCAAAACTTAGGGAAAGAGTGATGTCCTGTCCTATTTTGTTCTAGATCCAGGTGGATCTAGGGAGATCTATTAGTGTCCGCATCTACCGATTAGTCCGATAACAAAATTGGTGACTCCACTGGGTTTTTGGTGTTTTTCTTTGTGGTTTTTGGTGTTTTTCCTTGTCCATTTTCTCTTGCCTTACCTTTCTCCATTCATATCAATATCTGAGTCTTCAGGATACCCTGATAGACCCTCTGGGTCCAGAGGCCTCTTCAAATTTTGTGTTTTTTTCCAAAAAATTGCTTGGTTTCAGACATTCTCGCACTGCACTCCACAGTGGCCTGTGAGAATATATTGAGTTCACACCCTGCTTTTAGGTCCAGTGCAAGGTTCTCGCACTCTTCTCAAAGTTGGCCTACGAGAATGACTCATTCTCGCACTATGTAATACTATTAGCCTGCGAACCCTCTTTTCAAAATTTTGGATTTGAGATTTTTGCATTTTCAGCGGCCCAGATTAGTATAGGTGCCTGAAAAGAGCTTCTTAGACCATTGGTTGATGTTTTCTTCTCTTCGTTTTTGTGCACGAACAGTCTTAGGAAATCAAAGGCTCTTCCTGTCCTTTTTTCTTGACTTTTCTTTGCAAAGATATACTTTCTGATTTTGGTTAAGAACCGACGATCGATTGAAAGTTGAGCTTCTTTGTCTTTATCATTTTCTCATTATTTGAAAGATCACTTTTCTCATGCAATTGAAAAGACTAGTTTGGTCTGCTTATTATTTTTGTTTCCATTGAAAGATTGGTTTGGGTTTTTGTCTATTGCTTGTTCATTAATTTTTGGTTTTCTTCACTCTCACCATCATGGTGTAGGTCCTTTTTTAAAAGTGAACAACGTTTTCCTTTCAAAAGCATTTTCGTCTTCGAAAGTATTGAAAATCAATTGTTGAAATTATTCAGAAAGGAAATAATAAAGAATTGTTATTGATGCGTGATTCATTGCAATTGCATTTTAAAGGAAATTGTGTATTGTAGTTCAAGTTTGATCCAAAAAATTTCTCTTTCCCTCCCGTACATAGGATTCATTGAACGAAAATTGATATATTTCATTCCTATCTATGCATCGTTGGGTCAAAGTCTCACACAACATCAGTTTCATCTCCGCTTCCTTTGGGTAACAACCCTTAATAACACTGCGCAATTGTAAAATTTAACTAGTAACTCTTTTCTAGGGATCTATTACACCAACATTTAGCTAGGATAGCACTTTGGAATAGGTAGAGAGATACACTCTCCAAAGAACAAAACACACAATAGCATCTTGTGTTAAGGAGTGTCAAATTCCATTTACAACATCTTGTCCTGGGAAGCCCTTCTCATACAAGGGTCAAACACGAGGTCGCATTGATATTGACAGAGTTAATCACCCTGCTTTGTTGATATTGGTGTAGAGATTGCACATATTATGGGGGTCACTTGGAGGTATACCCAGAATAATGAGTGGAAGCCTTTTGAGTTGATTTCGGGCTAGATACCCTGGCCTTGCATGTGGATCGGACTATCGACTGTCCCCCCAGGCTTTATTATTTCTAGTGGTAACCTTAGCGGCCTATCTTTCTAGGGTTTTACACAAGGTGACTATGAAGGGGAAAGTCTTCACGGTACCTGGAATCGACGTTGACCAAACTCACTCGGGCTCCTTGGAGGGTATACCCACGATTATGTGTGGGATCTTTCACCAGGGTGTAAGTCCGTTAAGTAGGTCGTTAGTGTAACTTTTCCACCCTAGCCCAACCCCTTCTCATCTCATTGTTGCAACGTTGGCTTTCATCACCAACTAGTGACTTCAGAATTAGAAGGTCTTATTTGCTTGGTATTGTTTCCTAGATTTTGTTTACTAGTGCATGATGTTTGTTTACCAAAGTTGACCATACGTTTTTCTTCATAAGTTTGTCACTTGTTTACAATAGCTCCTCCACATCGTTCACGTAGAATGCAAGGTTTATCTCCAGAGCATCTGGAAGGTTCTCAAACCTTGCCTACAAGTTCACCTGAGGGATCTCCTCGGCAGAGTGAAGTCCAAGACGTTACCACGCCACAAGTGGAACGAACTGACTCTCTAGAACATTTCCGGATTACCAATACTCGAGAGGACTTTCAACTTCACCCCAATTCTGAGCGACAATTTATGTGACTGAATTCTTCCGGAGACTTAGTTGTTGTGTATTCTAGATCACTGGTTGGACCCTTTCTAGGCATAGAAGGCCAATATCCTTTTTGGTCTATGGGAATTTTTAGACGGGACCTTTTTGGTGTAGGATCAAGCATTGAAACCATCATATCACCTGTGATTTCCAAAATCTCTAGCCTAGAGACAATACCTTTTACTACTGCCTATTACGTTCCTGGTACAAACACCCCATGATCTAACCACATCTTGACCATCCCTATCAAAATGGCCCATCACACAGATACTACGAGTGGTCACACTGAGATTACCATGGTTAGCCAAGCCCCCATCAGCACACCGCTCATGCCCAGTATCACCCCGACACTACCGCTTGGATATCGTGCATTGAATGCTTCCATTTAAACTCCTCCGCAAACCCCATCCGACTCTCTTGGTGGTCCCTCTTCTTCTAGGCACTCTCTTCCCAGTTTTATTTCAACACTCCCTCAATTTCCTTTTGGAGGACCTTTCTCGTCCTCCACTGGCAGTCTTAATCCTAGTGGCACTATTCCGTTATTCACACCAAATTACCAGATTCCCGTCGGTGGACAATTTCACCAAGGTGGTATGACTCAACCCCCTCTCAGCGGGCAAATTCCTCTTGAAACGCAAATCCCAATTGGAACACAACCCCCAATTGGAACGCTTCCCCCAATTGGAACACCACCTTCGATAGGAAGACTGACCCCACCTTATGGACAAAGCATACCTCCATCCTTGGCCTAGTATTGGAATCATCTGATACAACATCCTCCTCAATCGACTGGAAGGCAGCAATTTTCGGCTGCATCTGTGATACCCCCTAGTATAGGCCACCCATATCCAGGTACGTCCAATCCTATTTGGGGTTCGAATCCTCCAACTCACATCCCTGTTCAAGGATACAACCCCATGAGCTACTATCCTCTCCAACCACCACCGAATCTGCCTGGGTCTTCACATTATATGCAAACTTCTTATGGTCCTACTGGTTTTCCGACAGGGCTTCCTCCCCAAAGCCACCAGTACCCGCATGTGAATCGACAGTTACCCTTCTTGGCCACTTTGGATCTTTCATATTTTTCAAGGATTTAAAATGATCCAATTCGTTACTCTCCCCAATGGTCTGCTATCCCAGCCAAGCTAGCATCATATATCCCTAAATTCGACGGCAAACCGGGAGAGGATCCGAACAATCACGTCATGACTTTTCACCTCTGGTGTTCATCCAACTCATTGATGGATGACTCTATTCGTTTACGTCTTTTTCAATGAACCCTCAAAGGTTCTTCTGCGAAGTGGTATATAGAATTACCATGAGATTTCTTCACTGACTTCAACACCCTAGCTATGGTTTTCCTCACACACTACCAGTTACCGATCCGTTATGAAACAGGGATCGATATTTTGAGTTCTTTCAAACAAAACAAAGCCACTCATATATCTGATCACATTCATGAGTGGCGACGACGACGACGTCTCATCAAAATCGAACTCCCCGATCAGTTGCTGGCAGAGTGGTTCACAAAATCATTTGTGAATGACATCGGTCGTGACATCTCCATGGGTGGAGTAGTCATGGAAGAGCAGGCCATAAGTCATGCTCAATACCTTGACCTCGTTTACTCACAGACGGGTACCCTTTACGACTTACTACCTGACTTACCTCATCCTTCCACTTCCGCCACTTCAACTACTCCAGCTGCTTCTCATGCAGCTGATGGTGTGATTGGCACTTTCCTCCCAACCACATTCTGCCTCAAGCACCAACCCCAAACCTAATTCTTCTAATGTTAAAAATGCTCCATCTCCTTCCCCTCCCACCAGCAAGACTTCTAAGGTAAATGCAGTTCAATCTACCCCAGCCGGTAAAAACAAATCCAAAAAGGGAAGGGGTAAGAATAAGGAGGACAAAAATACTTCTCAAGTAGAGCGAACCAAAACTACACCTGTTGATGATCGGGATAAGCGCAAACCTCGATACCCTTGTCTTATCTGTAGTGATGATCACTACACAAAGGATTGTCCATGACGTGCCGAGGTCACTAAGTTCCTTCAAGGAGCTCCAAAACCACCTGCTCCAGCCGTTTTGTCCCAACCCTTCCCATCTCAACAACAGGCTCAATTGGTCATTCATGACCAACCCTCATCTTCTACTACATCCTATGTATTGATGTGTACTGGTGATTCAAAGAAGAATGACATTGTACTCACCACTCGAGCCAAATATTATTCTCCTTCTAAAGAGAAGGTTGATGACCTACCTCCTTCCTTGGTACAACCCTCTCTCGCGACTCCACCTACCAACAGTCCTCTTCATCTTGAACGACCAAGCCTCGACACAGTTCTTTGACCCCCCCCAAAGGGCGTCGTTCAGAAATCAACTTTCAATCCACATGCTTGTGTTGCCCAGAACTACAACATTGTTGAAGATCTGGCCCAAGCACCTTCTGCGATGTCAACCCTTGAAGTCCTTCAAAGTTGTCCCACACAACGGAAGGCATTGTTGAAAGCTATTGGTGGAATCGACCCGACGGATACAAATTTAATAATTTTTTACTTGGAAGATCACATTCCATGGTTACCCCCTCAACTCGCGTTCCAGATCCAAGTGATTGTCTCTGACAAAAACATTTTTAGAACCGTTATCGATGAGGGTGCCTCGACGTGTGTTATGTCTCTTAGTTGCTGGAAATCCATTGGATCTCCCTCTTTGAACGCATCCTAGAACATTCTTAAATATTTCAAAGACTCCGGTTTTAAGCCCTATAGTGTCCTCCCTTCGTTTCCCATCACGTTAGAAGGTAAAATGGTCCAAGTCGAAGTGGAAGTCTTTAACACTCCCCTTAATTACAATCTTCTGCTTAGACGTAGCTGGATCGATTCCATGCATGCAGTTGTGTCGACCCTTTTCCGTGTGGTACGTTTCCCACATCAAGGGAAGGTAGTCACCGTCGACCAATTAGACTTCTTTAATTCCGATACCGTAATGACAATGTCTCGTTTATCGCTAAAACCCCACCGGGTTATGAGAATGTCGGTGTAGGTCTTCTCAAAGACTCTTCGTTAATGGGTACTTTCCCCATTCCACTACCCGATGTTCCACGCTCGTCCATTGCTTCAATCAACATGATCTCCACCTCAATTCATGACATTCCTGTGTCTCCCGACCCATGGATAGTACTTGACCCTGGAGATCATCTTCGTTACGGAGACGAAATGTCGTTAAGTTCGGTTGAATCCGCCTATCAGGCCATTCAATCGGCAACCCCTTCTACCCCCTCTCTTGGTGAGTTATCTCCAGATATTTTCCGTGTCATTTTTCCCACAGATGAGATGATCATGTCTGTCATGGAGGACACCATTTGGGATGATGGACATCATCATTCCATCCTCTTCCTAGAACAACATACACTTGAGAACTACCAATAGATCTCGACCCCATCGACCGTTGTTGTCATCTCAACCGTTCTCGAGTCCGCACACGATGTGTTTTATGAAGGGAAATTAACCAATATCTCGCCCACTATTCCCCTTGACATATCTGTCAAACCTGGGATTGTCAAAAATGTCCATATCAGAGCTTTGTGTTCTTCTGATGAAATCGTCACCTACAC
Source organism: Picea engelmannii (assembly GCA_009831015.1). Classification (NCBI taxonomy): domain Eukaryota; kingdom Viridiplantae; phylum Streptophyta; class Pinopsida; order Pinales; family Pinaceae; genus Picea; species Picea engelmannii. Next base: position 53,577 of record ML778308.1, read on the forward strand.
ATCCCTTTTCAAAGAGTTTCGTGACATCTTCACCTAGAGCTACGAAGAAATGCCGGGTATTGAACCTGACATTGTGATACATGATATCAAGACATACCCCGACGCTAAACCTGTCCGACAACACCTTCGTCCAGTTCACCCACGTAAAGCGGCTGTTATCAAGCTCGAAGTTGAGAAACTTCTCAAAGCCGACTTTATTTACCCAGTGGCTCTCACTGACTGGGTTTCCAATCTTGTCTCGATCGATAAGAAACAAGGCACGATTCATGTATGCGTTGATTATAGGGATATCAACAAAGCTTGTCCCAAAGACAAATTTCCTACCCCCTTCGTCGATCAGATTGTCGATGACTGCGACAGAAGTGAAATATTCTCTCTGATGGATGGTTTCTCCGGGTATAATCAAATCAACATTGTTCCCGCGGATCAACATAAAACTGCTTTTATTTGTCCTTGGGGCACTTTTGCCTATCGGAAACTCCCTTTCGGTCTCAAGAATGTTGGCGCAACTTTTCAACGTGCTATATATTATGCTTTCCATGATATCAAGCACATCGTTCAACCATATATAGACGATTTACCTGCTCACTCAATGCACCGAGTCGATCATCCAACCCACCTCCAAGCCATTTTTGTCCGCTGTCGGTTCTACCGTATATGTTTGAATCCTCATAAGTGCGTTTTCTGCATGGAATCCGGCCGACTTCTCGGTTTTATTATTTCGCGTCAAGGGATCAGGGTGGATCCTTTAAAGGTTGAGGCAATCCTTAATCTCCCTCCTCCTTCTACACTTTGCCAGTTACAAAGTTTGTAGGGGAAGGCAAACTTTCTTCGTCATTTTATCCCAAATTATGCCGAGATAAATCGTGGATTTACGCGGCTACTAAAAAAGGGGTCTGAGTTCGTATGGGATACCATCGCCAACAACGCTTTTGAAGCCTTGAAATTGTCCCTAACACGTGCTCCTCTTCTCTTTCCCCCCGATTACAGTCGTGATTATTTCCTCTACCTTGCTGCCTCGGATTACACCATTGGTATGGTTCTCATCCAAGAGGATGATGTTAACGACGAACATGTTATCTACTACTTGATTCGAAGTCTAACACCTACCAAAATCAAGTATTTACATGTCGAAAAACTGGCCTTGGCAGCTGTCCAAGCCGTCCAATGTTTCCGGCACTATATCCTCTCGCGTAAGACTACAGTGATTTCTAACTGCAACCCTATGCAACACATTCTCACACATTAATTGCTAGGGGGAAAATACTCCAAATGGATTGTGATACTCCAGGAGTTTGACTTGGAATTCGAACACACCAAGTCCAAGAAGTCCTTAGTGTTTGCTGAGTTGATATGCGACTTTCCCTATTCCGCAACGGAAAATGTAGCAGTTGATTCATTACCTGATGAATCCCTTTTCCTCATCATCTCTGATGATCTTTGGTATGGTGATATCATCATATATCTCCAAACCCAGAATTTCCGGCCAACTTTGTCTAGTACTAACCGACGTCGAATACGCTATTAAGCCCGTCAATATATTATACTCAGGGATATCCTTTATCGTCGAGGGATTGACTCTATTTTTCGACACTGCCTAACGTTCGACGAAACCAAGAAAGCTCTGAATGACTGCCATTCTGGAGCCTGTGGTGTTCATATGTCTGGGTATGCTACTACCCAGAAGATCTTACTAGAAGGGTATTTTTGGCCTTCTTTATTTAATGATTGTATAATCGTCGTTCAAAAATGCCATGCTTGCCAGACCTATAATAACAAGATCCGGTCACATCCTTCTCCTCTTCACCCTGTGGTCTCTGTTGGTCCCTTTGCAAAATGGGGCATCGATTTTATGAAATGTCACCCTCACTCGGTCGGGGGGCATGGATACATTATTGTAGCCGTAGATTACTTTATGAAATGGGCCAAGGCATTGCCGACATTTGAAAACACTAGAAAGACCGCAACATTATTCATTTTTAATCACATCATAGCTCGTTTTGGTGCTCCCCAGGCTATTGTCACTAACCAAGGTAGCCACTTTAGAAAATTCATGATGTCTGAACTTACTGAAAAGTTGGGTCTTCTCCATGAAAACTCAACGCCCTATTACCCACAAGCCAACGGCCAAGTCAAAGAAATTAATAAAGTTCTCATAACTATGCTCCGACGAATGATAGGGATTCACAAAACAAGTTGGCACACAATGTTGTTTTCGACATTGTGGGCTTACCGGAAATCTGTCAAGTCCGCTACTGGGTTTACACATTTTCAGTTAGTCTATGGTTTGGAAGCCATTCTCCTAATTGAATGCGAGATACCCTCTTTAAAACTAGTTGTTGAACTCCTACCAAACACTTCTGCTGAGGAAGAACGTCTATTGTATCTTATGCGATTAGACGAAACTCGATGCGATGCTACCCTAGTCATAGACGGTCAAAAAAAACATGTCAAGGCCCAATATGACAAACATGTCAAGCCTCACGTTTTCTCCGAAGGAGATCTCGTTCTCCTCTATGAAAAAGATCGAGATATGCTAGGAGATGGAAAATTCGAAGCCATGTCGCGAGGTCCTTATATCATTAGATGAGTGTTGGGAAAATGGGCTTATGAGTTAGTAGATTACGATGGTATCCTTTTGAGTGAGCCCAGGAATGGGTTGTACTTGAAGAAGTACTATGCATAAAATTACCTATACACGAGTACTTGTATTTTTATTGTATCATAATTCTTGTGTGTTACTGTAGCTTGTTTTTGTCTTTATCTGGTCTCTACCCTTATGTGACGTTGTGTTTGATTTCTAGATGTTGGAGTCTTCGCTGCCCTACATTGGCTTCACTGATGGAGCTAGCCATAGTACTCAAAACCTTGCTTCCACTGCATGGGCAATTTACGCCCCTACAAATGAACTTATCTCCTTACAAGGTGTGTGTCTCGGCCGTGCGACCAACAATATTGCAGAGTATAGCACCATTATTGAATTGTTGATTGATGCTATCTCGCTCGGAATCTGTCATTTGGCTATGCGACTTGATTCGTAGCTTGTAGTACTACAGTTAAGTAATGTCTATACTATTCAAAGTCCTACTTTGTTATGGGTGTATTTGCAAATTCGCCTCTTGGAACGTTATTTTGATTATATTGAATATCAATATATTCCTAGATGTCTAAATACATTAAATGATGCATTGGCTAACTATGTATTAGACATACATTTGGATCATTTATAAATCAATCACATCAATTTTCACACAACACAAGATAAACTGGTAGAATCCGTATGTATATATAACGATCAAAAGAGTTTTTACAAAAAATTTCTGTCCGAGGACCAAAATTTCAAAATCTGAAGCTCACAGCTTCTACAAAGTGACGTCATGGATGAAATTCATGGTAACACATGACTGCCTGGGAAACCCTATGAAGCAGTCCGCCAATGGACTCTGATGCTCCTACTGTATGACACTGATAACGTCATGGAACCTCTCCAAGAGGCATGTCTGGAATATCTGTTGTCAAACCCTCTAGGTTTTGTTCCATCGCTTCATAATCCTTGGCGTCCCATCGTGGCACTGGTGCCACCTCTCCTCACCGCTGAATAGGAGAAGTACCAAGAGGTCGGTAAGGTCCCACATATGTGTCATCAAAAATGAATTTTGTATTTAGTCTTTGGACGAACATATAAAAAACATTTGCATGTGATAAAATTCGCAAAAACATTTAAAAAGAAAAAATGTGTACTTCTTACCAAGTTCCCCCCACTGAGCACCCTCGGGCAGGACCAAGTCTGTATCTCGTCGGAAATATAACCCGGCATAAGCATAATTGTCGACCATCAGCATCTATGGTCGCAAAACAGTCGAAGAAGGTAACATCATATTTGATAATCGGTCCTACTACATGTTGGGCCATGAGTTGACATCATCTCAACATTCTTAGATCTATTGGGGCTGGTAAATCCCACTCAACCTATAGCCTCAGTAATGGAACCCTCTCGAGAAATAAGGACACCAACAAAGACCCGTACTCGAATTGCTTCAGGTTACCTCGCCTTCATTTGGTCAACTGCCTCTTCATGCTACAAAGCACTGCATCTGCCCAGTTAAAAAATCGAGGCTCAGTACACTCTATGGCATACTGAAAGTAGCTCTGAAGAGCCATGTGAGGAGCGGAGCTCCCATCCATACGAGCAATGGTGAAAAAAATAGTGCGGAGGGTCGAATCCCGCACTCCCCAAATAGCTACTTTCCCTTTGCTCCTCTCTGCCTCTGGAACACAGTGTAAGCGGCAGTACTCACTCATAGGTAGCCCACCACCTCTGCTACCAGTCAGGTTCATGTGGTACCCATGTCGTGACAATCCTATGAAGAAGTAAATGTCCTCAATATCCAAGGACAATGTGTGGACCCCTACATGGAATAATTGCTGATCAGGATCCCACATATGCACAAGGTACTCCAATAACCTGACTTGGGTCCTCATGCCGGGGATACAAAAGTGTTGGCAAATGTTTAACAGGTAGTATTATTTTCATTGATGGCAAGTACAAACAGTGGAGATGGCAGGATAAGGAGGATAAAATCCCTTGGGGATTCGGACGTGAAAGCTCAGGAGAAACAACGTTGAGGAAAACGTGCTCAGTAAGGCTCAAGGATCCACAACAGAGGAGAAGGAAGACAGAGATCCACAACCATTGGAAAAAATCCTGTCAGCCGTCAGATCGGACCAGAGCTGCATGAGATTTACCATCAGGAAATGCCAAGGTGAAATCCCAACAGAACATCAACCTTCAGATCTGATTATAGACAAGAAAAGCACACTGAAAAGGAGGACAGATCTCAAACGTTAGATCTAAGCACAAGACCCGCCCACCGTTGGATCGAGGAGAACCTGCATGGTATTTAAAGTGCAAGGAGGTTTGGCTGTGGTCATGGGGATAACGGTCATATGGACTAGGAGCCTAGCCATCGGAGTTTCGAGAATCATGAGTTGGATATGTCAAAGTTCATTGACATCACAAACCCCAAATTCGCGATGAGTGAAATCCTGATTGAACCTAAACAGTCAGATCAAGATATGATCTAGACCATCGACTCAACCCATGCCAACAGACCACCTCAGCTAAGTGACATGTGGCACAACCAGGTAGTGACAAGTGTCAAACTGATTCAACAATTCAGGTACATGTGGGTAATGAATCAAAGTGACACGTGGCAGTATTTAACACGTGTCAAACCATGTGTGACGTCAGCAGAGGCATCGACGATCAGGAATTTGAAATGACAAAGTCACTTGACATCGAAAGTCTCAAAATCCCAGAGGGATCGGGACCGTCCATCTGAGGGACAGGTGTCGAAGATCAAGGCGTCGTCGGCATATTGGCCATCGGGAAATCTAAGTTCCTGAGGTTGAAGGAAACAAGACATCGAAAGTCTCAAAATCCCGGAGGAATCGGGACCGTCCATCTGGAAGGACGCATGGCATGAGATCGGTTCCATCGGGAAGAGGCCCGACAGGAGAATCATTGATCGACATTTTGTTCATCGGGAAATAGGGGATCCCGTTGACAAGAGTTTTGTGCAAGTCAGAATCGTGATCCACGAAACCCTGATGAGTGGGAGCCAGCTGTCAGCACAAAAGCGAAGGAGGACGGTGGCATAGTGAAGGCCAACTGTCAGAGATAAGGAGCACATTGGGATTCAACATACCGAGAGTCCCGTTGACTTGTGCATCTTGGCATCACAAGCCTCGTAGCCCCGACGGGATAAGGCTGCGGTCACGGGTAACGGTTACATGGACCAGGGCTCAGCCAGGAGGGCTGAAGAGCATCGCGAATCCCATGGACATAAACATTATGTCATCACAAGTGCCGAAACTCCAATGGAGTAATAATACCAGGGTCACGTGATCGCAAGTCACATGGACCATTGTGTAGCCAGAAGGGGCTAAATCTCGGGAAAGGCCGAAACCCCAATAGAGAGACATAAGGCTGTGGTCACAGCCCTTGGTCATGGGATTTGTAAGTGACTAAGACTATGAACGTCGAGAGTTCCGAAATCGCGATATATGAAATCCTGATTTGATATGAACCATTTAATCAAGTATTGATTGCAGGGCTACTGTTGCATACAACAGTGAAACTGCCAGAAACCACTGATGGTTTTAGCCAGAGAAGATGAAGAGTTACGATGTTGATCTCGTAGAGCACTCGAGAGGTGGAGAAGATTGGCGCGGTTGAATCATGCAGAGAAATGGAGAACATTGCATGCACAAGGTGCACAAAAGCGATAAATACACGGTACAGAGAAGAGATTAGGTTGTTGTTGTTGTGGGAATTTGCGGTTGCTATTGGAGTTTGCTGTGGTGATTCATGTGTGAAGAAGAATCAGAGTGCAGCAGTTGAATTAAACAGAAGAGGATCTGTGGAAAGAATGGGTATGGCGCACAGAGCTTAAAAAGCAGGAGAACAGACAGTGCAAATGATCTAATCAGAAAGGAAATAAGGCAAATAGAGAAATGAAGTGGAGTAGAACAGTGATAAGTCAGGTAGGCCATCATCGAACGTCATATCACTGTAATAAATTCAGTAGCAAAGATTTATATTTCAGGGTGGTTGGGAGGTGCTAGGGAGGATTTTTGTCCTCCGAGGTTCAAGTGGGTGCTTGAACACAGGGAGTTGGTGCTTCCTTCTAGTTGGTGCTAGAAACACCAGGGAGTCAGTGCTTCCTTCTAGTTGGTGCTAGAGAAAACAAAGAGTTGGTGCTCTCAGCAATTTGCAGCTTGCAAAGCTGAGGTTGTAGCCTCATTATGAGTTGGTGCTCATATGTATGATACTGTAAAGAATGTAACCATTACTTATCATATAAAAGAAAAGAGGTTTTTATCCTACATGGGTTTCCTCGGGAAATATTTGTCTCTGTGTTTCTCATATATGTGAATGATGCTGAAAGTGCCATTGTTTATTTCCCTACATTATTGTGATTATCATTCAGAGTCTCTACAAAAAGTTTAAAAGAACCATAATTGTTTAAGCACGGAAACAACTGATTC
>ML778308.1:64715-75998 GCA_009831015.1 Picea engelmannii
ATCTCAAAGACAAAGGGTTCAAGAGAGGAACAGCTGACAACAATCTGTATATTAAGACAGAGGATAATGAGTTGCTCATCGTACTGGTCTATGTAGATGACATCATCTTTGGATGTAATAAGGACTCACTAGTACAATGGTTTTCTTCCGGCATGGAGTCTGAATTTGAGATGTGTATGATAGGAGAACTGTCATTTTTCCTTGGTCTCCAAATTACTTAGAGGTCCGATGGGATCTTCATTTCTCAAGAAAAATATTTAAGAGAAATGATGAAAAGGTTTCAAATGGAAGATTCTAAACCTGTGGGTACACCTATGGTAACAAGATGTAAATTAAGAAAGGATGATGATTCACCTGATGTTGATCAAAGATCATATCGATCAATGATAGGAAGTCTGTTGTACATCACAACATCTTGCCCAGACATAATGCATGTTGTAGGAATGGTAGGAAGATATCAGGCAGCTCCTAAACAGAGTCATTTGCAAGTTGTCAAAAGGATATTCAGGTACTTAAAAGAAACAATGACTTATGGTCTGTGGTATCCCAAAAATCAAAGTCTTCAATTGACTGCTTATTTAGATGCAGATTGGGCAAATTGTGTTGATGAGAAAAAAATCACCAGTGGAGGAGCATTCTTCTTGGGTAACTCCTTAGTAGCCTGGCTTAGTAAAAAGCAAGGTTCCATCTCTCTATCAACCATAGAGGCAGAGTACATTGCTGCTGCTACCTGTTGCACACAAGTATTATGGATGATTCAAACACTTGCAGACTTAGAGGTAAAATATGCTGCACCGATCCCAATTCATTGTGATAACACGAGTGCCATCAGTGTGTCTAAAAATCCTGTCTTCCATTCCAAGACAAAACATATTCCCATAAAATATCATTTTCTGAGAGAACAGGTCACCAATCAGATTGTTCAGGTCCAATATATTACCAATATAGAACAAATTGCAGACATCTTTACTAAACCCCTAGCCAAGACATTGTTTGAATATCTCACATAGAAGATGGGTGTCATTTCATTTCACACCTAAAAGATTCCATCTTATTAGGGGGAGACTTGTATTGTTTGATTATCTAATGCCTCCTAAATTTACTGCAAATAGCTCAGGTGGAGCATGTCTCTTCTTTGACATTGATGTCAAAGGGGGAGAAAAGAATTCGGGGGTGCAGTAGTTGCCATAAATGCCAAAGGGGGAGATTGTTGGCAAATGTTTAACAGGTAGTATGCTTGTCATTGATGGAAAGTACAAACAGTGGAGATGGCAGGATAAGGAGGATAAAATCCCTTAGGGATTTGGATGTGAAAGCTCAAGAGAAACAACATTGAGGAAAATGCGCTCAGCAAGGCTCAATGATCCATAGCGGAGGAGAAGGAAGAAAAAGATCCATAGCCATTGGTCAGAAATCCCATCAGCCGTCAGATTGGACCAGAGCTGCACGAGATTTACCATCAGGAAATTCCAAGGTGAAATCGCGACAGAACGTCGACCGTCAGATCTGATTATAGACAAGAAAAGTGCACTGAAAAGGAGGACAGATCTTAGATGTTAGATCCAAGTGCAGGACTCGACCACCTTTGGATCGAGGAGAACCTGCACGGTCTTTAAAGTGCAAGGAGGTTTGGCTGCGTTCATGGGGATAACGGTCATATGGACCAGAAGCCTAGCCATCAGAGTTTCAAGAATCATGAGTTGGATATGTCAAAGTTCATTGACATCACAAACCCTGAAGTCGCGATGAGTGAAATCCCGACTGAACCTGAACCATCAGATCAAGATATGATCTAGACCATCGACTCGACCCACGTCAACAAACCACCTCAGCTAAGCGACACATGGCACAACCAGGTAGTGACACGTATCAGATTGATTCAACAATTCAGGTACATGTGGGTAACGAATCAAAGTGACACATGGCAGTATTTAACATGTGTCAAACAACGTGTGACATCAGCAAAGGCATTGGCGATCGAGACTTTGAAATGAAAAAGTCACTTGACATCGAAAGTCTCAAAATCCTGGAGGGATCGGGACCGTCCATCTGAGGGACAGGTGTCGAAGATCAAGGCGTCATTGGCATATTGGCCATCAGGAAATCGGAGTTCCTAAGGTCGAAGGAAACAAGACATCGGAAGTCTCGAAATCCCAGAGGAATCAAGACCGTCCATCTGGAAGGATGCATGGCATGATATCGGTGCCATCGGGAAGAGGGCCGACAGGAAAATCATTGATCGACATTTTGTTCATTGGGAAATCGAGGATCCCGTTGACAAGAGTTTTGTGCAAGTCAGAATCGTGATCCGCGAAACCCCGATGAGTGGGAGCCAACTGTCAGCACAGCAGCGAAGGAGGACGGTGGAATAGTGAAGGCCAACTGTCAGAGATAAGGAGCACATCAGGATTCAGCATACCAAGAGTCCCATTGACTTGTGCATCTTGGCATCACAATCCCCGTAGCCCCGATGGGATAAGGCTGCGGTCACGGGTAACGGTCACGTGGACCAGGGCTCAGCCAGGAGGGCTGAAGCACATCGCGAATCCCATGGACATAAACATTATGTCATCGCAAGTGCTGAAACTCTGATGGAGTAATAAGACCAAGGTCACGTGATCGCAGGTCACATGGACCGTTGTGTAGTCGGAAGGGGATAAAGCTCGGGAAAGGCCGACACCTCGATAGAGAGACATAAGGCTGTGGTCATAGCCCTTGGTCATAGGATTTGTAAGTGACTAAGACTATGAATGTCGAGAGTGCCGAAATCGTGATATATGAAATCCCAATTTGATCTGAATCGTTTAATCAAGTATTGATCGCAGGGCTACTGTTGCATACAATAGTGAAACTGCCAGAAACCACTGATGGTTTCAGCTAGAGAAGCTGAACAGTTATGATGTTGATCTTGCAAAGCACTCGAGAGGTGGAGAAGATTGGTGTGGTTGAATCATGCAGAGAAATGGAGAACATTGCATGCACAAGGTGCACAGAAGCGATAAATACACGGTACAAAGAAGAGATTAGGTTGTTGTTGCTGTGGGAATTTGCGGTTGCTATTGGAGTTTGTTGTGGTGATTCATGTGTGAAGAAGGATCAGAGTGCAACAACTGAATTAAATAGAAGAGGATCTGTGCATAGAATGGGTATGGCGCACAGAGCTTAAAAAGCAAAAGAACAAACAGTGCAAATGATCTAAGCAGAAAGGCAATAAGGCAGACAGAGCAATGAAGTGGAGCAGAACAGTGATAAGTCAGGTAGTCCATCATCGAACATCATATCACTGTAATAAATTCAGTAGCAAAGATTTATATTTCATGGTGGTTGGGAGGTGCTAGGGAGGACTGTTGTCCTCAGAGGTTCAAGTGGGTGCTTGAACATAGGGAGTTGGTGCTTCCTTCTAGTTGGTGCTAGAAAAACCAAGGAGTCGGTGCTTCCTTCTAGTTGGTGCTAGAGAAAACAGAGAGTTGGTGCTCTCAGCAAGTTGTAGCTTGCAAAGATGAGGTTGTAGCCTCATTATGAGTTGGTGCTCATATGTATGATACTGTAAAGAATGTAACCATTACTTATCATATAAAAGAAAAGAGGTTTTTATCCTGCATGGGTTTCCTCGGGAAATATCTGTCTCTGTGTTTCTCATATATGTGAATGATGCTGAAAGTGCCATTGTTTATTTCCCTGCATTATTGTGATTATCATTCAGAGTCTCTACAAAATTTTTAAAAGAACCATAATTGTTTAAGCACGGAAACAACTGATTCTCGCCCCCCCTCTCAGTTGTCCAACAGAAAGTACTTCAGAAGACCATAGTTTCGCAAAGCGGCAATGGTGGGTGGATGATTTGTGGTAATGGAATTATCTTCTTCGTGCTCCCTCTCACACCATTACAGAACCATTTTGATGGCCAAATACCTGCATAAGAAGCACAAGAAGAAGATTAATAACTCTATTCAACATTTGGTATCTTTTCATTGAGCAAATTTTTAAAAAACTTTTACACTTTGCAGTTCTCGCAGGTGCATTTTGGCTCACCTGCGAGAATGACCCATTCTCGTAGGTCCCGTGTAGCTCACCTGCAAGAATGGCTGAGCACCATAATAACCCCCAAAACAAACTCAAAACGGTGGTTTTTGCCAATGAAAATGAAAAATTAAACCATGAAAAAGTAGAGGACAAAGAGCCTACCTCACTATCGTTGACAGTTTGTCAAATGGATGCTCATAACTCCCGCAATTTGACGCTGCATTTCAAGGGTAAAAGAGGGGTTTTGGGGCTCAAATAGTGGTAAAGTTAAAATGATATGGTAAAAAGAGTTTTTACTTCTTTATATTTACTTTTACCATGTTATTGAATTTTTATAAATATTTATTTATTAAAACCTAATCCCTAATGCCCTTTTGAGTACAACTTTTGCAGGCGTAATGACTTTGATGTTCATGTACAGGGATGCAGACATATTTTTTCTTCTTCATCGCATGTTTTGATTGTTTTTTATGGTTTTTGTATAAAACCTCGAGCTTAGTCTTTGTCTGTTCTCATGCTCAAAAATACATGAGAACGTGATTGAGCACACTTTTATCACTTTTTCAGGCTCAACAAGGTTATATGAAAAAGGAACCCCCCTGGAGTCATGTTTAAGCTCTTTTCAGACTCTCTAAACATGAAAAGATTGCCGAGCGATCTTTCTATTTTCACGCTCGATAAAGTATTTGAAGAAAGCATCTGGTGGGCGATAATTTATCTCTTTTTCGGTCTCATCAGACTATTTTACGAAAAAGGAACTGAGAGAGTTCTCTTTTAAGTGTTTTTCCAGACTCTATAATCATGAAAAACCTTCGAGTTTTCTATCTTTGGACTCGTTAAACAAACATCGACAAAACTGTAATGGGACCGAACCACTCCTTCCTAGGGTTCGTTAAACATACTCCGAAGGACTTATCCGAAGGATAAGCTTATATCAACAAGCATATGTTATCCTCCTCAAGCTTGCGTAAAAATAAAGAGGTACTCGCCAGAAATGGTGGGGGGGAATTTGGGAAAGGGATATGTTCTCATCTTTATATTGGTTGGCAGTAAGTGTCACTCTTGAACATGACACCCCCTATTCATTATTTGAAGCTAGTTTGGGAAATCCATTTGTCTCTCATTTGATTTGCTACAAGGTCATACCCTATGTCGTCTCTGAGTTAATGTTGCCAAATCATTGGTCGTGTCATTCATATGTTCAAGAGAAGTTCATCTGAAACCTCTATTGAGTCAGCCATCTGCAGTTGTCCATTCTCTCTGTTTCGGCCTTCCGTGTGTCCGGTCCAACTTACATCATACTTTGTTTCACCTTCAAAATTTGTTACTCATTTCGTGTCATTGATGGGGGATACATCAAGGCCCTCCTGTGACGAGTTTTGTTCCATCGACTTCAGCTCATTATCTGGAAACAAGACTTAGAAATTTTTTGGTACCTTGGAACTTGCATGCCTCAATGGCAGGTTTCCTCGCTTTTGACAGTGGGTTTACATCATTGACACCTGATCGAAAGATTCCATCGGATTTTAGACCTCAACACATTCATTCACATTCGATGGATTGTACTAGTGTAACTTAGGAGTCATTGACATTAATGGTGATTTCCCTCGCACTTGTTAATGGTTTCATCAATGACCGGTAATCAAGTGGTTTCTGCCATGTTCGACTTCAACACATGTAATCACATGGTTAGATTCGTAATTTTGGGCAATGAGATTGAAGACCCTGGATATCATATCTTTGTCTAGGTTGCGATGGAATATGTATAATTTGCGACACATATATCCTCTTTGTATGTCTCGGGGCTATGTCGTCTCAGTTTGAATTTTCTTGCATACATCCACAGTGTATTCCTGGTGTCTATGCTATATTTTGACGGCATGGATCCACAGTGTATGATTGGTGGCCATGAACTATGTCTATGATGTCATCCGTCTGTGATATGAGTATGGGAATGCCTACCTCAGAATTAGTATATATGATATTCTCCAGATGCTTGGTTGTTCACAGGTTTCCAATTAGGTGTGTTCCTGGTTTTCGACACACACGTGCAATTTACAAAGTCTTTCGGCTGTCACTGATTCCGGCCTCATACTTTGGGGGGCATTCTGTTACCCATGATTTTGGTCAATCTTGATGGTGTATTGATGATGGTGTACTCAGGCTCCTCATAAGAAATTTCTCCTGAGAAAAGTGACATTCATCTCTTCCCAGAAAACATATTTTTGAAAAGAGTTCGCAGGTTGCTAATATCCTAGGGTGTGAGAATGATCCATTCTCGCAGGCTGCCTTCAGCTAGGGTGCGAACTTCTCGCACTGTGCTACATAGCTATGGTGCGAAATTGCTCTCAAGATTGGAAAAAGATGAAGTCTCGATGGTTCTAGAAGGGAATATTCTAGAAGAATGGGTTGGCATTCGAATGGTTATCCTTTTACTAGTTTCCCTGATATTGTGGGATCATTCTCATCTAAGTAGCCATTTTATCCTCTCTTATATATTGATGGAATTCTCATGGAAAAGGTTAAGAAATATTCATTGGAGAATGGGTGAAAGAATTGTGTGAAGGACCTAGCTTGAACAGGAGCTTGAAGACTCTATCAAGTCTATCAAGAGGGATTTGATCTTCTTCATGCAAGGATCGAGCAAGTGTGTGTGTTGGAACCAAGAGCCACCAAAAGGAAGCTTGCGACATCAAGGTGATCAGGTTGCATCTTCTACTTTAGATTAATATGATACAGTGGCATGTCCTTTTCCCATAAAGTCATTCTTACTTTATTGTGTAATTCTGTGATCATACGCATAAGTTGACAGTTGAATATATTTTGCTATCTTCACTTTGGTTGGTTTGTGTTGTCTTGGTCTTGACCTCACAAGAGCACTAGAGTGAAGTGGGAGCAACAGAGACCCTAGGAAGCGATACAAAGGTATGTTACTTGCTCCTCCCTAATAGCTAATTCAATGGTCAAAACTTAGGGAAAGAGTCATGTCCTATCCTATTTTGTTCTAGATCCAGGTGGATCTAGAGAGATCTATTAGTGTTTGCACCTAACAATTAGTTCAATAATACCAACTCGTATAAAAATGCAATACCATAGTTTGATGGATAAAAGTATGTTTTTTGGAGCATAAGGATGATGACATATATACAAGAACATGGATTTCAAGTTTGGCAATCAATTGTAGATGGATACACAACACCAGCAGTTCCACCAACAAATGAAAAAGTAGTAAAACTCGATGAGAATAATTCCAAAGCCACAAATTCACTTTTGAATGGTCTCAATGATACGATATTCACCGAATTTTCACACTGTAAATCTGCTAAATATATTTGGGACAAGCTTCAAAATATTTATGAAGGATATACAAAATTCAAAGCATCAAATATTTAGACTTACAGAGGTCAGTTTGAACAACTAAAAATGAAGGAAGATGAAGATATCACATCCTAATTCTTACTAGTCGATGAAACGGTGAATGCAATCATAGAATTGGGAGAAGAAATTGAAGAATATTTAATTTTTCAAAAGATACTAAGATCTCTTCCTATGAGATTCAACCCTAAGATATCAGCAGTAGAAGAAAGATCAGATCTAGACTCAATAAGCATGGATGAACTGCATGGAATCTTCAGAGCATATGAAATGAGAACTGAGCAGGAAAATCCAGATGTAAAAGAAGCAGCCTTCAAGGCATCCAAAATATCAAAGCAAAACAAAAATGAACAAGAAGAATATAGCAACAGCAGTGATGCCTCAAAATATGAAGAAGAAGTGCCCAACTTCGTCAAAATATGAACAAGTGTTGGCAGCCAATTCAATTTTTTTTTAATTGCCCTAAAAAGCTGCCTACACCTAATTTTTTTCTAAATCGACAAGTCATCGTCGCATTTCACAACTAGACATTTGTTTCATTTCTTGCGACAATTGCAATTTGATTTCGATTCAGTTTTCACAACTGAAAGTGTGAAAACTCCTCCATTGTTGTTTGGACTGTCGTAGTCTTTTATTGATTTTCTAAAAGACACTTTACCATTAGTTTATTGTATGACTACGAACGACTTTCAAACTATGCCCATTCACCTTGATTACGCATTTGGATTTGTCTGATTAATAAGCCATTGAGCATGCAAATTTATTGGTTACATTTGATTCTACAAGGGTCATGATTGATATTGGTTTTATATGATGTGATCCTTATTGTTTTAAACCTTTGACTTATCAATTTTACAAAGTCTTTGGTCATAATGTTTCATAAAACTTTGATTATAATTATGATGTGAGTGCATGATCAATATATGAGTTTCGATTTGTAGGGCAAAGGTTTGAATTATAAATCTCGATCGGGTGAACTTTTGGTTTGATTTAATAAGTCTGAACTTATACGATGGAACGGTTGGATTAACATTGGTTTGAATGTTTGTTTTTGATTTAATGATTAATACAATGGTGCGTTGTTTAACTTTGGGTTTTGATTTGGATCATTGCTTGGTATGTTGTTTTATGGGTTTCGATTGAATGGTTTTAACTTATGGTATTGCGCATTGAGGTAATATATACTATGGCGAGTTGATACATTGACCACCGCCCAAACTATTTGGTTGGCTGATTTATATGGATTAAAATTTATGATTATGGATGGAACAACACTGTACTCACCCATTAATACACTGCATGGCGGTGGTAATCCCACCACCTTTGCACACATACAATTAATCCTTGCCTCTTTGAGCGCTGTAGCTGTTAGCCGTAACCATTCTTCGACCCTATGCATTGTTTTGTTTGGTTCAAACCCTACTATGCACATAAGCCATGGCTCCAGTCGTAAGGTTCGAGCCCAACGGGTGCCAAGCATTTCTGATGTTTGATGGCGCTTATAGCGACCTGGAGAAATTCGGATGGCTCTCGTTCATAAGGAAATTCGATGGTCATAACCCTAGTGTGGCTTGACAATTTGCGTTATCATTAGATGGTTGCCGAGCCAAAGTTGGAGATGTGCAACTTGAAATTAATGAACAGTTTCTTAGCTCGGCAACCAACCTGCCTGTTACGGGACAAAAGTGGTCCAAAAGTTGCAAGGTGGATGATGTCACGTGGACATTGTTATTCCAGTCTCGAACGGTGAACTCCTGCGACAAAAGCTTGCCTGCAAAAATGTTAAAACCACGCTGGTATGATCTCCTAATGATAATCAAGCAATTCATTACTTGTGAGGGCAGGTACGGGTTTGTTTTCTTGTTTCACCTTCATCTATTGATGGTTTTTATGGGTTTCGAACTTAGTATGCCCCACTACCTGCATAGAAGTTTGTTCAAGATGGCTAAAAGGTACAAGCGTAGCTAGGCTGACACCAGCCTCTTCCATTTGGGGTTGATTAAAATGATTATGGTTTATGATTTGGGGTTATGACGTGAATTTTGGGATGATTTTCTCAGTCGTAATGGATTTGAAGAATCAAACCCTCCACAGGTTGATAAACCTATGGTGGCCAAAACCCAGCCTATTCCCCCTGTGCCTTACAGCATTTTGCTACCCAAACCTCTACCCGACCCACCTACGATTTTGCCTATGGTTGTGACTAAACAAGTTGAAATTGCTAAACCTGCAACCAAAAAACCTAAAGCTAAAACTAATGCTAAAGGCAAGAAAAACGCTCGCTTAATCTCTCGCATGGTGAGAAATAGACCTAAACCCCCTGCCAACTATGAGCCTATCATGGTCAACGAAGACTCTGATTTAGAGATTGAACATTTTCTCGCCGATGAGTATCCTTACTCGGAAGGCTTGTGTGACAAGCTTGCATATGACTTTGTCAAGAATTTACCACCTTATCTGCGGGATGATCCTAAGTTCCCTGGCATTGAACTACCTCGTGGAACCCTCGGTGAATCATCGAAACCCCCTTTTGCTCAACCTCCTGTTCCACCTTGCGATCAGTGTGGGTTATGGTTGGAGAGATACTACTTGGATGTGCCGATGTTGCAATCCAGAATCCATGATTTGGAAGACCAACTAGCAAAGCTCACTGGTCGTAACGCGAAGGTGGAACCCTCTGACAAGAAGCAATGAACAACTGGTTCAATTCTATTTAAGAATGTCGAGTCAGCCACAACAATCGTCAATTCCAAATTGCCATAGCCCGAGCAATCTCCCTGGTATAACTTTCACCCATTTATATGGCACGTTCATAAACTCTGTGTACATTGTTGACCTGCTCTGTCATGCATTTGTTGTATATAAGTTTTGTTAATTAATTTTTGTATTGGTTTTGATTAGATTTAATTTGATTGATTATGATTGGATTTGATTTGAATACTCTGTTATTGATATCTTTTCTAAACACAGGTTATTTTGGTATTCTAATCTTGGAACACAGTCAATATCTCTTTTCAATTTGGTTATATCCTGTGCGATATGATGGGCAAATCGGTTAGCTGTTGTGATTGTATATTCTATGTTCGGACCAATTTGAATATCATTTTGTTACATAATCAAATTACGAATAGATATGAATAGTGGTTGTTATACCCAACCGACTCAATTTGGACTGTATTCGATTGTAACAAATATATTGTTTGAATTCGATTTGAGGAATGAAATTGATCGTATCCAAGTATTACGATTTGTGTCTATAATTAAACTCAGCCTTATTCATTTCAGTTATTTTCCCGGTTTATATTATGGATTTTGTTGACTCTATCAAGACCCTGTCTGTTGACTGTGTGGTCATCAATAACGAAATGCGTTTGATTGTTACTCATTCACTCTGATTCCATTCTAAACAATTTACCTATCTTTGCGGTTAATTGAACGATATCGATTTATTGCTATGAATATAATGCGTCAACGATGGTTATGATCATTATTTTTGTCATGTCTGTTCACCATGCGATACTCAACAACCACATTCTACAACAAATTTTGATGGATATGTTCCGTTCTGATTGTAATTGCAACAGCCTGTCCATTTTTACAATTGAATAAAATGATATGAATTTCACACAGCTGTAACCAATCGATTGTGATAAGGATCGATTACTATCATATCTATTTTGGATTACATCATACGATTGGCTTGTAATTGCATTTGGATACGAAACAATATGATTATTATTTTCCCCGATTTTATGATAACTAAAAACAGAGCATTCTTTACTCTGTTCCGATTGCATTTATTTTGATATGATTTGATTTAAATGATAATTTCACTTGAATTATTAGTAATTCATTTTTGAGGATTATTAAAAGATGATTCGATTT
>ML778308.1:87010-106318 GCA_009831015.1 Picea engelmannii
ATTTGAGGAATGAAATTGATCGTATCCAAGTATTACGATTTGTGTCTATAATTAAACTCAGCCTTATTCATTTCAGTTATTTTCCCGGTTTATATTATGGATTTTGTTGACTCTATCAAGACCCTGTCTGTTGACTGTGTGGTGATCAATAATGAAATGCGTTTGATTGTTACTCATTCAATTTGATTCCATTCTAAACAATTTACCTATCTTTGCGTTTAATTGAAAGATATCGATTTATTTCTATGACTATAATGAGTCAACGATGGTTATGATCATTATTTTTGTCATGTCTGTTCACCATGCGATACTCAACAACCGCATTCTACAACAAATTTTGATGGATATGTTCCGTTCTGATTGTAATTGCAACTGCATGTCCATTTTGACAATTGAATAAAACGATATGAATTTCACACAGCTGTAACCAATCGATTATGATAAGGATCGATTATTATCATATCTATTTTGGATTACATCATACAATTGGCTTGTAATTGCATTTGGATACGAAACAGTATGATTATTATTTGCCTCGATTTTATGATAACTAAAAACATAGCATTCTTTACTCTGTTCCGATTGCATTTATTTCGATATGATTTGATTTAAATGATAATTTCACTTGAATTATTAGTAATTAATTTTTGAGGATTATTAAAAGATGATTCAATTTGATTTGATTGAGATCTGGTCATGTTTGCTATTTTTGACTAGCTACAGAATCAGATGATTCTGTAGCTAAGTCTGTAAAGTCATTTTTTTATTGTTTTCCTAATAAAATATCCTTCTAATTTGATCTTTTTGTTCTGTTGCAGGCAAATTCGAATTGGCAATAGATATGATGAGCAGTTAGGGGATATCTTACAGATTCTACTTGCATTTTATTTCCTTAGTTTAGGTGATTTTGGGATATCTCCCAGATTGTGTAAAACTACTTGATATTATCCACAAGGAGGTTTTACCTTATGAAGAAACCTATATATACTTATGATTTTTGTAATAATTTTCATCCTCATTCGTGGGAGAACAAGGATATGTAATTCTGATACAAACTGGAGCAGAATTGATGTTTTGTCATAGCTTTCACTTTTCAATATATCAACACTTTGTTTCAAGTTTTGTATATCACTTTGCTTATGGTTTATGACTACTTTAGCTATCTAAATCAAATGCAAATGATATAAAATTATTACTGTGATCCATATCTTGTCTCTTCCAAATAGATAAATTACATAACAGTTGTTGATTCATTTTGTGAATGATAGCTTTGTCTTCTTCATAGATTGAATTGTTACATATAAGTTTTCTGCATAATAGGTTTCCCTTATTGCAGAGATTTATCATCAGAAGATTGTTATGATTTTCCTTTTATGTCTTCTTTGTCCTGTAAAACACTTCAAGAAGCAGCATAGCTGATCGTTTATGAGAATCTTAAGGACTAAACGGTGTGAATTTCTTCCTCCAACCAGCTTAAGAAGTCATCATACACAGGGCAGACTTGGAGTGTTTCCGGGTCAATTAGTTTGTTGTTTACTGTTTCAATTAAGTAGTTTAATTTAGATATAATCTTAATTAGATTTATATTAGATTGTTTAATTTCAGTAATTATATTAGGTCGTTTAATTTCAGTAATGTTTATTTCTTTTTCATAAACTATAAAAAAATCAAAAAGAGATTCTTGGCTGTCTTAGGGAAGAAAATACATGAGTTTTGCAGGTTTTAATCAAATCTGTAGATTGTTCATAATATACATTTGTGAATAAGAGATATTGTAGCTGATAATTAGATAGTTGATTTGAGTTATTATAAGAGTAATTTATAGTTTGTAGATAGAATAGTTAGAGTATTGTGCATTTAATATATTAGTTCCTTTTCTTTGCTTTATTAGTTTCTAGTTTCCTTTATTTTAGTTAGTTAGTTGAGTTTGTTTCATTAGTTTTATTTAGTGTTAGATTACTTAGCTCAGATCATTTCTCTCTTTGGTTTTCATAGAATACCTTAGAGCGGCCAACAGAGCCGTTAAACTCGTCAGGGTGGTCCATTCCAAATGGATTGGGTTATTTAGACAACCCCGGACCGGTTCCACTCTCCCAGTTGACGGACGGTCAATTTCACCCATCAACAACAAGGGAACCAACGGTAGGTATAGAGGTAAGCTCCCTTTAATTTGTTTTAATTGTGATGGTATTGGTCATTTTGCTAACAAATGTCCTTAGAAGAAAAAGATAAATGATGAAGGTTACTCAAAAACAAAACACACATATAAAGGAAAAATAACTACAAAGAAAGTTTCAAGAAAAGCTTATACACCAAAGAAGACATCTCATCATCATATGAAGATGAAGTCAGTGACAATGAGATAGGAAGAGTTCTATTCATGGCAGTAAAAGACTCTGACAAAGAAGACTCTGAAAAAGAATATGAAGAAGATGAGGAAGAATGTGACAAAGTCAAAGAAGAAATTGAAGAGGCAGAAGTTGACTATCAAGAATAATTAATGTCTGTCATAGAAGTTATTAGAAGAGAAAAGAAGAAAAACAAGAAACTACAAGCAGAACTAGACAAGAAAAAGGACACTCGAGAACTAGAACAAATGATCACAAAATTGAAGGTTCAAATAGAAGAAGATAAAAGAATTGAAGATGCACTCAAAGAACAACTAGAAGAAAAGGACAAGATCATTGGAAACTTGGAAGCATAGGTTGTCACACTAAGAAATGATATTCAAAATAAAAATTTGCAGAATAGCTCAAAAGTTCTGGATGACATTATCAGCAGTAAAAAATCTCATCTTGACAAGTTCAGACTTGGATACAATCAGACATAAAAGGGACCAAGATCCAAAACAACATAGGAAGAAACAAATCCAAAGAGTTATGAAGAAAGAATCAAAGAGGATGGGAAGATATACAAGGAAAATTACAGGGAAACTCCTCCACCAAGAAGATTCAGATTTCAGAATCAACAACAGACAGATAGGCCTCAAGAAGAAGAAGGATTTATAAGAGTACCTCCTTTTAGAATCTCTTCAACTCCCAGGTATCAAACTATATTTTTTGGTTTATGTTATGCATGTAATAATTTTTGACATAAAGCTGTGAATTGCAGAGCTAACAACATGAACAGTAACAACTTTGAGAGTTATACACAAAGGGATTATTCAAGGAGACCTAGTGACACACAAAGAAGAAGTTACAACAGGTTTGAATCTTTGAGAAGTGAAGTGGAATGTTACAAATGTAACAATTTTGGACACATGGACAAGGATTGAAGAATGATAGTTCCTCCTAAAGAACCTCAATAGAATAACAATAGTCACAGACAAGAAAGAAAGATCAGTATAACAATGAAGAATGCACAATCGCTCTACAATATAAGAAGAAGAAACACGGTTGGTATGTTGACAGTGGATGTTAAAAACACATGACAGGTGATAAAGACAAATTTCTTACATTACAAAAAGAAAACAAAATGGACCAGTCTCCTTCGGAAATGATAATTCATCCAAAATCATTAGAGAAGGCACAATTCGAATTGAGAACAGGAATGAAAAGGCACAAAATTTTCTACTGGTAGATGATATGAAACATAATATTCTAAGTGTGAGTCAAATGTGTGACCAAGTTCACAAACTTACTTTCGATTCAGAAAAGTGTGCGATAAGAAAAGAAGGTTCAGGGAAATTGGTCGGTACAGCTGCAAGAACATCAAACAACATATATGTGTTAAGTGAAATTGGAAATGAAAAGTGTCGTCTAGGAAAGGAAGATGAAATTTGACTATGGCATAGAAGAATGGGTCACATGCATTTTGATAACCTTGTCAAAGTTAGAAAAATAGAAGCAGTCAGAGAAATTCCCTAGATCATGAAACCAACCAACACTTTATGCAAGCATTGTCAACAAGGAAGGAAAACAAAGACCAGGTTCAAATCAAAGGAATATTCAACAACAAGACCACTGGAAATTGTGCACACTAATCTAGTTGTACCAACTACAACAAAGGGCTTAAAAGGTGAAAAATACTTTATGTTATTAGTTGATCATTATACAAGAATTACTGCAGTTTGCATTCTCAAGAGCAAGTCAGAAGATTTTGAAAACTTCAAGATCTACAAGGAAATGGTTGAAAATGAGATGGATTCAAGAATCAAATGTTTGAGATCTGATAATGGAGGAGAGTTCACTTCAAATAAATTTATGGACTACTGTAGAATTCACGGAATAAAAAGGCAGTTCTCCATTGCTAGGACACCTCCACATAATGGAGTTGTTGAAAGAAAGAACATGGCAGTACAAGAAATGGATCAAACAATGCTAATGGATTCCAAATTGACAGATATATTTTGGACACAGGCAGTGCATACAATAGTTTACATTCAAAACAGAGTAATTCTTAGAAACAACACTGAT
This sequence comes from Picea engelmannii, assembly GCA_009831015.1. Taxonomy (NCBI): domain Eukaryota; kingdom Viridiplantae; phylum Streptophyta; class Pinopsida; order Pinales; family Pinaceae; genus Picea; species Picea engelmannii. Next base: position 91,426 of record ML778308.1, read on the forward strand.
AAAACTCCCTACGAGTGATGGAAAGGAAGACTAGCAAATGTGAAGCACTTCAAAGTTTTTGGAAGCAAATGCTACATCAAAAGAGAAGATGACAAAATGGGAAAGTTTGACTCTTGTGTGGACAAATGAATACTTGTTGGTTACTCAAGTACAAGGAAAGCATACAAATGTTACAATCTAAGATTGAACAAAGTTTTGGAAAGCATCAACGTAACAATTGATGAAACAAATAGACCATAATCAAAGGAAGAAGAAAACAAATCAATGGAACATCTTTTTGAAGAAGAAGATGAAAAGGAAGTAGAAGAGGAAGATGAAGATGAAGATGAAGAGAATCCAACAGAAGTAGAAGAACAAGTTCAGAAAGTATCTCCAAAGACACCTAGCAAACAAGTACAGAAGAATCATCCTTCAGATAAGATTATTGGAAACAAATATGCAGGAGTAGAGACTAGAAGAAAAATCCATTCACCAGAACAAACACACCTAGCACTCTTATCTACAATTGAACCAAATTGTTTTGAAGAATCCAACAAGGATGAATTTTGGAATAAGGCCATGGATGAAGAATTGGATCAAATAGAGAAAAATGACACTTGGGAATTGGTTCCAAGACCAAAGAATAAGAATGTGATTGGCACAAAATGGGTTTTCAGGAATAAATCGAATGAATATGGACATGTTACAAGGAACAAAGCTAGATTGGTATGTAAAGGATATGCACAGATTGAAGGAATCAACTTTGAAGAGACATTTTCCTCAGTTGCCAGAATGGAAGCAATCTGTTTACTTTTAGCTTTTGCATGCTCCAAAAATGTTAAAGTATATAAGATGGACGTAAAATCAGCTTTTATGAATGGGAAACTTGAAGAAGAATTCTACATTGAACAACCAAAAGGATTTCAATTGTCAAAGAACAAAGACTATGTATGTAAATTAAAGAGGGCGTTGTATGGTCTAAAACGGGATCCTAGAGCATGGTACTCTAGAATGGATAAGTATCTGCAATAGACAGGGTTCAGAAAAGGAAGTGAAGACAACAATCTCTACATCAAGGTAAGTCAAGGTAATATTTTTTTAATTGAAGTTTATGCTGATGATATTATTTTTGGTAGTGATGATGACAGGTTAAGCCAAAAATTTGCAAAAGACATGTAGAATGAATTTGAAATGTCGTTACTTGGAGAACTATCCTTCTTTTTGGGACTTCAGATATGTCAAAGCAACCAAGGAATTTTTATTTCTCAAACCAAGTATATCAGATAAATGCTAAAGAGGTTTGAAATGGAAGATTGCAAACCAGTTATCACTCCCATGCAAACCAATTATCACTCCCATGCAAACCAGTTGTAAGTTGAGCAAAGATGATGATTCAAAGTCTAGAGATTAGAGGCAATACAGGTCAATGATTGGCAACCTACTATATGTGACAACATCTAGACCAGATGTAATGCAAGCAGTTGGACAGGTGGCATGATTTCAAGCAGCACCAAAGGAATCACATGTATTAGCAGTAAAGAGGATTTTCAGATATCTCAAAGGAATAGAAGAGTTTGGATTATGGTATCCAAAAAGAAAATATCTATCGCGTATTGCCTACACAGATGCAGATTGGGTAGGTTGTATTGATGACCGACGAAGCACCAATGGAGCAACATTCTACTTAGGTGAGTGTTTGGTATCATGACTAAGAAAGAAACAATCATTAGTATCTCTATCTATAGCTAGGGCAGAGTATATTGCAGCAACAACATGTTGTACACAGGTTGTTTGGACGAAACAAACTTTGACAGATATATAGGTTGAGTATGATGAGACCATTCCAATATATTGTGATAATGCAAGTGCCATGAATATCTCAAAAAACCTAGTGATGCACTCCAAGACAAAGCACATTCAAATCAAGTATCACTTTCTACGGGAACAGGTTGCATAAAAGAACATCGTAGTTGAGTATGTGGGAACAAAATAACAAGTGGAAGACATCTTTACAAAACCACTTCCATGGGAAGCCTTTGAATATCTTTGCCAAAGACTTGGAGTTATTTCTACTCCAAAATGAATGCTTTTTGAATTCTTATCTTATATGTCTTAGATGTACACGAGGAAGCACCATAAGAGGATAGTTCAGTCAGGGAGAGTAGCCACGGATTTAAAGATACCCTTTCCATTGATGACAAAGGGGGAGAGATTTATTAGATGTAGAGGACAAAGGCATGGTTCTAGGGGGAGAAGATTTATCATATGTAGAGGATAGTGGAAATTTTATCAGATACACAGGACAGAGGCATGGTTCCAGGGGGAGCATGCTTTGCGGAGTAAAAGAACTCATGATTAATTGTGGAATAATGAGATGAAGGACAATGAATTTTTTAGTTAAACTATCTTATATGGATATTTCTTTTCATTCCATTTTTGGTGGTATGTGGAACGCCACATAACTCCTCACAGTTAGAGAGTTATGGCCATGAGAACTTGGAGACCCCAGGTTTGGGTAATGGACCCAAGTTTGTTTGATAGATAACGATATGAGTTATGATATATTTTTAGATAATAATATTCTATATGGATAGTACATGTCATTCCATTTCTGGTGGTATGTGGAACGTCACATAACTCCTCACGGTTTGAGAGTTATGGACTTACGAAGTTGGAGGACCCTCATATGTCATTTAGAAACCCCAAAATGTCAAAGTAGTCAAAGTGGTTTAAAAGATTTTAAAATGTATATAATAAAGTGAAGTAATGAGTGTATTATAATTCAAAGTGAATACAAAATAAATTATTTCAATAATAAATTTAATGAAGAAATTAGAAGTGGGTTAACCCAAAGATAAGGAAAGTGGGGCCAAGTGACGTAAAAGATGATTTTAAGGAAGCTACTTGGAGAGTATAAATAAGGGGCAAGGCTTTGTATTTTTAATCACACTTGAGAATATTGAATATCTATAGGTGTCTAAGGTAACCAAGGATATCTAAGATGAAAGTATGAGGAAACATGAAGAAACGAAGGCCGAAATGCAAGGAAGGATAAATTATTTTGATGGTGCTTTCTAAGGTATGTTATTTACAAGTCATCTCACCATTTTTGCTATAAATTTTCTTCTATAATGATTCATATAGTGAAATTTATATTCCATTAATAAAAAATATCCAATTATCTATGGTAAAAAATTCATCTTATGGATCATTGTATTTTTGGAGTTACACTTCGTGGAAAATAGGGTTTGTGGATAGTCTTGAAACTAGTAAAAAACAAGTGTTTCGGGTAAAAACATCATAACTTATTCATACCAGATACAAATTTAGTGAAACCAAATTTTTTAGTTAGGGTACAATCTGTAGTATGTTTTGTAACATTTTCAGATCAATTCAATAAATATTCCATGCGGGGCACGCTCTACAAGGTTGCTCTCTAGAATACACCAGAATTCAACAAGGTATGTCATTTTTGCTATAACTCCTTTTCTGAGAGGTTCCAAGTAGTGAAACCTGGAGGAATTTCATAAAACAAACTGAATAACAATGTGTATTATTTTCATATATTTATACATTACAGGTACAAAGTTATGATTACTTCAAGTTAGGGTTGTTGACTAATCCAAAACTAGGCATGTGAGACTAAAGAAAAGTTTGATGAAAATGCTAGTCTCTTATTGTTGAAGTTAAGGAAGGCTTGCAAGAATGTGATCATATACACCAGGTGTATTACAAATCTACAAATCATATTTGGATGATGAAATTGATGAGGTATTTTGGTTGAGGTACATGTTGAGTACATGGTTAATACAAGTAGTTGATGAGTTGGCACATACATGAGGTGTATAGTTGATGATTTGGGTACATATTGATGAGTCATAGTTGATGAGTAGTTGACACATGATTGGTACATACTTGGTACATAGTTGGATGCACCTTTTTATGGTACAGGTTGATTACAGGTTATTTGGTACAGGTTGGTGCATGGTTGATGCACTTGTTTATGGTACAAGTTGATTACAAGTTGAGGTACAGGTTGATGCATGGTTGATGTCTGGTTCAGATTTATTGGTATAGGTTTACAATGGTATATATCATAGTGATAGGTTGACAGTGGTTCCCTCATTCTACTTTTACTTCTGGGTGGCAGGACGGGGCAAGGACATGTGGTTGTAGCTACCTTCCGGTTGTAGTCAGAGAACATAGGGGGTTGTAGCCTCCTTCTAGTTGTAGCCAGAGAATTGGGGAGTTGGAGCTTCCCTCAGGTTGTAGCCTCCTTCTAGCTATATCCAGAGAATTGGGGAGTTGGAGCTTCCCTCAGGTTGTAGCCTAAGAAACTAGGGGGTTGGAGCCTCCTTCTAGTTGTAGCTGAAAAACAAAGTAAGTTGGTGCTTCCAATGAATGTAATTCTTCAAGACATATAAGAAAAAACATTCCATGGTTTTCTCCCGATTTGGGTTTCCACGTAAAACACTGGTGTACTGTGTATGTGTATGTTTGTTCATTTGTTCATTGCTTATTTACTCTGTAGTTATTGGATTATAATGCTTCATTGATATAAACTTGGATTATATGTTTAAAAAGGATTAAATTGTTCTATTATTGATTCACCCCCCCTCTGAGTAATCCAACACTAGTTGCCTTATTTATACTAGATCTGGAACCCTCTTTTTAGGGTCGAATTTACCTAAATAAAGTTCAAATTAATTTTCAATGATTATTCCATTGGGGCCGACCTGACCAATGATATATTTAATATTTATTTTAGTATTCATTTAAATGGGGATGAATTATAACTTCTTGTTTACAACAACTTTTATTCTTTTAATTAATTTGGGGTTGACTTGTCACTTCTTGTTACAATTGTTTAGGGCTTCTTAATCATACTTTGGATCTTCCATATTCAAGAGGGAATATCTCCTCAACTATGAGGAACCACATGGGATACCACCTACCATTGGAAACAACATGAAGATGAATATCCATCTATGAATGTGTCATGTCCTCTATCCTATTTTTCCTCAAACAACTTCCGGTTTCATGACCATGCCTCCAAGGATTCTTAACCACTTAAGTATTTGGCCATATTTCCAAGGATTCTTGTAGACTTCTTCAAGGTTTCTTCCCATGAGGGAAATGCTTAAATATACACCATAAGGGGAACACTTTGAATACTTCTCTGAATACACCCATTGCGTATATATGTTTCCAAACTTTCTTCGGGGTTTCTTCTAGGGTTGATAAATGTTGACATCAATGACAACCAAATATCCAACAATCTAACCCTTTGACATTGATGGAAACACTCATACTCCACCTGTGACCATTTCTTCCCCTTACATTATGCTTCTCTCCTGATGTTTCTCTCCCCCTTTGACATCAATTCCAAAGGGTAACTCTATTTGGGGTTGCTCCCACTGTATTGATGCTTTTGATCTTTCTCTCATGAGATTTCTCTTCCTTTTGATAGTATACCTTCTTTGAAAAATTAACTTTATGTCTTCATGCACTCCCCCTATCTTCATGCTTCTGACAATTTTTTTTTTTGTTCTTTCTCTCCCCTTTTGACATTAATGGTATCTTCCTCTGATGATTCCCCCCCCTTCCGCCCCATCTCTTTTTTCAATATTGTTGGCACAAGGGCAGACCCATGGTTCAACTCTAAAACAACGCACCAACAAAACCCTAGCTAACAACCCTTTTGGCAACACCTGCGAAGCAAATGAAGTCTCACCCAAAGTAGAGGCAGGGGTGGTTGCAAGACTTAGGTGTCTACAACCTTAGATGTGACACATATATGTGATTATAACACTTAGAAATCACTTAGCATAGATTATTCATCAATATTCAACCCTCATGATACTTTGCAGATAGCACAGAGCATCGCAGTATGTACTTAGATCTAAGATAATTCATCAACTAGCCACAACGAGATGGGTTAGATTCGACAGATCAAGCATTAAGCATCTTACATACCAGATCTAAAATTCATTCATATCTCAGAAGCACAAATCATAAATAGATCTATCTAAACACATCAAAGCACTTAGCAAAGAAAGAGACAAACACATCAGGTCAAGGCACAGAGCACAACACACACATTTACCATGGTTCACCCCCACCCTGGGGCTACATCCACAAAGTCTTCTTCTTTATTAGCTTCAGTTATTCAGGTTACAACACATATCCATCCTAATCCTTCTTTTCATAGGACAGAAGATTTGTGAAGCTCACTAGATCCTTCTTCTTTTCACTACAACACAAATCCTTCTACAATCTCTCATAGGGACTTGCACTCGGCCCTGCAAGTCTTACACAAAACGCACAAAGCCTTGATCACACAGATTCAACCCTTGGCACTTAGCCTACATCACATAGATATATCATCTGCTTCCTCTCTATATGGCCTAGACCTCTATATGTACATACAAAATAGTCCTAAACATGGGTAAACCCATGGACCGACATCCCAATCCCGTTACATTATCCCCAAAAACCCAAAAAGGACCCAAAAAGGGGTCTAGCTTCCATGATTTCCACTTCACGTTGTGCTCCATCTTTGACAAGTTGTCAAAGTCCCAAAAATGGTCAAATATGACCAAGTATTCCTCAAAACTTGGTCAAGGGCCAACGGGCCCCCAATACTCACCTGTGACTCATCCCGAGTCACTCAGGTCTGGGTAAGTTTTCCTCAAAGGTCTCGATCTTGGCTCAAGCTACTTCGACTGGTCTCTATGCTACTACTTCTTTCTCAGTGAATTCCTTAACAACTGCTTCACTGATAGGTCCTTCCAGTTGTTTCTTGACTATAGAAACTACTTGTTCTAGTAGTGTTCCTTGGCCTTCAATTTCTTCAAACAATAGGTAGGCCACCTCCTGGCTCAACTGGAGTTTCTGGGTGACTTTGTAGGAGCCGGATTTAGTTTAACATCTAGTAATTTTATAGCAAGACAATAATTTCTATTGGCTTACGAAAGTTCAGTAATTCCAAAATATTTTAACATGTACGCATGCAATTTTAACAATGAATAATAAATTTAATAACAAATTAATACAAAAACAATGCATAATTCTAAATGAATACCTAAACCTGATGCTAAATACCCTTTGTTTGTCCAAACGCCTTCTTGATCACTCCTGCACCATAAAACACTGCCCAAAATTGTTCCTCCCTGCCAACTAGGTATCTCCCTAGCTCCAGGATATCAACGGATATCCTGGCCCCCGTGCCCAAAACCCCCAGCAAGCCCGGTGCATTGATACAATCTCACTCCCAAATTTTCACTTCTCTCTGCAATACTCCCAGCTCCCAAAATCCATCCCCAACTCCCTGTAGAATAATCTCCCGTCCAACTCCTTCCCTTCCTTATCCCTCCTTCACCGACTCTCCCCCCCCATTCACTCCCTACCTAACCCATTTATTACTCTTATCCTTTCCCGTTAATGATTTTATCTTCTCGGGATTCATAGGTTATCCCTTGTTGTATATGCAACCATTTTATATCATATACCATAATCTATTAAATCCATTACATAAGTTATTAAATGTAGTTTGTAGTTAAATTATTAATTAATTAATTACAATTATATCCTTTAATTAATTAATAACTCACTTAATTAATATAATTAAATCATCTTTGTTTAATTAATACCTTGTTAACACAATTAATCCCCTAATTAGTTTTACTTTATAATTTCTTAAACATTTATCCAACTAGGGTCGTTACATACATCCACCCTTCAGGAAACTTCGTCCCGAAGTTAAGGTATCTTATGGTACAACGGAAAAGAGCATGGTTCACACATTCATAACAAGTAACTGACATTATCAGTAAGTAAGTCAAGAAAGCTCATACATACTAGTGTATATGTACAAGAAATGCATGTGTAGCTAGTACATGAAAATCCCGTGCATGTACTAATAATCAAAACTATCATCCTTTAGTAATTTATGTATGCATTCAATCTAGTCAACAAGACTAGTCTTTTATAAAAGACAACAATCAATCAATTGTGTGAGAAATACTTTAATTACAATTATCCAGTTCAATAATTTATTTTAAATAACTGTGTTTTAGTTACGTAATAATGAATATTCATAAACACATTTCTCTCTCCCCTTTTTTTTTTTGAAGGAAAGACATTAAATTCCACCAGAACATAGATCTCCATACTTTCTCAACTATTACTACTCATCCTTCCTCCCTAACCTACTTCCATCTCCATTCCTATCTGTCATCTGCTAGACGATCTTGGAGCGTCAACTATATTGACCTAACTCCAAATAGAATCTGTAAGTGGAAGTGTCGCTATCTCGACCAAGCTTCCCTAACAGGCATCTGACAGTCATCATCACACGTCTTGGGGAGCATGAACTAACATCGTCCTCCCATGACTTCAGGTTTTGGAGGATACACGGTGGGAAATGCCTCCACCCCTCCTAATCATAACTAGGGTCCACACCCTACAATAGAGGATACATGGTGGGAAATTCCTCCACCCCTCATAACAAAACTAGGGTCCACACCCTACAATGGAGGATACACGGTGGGAAATGCCTCCACCCCTCCTAACAGAACTAGGGTCCACACCCTATAATGGAATGTACAGTGGCACCATGTTGTTGGAGGTTTTGTCACCGTTTATTCGGTTTTGGCCAGTTTCGTTACCTGAAATCATGCACTGATCCACATATCATAGTGATGCATCCAAACCAATATAAATTCCAAATACAATATTCATACCATAATGTTTCTCGATTAGTGGTCTTGATATCCACTTTCATCATCATTATCCCTTGGCTATTTCATAGCCCATAACCTACAGATTAGTCTGTAACACAAACTCATACATTTTTATGCATTATCATCATGTAATTGCATACTATCATCATTTCAATTTGGTATCCCCGTACTGATAAATTTACATCAAATTTTTCCAATTAGCAATAGATCTCATAATATCCCATAATTCAATTTCGACACCCATTCATAAGATTATCATTTACCCAAATAGATTGCATCATATCCAACATCATCCTAATAGCATTTAGACATTCATTAATTTCTTCATTCTCACAATGTGTCACATCATATACATCATCATCAATAACATTTAAACATTCATAAAATTTACATGCATGTAGTAGATCGCATTATATACATCATCATCAAATAACATTTAAACATTCATAAAATTTACATGCACGTAGTAGATCGCATCATATACATCATCATCAAATAACATTTAAACATTCAGAAAAGTTCATAAATTTTAAAGTTTGAGTGTATCACTTAATAGTTTCACTGTGACTTAGAAAATAAAGTATATAGGCCTCAGGTAATCCTGGCTGTCTAAGTCAAAAGGTGGTGTTACATACACCCCACCTTCGAGAAACATGTTCTCGAGGTGGTGAAAATAGTGAGGGATAGTCTCGTCGTAGTGTCTCAGCATCTTCCCAAGTAGCAGATACTGGACTATACTTGTCCCACTGGACCTTAACTTGGTCTACTAGATGGTTCCTGAGCTATCAGACTCTACGGTCCAATATGCGTAACGGTTCTACCGTGAGGGTTCCCACGTCCAATACCTGGAATTCCTTCCAATTTAGTTTATGTGATTCATCAGCAACATAATGACGTAAAACAGATACATGAAATACATTATGAGTTTTATGCAAGTGGGGTGGTAGTACGAGACGATAGGCAATGGGTCCAATTTTCTCTTGGATCATGAATGGTCCTATAAACCGAGGTGACAACTTTGTCCCCTTCCCGAACTGTATGATACTCTTATTAGGCCTAATACGAATGAAAACATGGTCTCCTACTTCATAACTTCGGTTGGTCCTGTGTGCATCTGCATAGCTTTTCTGCCTATCCTGTGCTTCCTTTAGTACCTACCTAATCTAAATCACCTGTTCCTCCATTTCTTGAATCAATTCTGGCCCAACTGTTACTCGGTCTTCTAGTCTATCCCAACTCAATGGCGTTCTGCATGGCCTCCCGTACAAAGCTTCGTAGGGTGGCATTCCGATGGAACTATGATAACTGTTATTGTAGTCAAACTCTACCAAAGGTAGGTACTTCTCCCACTAAGTCTGATTATCCATTACATACATCCTAAGCATGTCTTCCATGACTTGATTTACTCTCTCAGTCTGCCCATCTATTTCAGGATGATAAGTTGTGCTTAAGTTCAACTAAGTCCCCAACGCTGACTGTAAACTTGTCCAAAACCTAGAAGTGAATATGGAGTCCCTATCTGAAATGATCTTCTTAGGTATCTCATGCAAATGGATAACCTCGCTTACAAACACATGTGCCACATCAGTGACATCGTAAGTGTCTCTAACCGGAATAAAATGAGCACTCTTAGTTAACTTATCCACTATAACAAGAATGGCATTGTGTCTATGAGATGTTAGCGGCAACCCCACAACAAAATCCATAGAGATGACTTCCCATTTGGACATAGGAACATCATGTGGTTGTAGGAGGCCTGTTGGGTGATGGTGGTTGGCTTTCACCTGTTGACACTCTAGGCATTTGGCGACGAAGTGGACTACATCACGTTTCATGCCTACCCAAAAGACGAGCTTCTTCATATCTGTGTACATCTTCTTCACTCTCGGATGTGCACAATAAAGTGATCTATGGGCTTCCTTCAGTATGATGCTTCAAATATCCCCATTCTCAGGGATGTACATCCTTCCTTGATATCTTAACGGTCCATCTGTTTCCCGACTATATCCTTCATACTTTGGATCTAACTACCTCCCGCTCTGGAGGTTTGAAGTAACCTTTAAATACCAACTGTCTCCTTGGAGTTTTTCCAACTCACGTTCCCTCAGATTGACCTTTAAGGTTACAAAGGAGAAGATACGTGGTCTCCTACTCAAGGCATCTCCGACCACATTTTCCTTTCCCTTGATGTATGATATACCAAAATCGTATTCACTCATAAACTCACTCCATCGCCTTTGCCTGGCATTCAAATCTCTTTGAGTGAAGAGATGTTTTAAACTTTGATGGTTTGTTTTGAGCTCAAAGTTTCGCCCAACAAGATAGTGCCTCCAAAGTTTCAGAGCTAGCATTACAGCTGCCAACTCTAAATCATGATTTGTGTATAACTCTTCGTGCTTCTTCAACTTCCTCGACACATAAGCTATCACTCCTCCATCCTGCATTAACACGGCTCCCAACCCTTGCTTCGAGGCATCCATGCAGACTGTGAAGTCCTTTTCCATATCCGACACTCATAGAATTGGCACACTAGTTAGTAACCTCTTAAGCTTAATGAGTGCACTATCACACTCTTCTATCCATTCATACCTGACCCCCTTGCGTTGCAAGGTGGTGATGGGTTTCACTATTTTTGAGAATCCTTCCACAAATCTCCAGTAATAACCCGCTAGCCCCATGAAGCTTCTCACCTCATGGGCATTTTTCGGCACTGGCCATTCCATAATGGCCTTTAACTTTTCTGGGTCCACAGAGATTCCTTCGTCGGAAATGATATGACCTAAATAGTGGATCTCTCTCTGGAAGAAGGAACACTTCGACAACTTCCCATACAATTTGTTCTCTCTAAGGCAGGACAACACTATTGGTAAGTGTTCCTCATGTTCTCTTTCATTCTTGGAATAGATTAGGATATCATCTAAAAAGAATTGTACAAAATGGTCTAAGTACTTCTAGAATATGTCGTTCATGAGGCTCATGAATACTGCTAGCGCATTGGTCAATCCGAAAGGTACTGCAACAAACTCGTAATGTCCAAACCAAGTTCAGAAGGCCATTTTTGGGATATCACCTTCCTTAATCCTTAACTGATGATACCCTGATCGCAAATCGATCTTTGAGAATACTGCTGCTCCTTTCATCTGATCGAACAGGTCATCTATTCACGGCATCGGGTACCTATTTTTCATTGTAGCATGGTTCAAGTCCCTGTAGTCTATACACAGTCGTAAGGATCCATCCTTCTTCTTTACAAAAATTACTGGTGCACCCCAGGGTGAAACACTAGGCCTTATTAGCCCTAAGTCCAGTAACTCTTTCAACTACATTTGTAATTCACAAAGTTCCAATGCTGTCATCCGATACGGAGTCTTGGAGATTGGTTCTGCTCCAGGTTTTAGCTCAATGGTAAAATCAAGCTCCCTCTTAGGAGGTAACCCTGGTAACTCGTTCAGGAAAACATCTTGAAATTCTGACAATACCGGATACTGATCCAATGAGGGTCCCTTCCTTTCATTCATTGCTTCCACTACATAAAGTCGACAGCCTTCCCTCAAGCATCGCTTAACCTTCATAGTGGATATAAATCATAGCGACACTTTTCTCTGTACACCCTGGATCTCTATTGGTCTCCCTTCATCATCGACACAAAGCACCCTCTTTGCGAAACAATCTACCAAAGCTCGATGAGCTGCTAACCAATCCATTCCAATGATTATGTCATATGCCCCGAGAGCAGTGACGTATACTTTCAACCTGGTAGTACACACTCCCAGGTCTACTATACAATTATCAACACTAGGTCCTACTGCTTGTTTTTCCCCCGAAGCCATCTTGACTTGTTTAAAGTCATCATGCTCGTAGGCTGCCAACCCACTCTTTTCTAATGAAAATGGTGAAATGAAACTATCTGTCGCACCAGAATCAAACAAAATCTTAACATTGATATGATTTAGCCTACCTGATGACTCCACCACCATGGATTGCTGTTCGGCCTGGCGGTTATTAACCGCTGCATAAATCTGGTGGCTGCTCCTTGCTCTCCCCATCGGTGCCTTTCCTTCTCTATGCACGAACCCTGATTGTAACTCTGGGCAGTCGCACTGGTAATGGGGTCCTTCGCACCTCCAACAGGTCACACGAGATTGAACTTGTGCATTGTTATGTGGCTGTCTCTGAAATGAGTTCCTTCCCCTGGAACCCCTGCCCCTACTCGTTGTTCCCTGAGATGGTTGTGGTCCTGTCTGCACCATTGGCGATGAATGAGATGTTGCACTCGCTACCATTGAAATCCCTGCAGCTACTATCCTAGGCGCAAATTTGTTACCATATGGTGGTGGCCTTGATCCCCCTCCCTTAGGAAAAGTCCTCAAGGCCTTTCCTACGAACCCCAGGCGATGTGGAAATGTCGGTCTTGTACCCCCAGTCAAGTTCATATGTTCTTCCGTGTAATTTGCATTTTCCACCACTTCTGCTACTGAAGACGGTTTCCACATCCACACCATAGCTCTTATATTAGGGTTCAATCCATAGACGAAGCGCTCTGCCTATCATTGGTCATTATCCATATACGACACATATTTGACCAGTTCCATAAACATGATCTCATATTCTTCTATCATTCTATTTCCCTGTACTAAAGCATGAAATGCCCCAACCTGTTGTTCCTCATAGTACGCCGGTAGATATTTCCTCCTGAACCTCTCCTCGAAAAGTTCCCAAGATACTGTGTCTGGGGTAAGGTGCAGTTGTCTTTCCAAGTTGCCCCACTAGTTCAAAGTATTGTCTCTTAACTGAAAAATGGCGATCTTTGCCTTTGAATTGGACGCATAGTCCCTTAAGGCAAAACACCTTGTCATCCCTTCCAACCAGGCTTCTGCGCGTTCAATGGCATGACCCCCGGAAAACTCCGAAAGTTTGATGTTCTGTAATTCCTGCGTGATGTCTTCAGGTGGAGGTTCTCCCCCTGAATCCCTTGATGCTTCTGGATTACCCATTCTAGATGGTGGGGGTTCCACTTCAGTCCTTGCCAGTTGTCTCCCCTTTAAAGTCTCATTGATGGCTTCCAACGAGCACAGTATGAGGGCTAGTTCGAGCGATGGTGGTGGTGGTGGTGGTGGTGTTGGCGGTGCTTGCGACGACGCTCCCCTGCCTCGATTCCCTCAAGTCCTGACCATCCTGTATGCTTTGACCTGCATCCACCAAAGTTGTCAGGGTGAGTTCCAGGATGTTTCAAATTGGCGCTACTCAAACTAGAAACAGGGTTAGGCGTAAGTTTTCTTTACTTGTCTGTAAACAGACGTTACTCCATTAGGGGATTGGCTAGGTTAGGGTTAGGTTTAAGAATCTAAGCTTAGTTTCTTTGCCCCTATGAAAAGAACTATTGGTTCCCTTGCCCTGCAGTTATGCTAGCCTTGCGCCATACTCGCCAATTCCTATTCTTACTCTCCTAGTGCATATGTCACCTCCTTCCCGCTTGTCCTAGTCTAAGCCTTTTAAATTTTCGCATACAACTTGATTAAAGTGACTTCCGACCTTATGTTTATTAATTTACGCCGAGAGGCGTACACCTATTGACAATGGGCACAATTAATGATCTTTTAATCCCCTTTTTTTTTAACCTTAAACCATTATTTGATGGCTATGTATTGAAGATGCCGGCATTTTCTTAGTCGTCCTCCAACATCAATGGGTCACATTTATCGTTCATAACTTTCTTGCATTTATCACAGCATCCGTTAACATGTTTACTTTTTAGCATTTACCTAATCACATAAAACAAAATTGTTGTAATGTTATATAATTACCACGTTTAATGATTAAATAGGATTAAACCCTGGAATCTAAATAATTATCCCCATCTTCCAGCCGCGTTTCGACATTCAATAACGCTATGTACCTTTCGACATTAGTGTTCTTCTTAAGGCGCTTCGCTTGGTGGGTGGTCTTGGGTATGACAATTAAAGTATTTATATGTGAAATTATTTGTAAAAGTAATACAACGTGGTGCACTGGTTGGACGGCCTTTGCCAAGACTTTGACTGGTGGGGAGGTCCGAGGTTCGATCCTCACGCACTCCATAAATTTCTCTTAGCCTTATAATATTAAATTATTTAATTTAAAACTTACACTAGCTTATTAAATTATTAAATTATATATATATATATATATAT
>ML778308.1:106381-161604 GCA_009831015.1 Picea engelmannii
AAAAATTACTATTTAAACCATGAAATTTAAATTTAATAAAGGTTATTAAATTTACGATTTATAAGTAATTAAATTTAAAAAGTTAATTTAAATACGTAATAATTAAAAAAAAGATAATAAATAAATAAATAAATATAAAATTAAAATAAAATAAATAAATAAATAAAATATGAAAAGAAGTCAAATCGGGCACGCATGAAGCCCACGTGCCCGCTTCCTCCAAAATAACCTTACGCCTGTCTCCCCCAACTCTAAACACGTCCTTCACCTCTGCGTCATTACTCTGCCGCCTCCTTCTCATCCACCGAGACCTTCCTCGCATCATTCAATGGCAACGTTTCAGTCTCTCCAATCTCCCTTCTCCATTACCTCCACCATTTCATCTTCGCATGTTTAGACGAAAAATTCTCTTTCTTGGTCATTTCAGCTTCAAATTTTTTGTATGCCCAAGTGGTTTATTTGTTCCTCGCTGCCTGAATTGCAAGTCAATGATCGATCATTCGAGGAGCAGGAGGAAGAAGAAATATGTCGGGTCAGGGGCAACGCCTAGGCATGATGAAGGCGCGGCTGGTGTTACAAGGAATATTTTAAGTATCTGAAACAGGTTATGTTGTCGAGGCAAGTAGATCATTTTGAAGCAGCAAATCAAATGATATCTATGCGCTGATTTCAGAACTAAAACCACTGGAAAAAAATAGGTTTAATGATCTACCGTATACCATTTAATCGATCACCTGTGAAAGGTCTCGTGGATTTTCAACAACTGAATTGATGCATTGCCATCAGATGATATCATCCAATGTTTTTTTTTTTTTTAAATCCTGGGCGAATGTACTGTGCTCCTCTCCGTCTACTTCAACCCCCCGTTACCGTTCGCTTAGGAGCCTGTAATCTGGCCACACCTTGATCCTCTCCATTCGAAGAGTTTCAATTGGGTTTTGAACTGGACAAACTAGGTTTTATGTTCCTGGGCACACTTTCCATTCCCAGGCCGTTATTTCTATTAAGAATTGTTGAGACTAGAAATTGATTCCTCATCTTATCATCGTCTAAGAGCTCTGGTGGAATGGTGGTTTCAGGGTCCCATCGTCATACTTTTTTTTGAGAAGACTCCTCTGCATGAGTGCAAGGAATTTTCCCCAGGAAAAATATAGGCCTCTATCCTTATCCGCTCCCCGTCCACTTAATTTGCAGCCTCTGGGGCCATTCTTAGTCAAAGTTAGAGGCAATTTTCGCGGAATCTCCACTCAGACAGTTCTGGCCATGGCGGAGAGGGTTCCAGAGCACAGCAGAGCACAACAAGAATACACCGATCGGCTTGCCAGAGAACACAACCCCTATCTTCTTCAGCACGCCCATAATCCGGTTGGCATTCAATCATTCATTATCATCTTTCCATTTTTCTGTTTTCACTTATATCAGCAAAGCAATGAGTAACAAGGAACATTTAGTAATAGTTATTTTAATGGAAAGAAAATTTAAATTACACAGGCTAAATTACCAGGCCTCACGATTTTTCCGACACGCAATAACGAACGCACTCGATTAATCCAATTGGACGTCTACTATTTGTCAAGTCGGGCTACTGAACGGTTAAGAGCGTGTGGGATTGAGCCGGTCTAAATCCAGAGACTATACGTACATTTCCCTCACCAGTTCGAGTAAAAACACAATATTTGGCACAGAATCTTGTTGAACCCTACTATACGGGGTTAGGGTTTTATAGGCAATTTACAGACGGCAACAACACGTTGCTCGACTCGGCTACAGGATTTGAGCTCGTCGGTGGTACTCTGGCTTCCTTTTTTCTCTAATACTTCTAAATTTTACGGGAATTTGGACTTCCTTTTGTGAATTGTCCAAATCAAAGTCATCTTGGTCTTCAATCTCTTCGGGGTTATCTATGCATTTGGGTTTTTTTTGGTGTGTTTTCTCCCGCTATTTAATGTGATTCTTAATGGGTATATTTTTGCGAATGCTTAGTCACCATAAAAGCTATTTGCAAATTGCGATTCCATGAATAACGAAAGTTTATCTAGTTTAATTTTGCAATTTTATCTGATTTAGAATAACGAAAATACAAGATAATTGTAGTGATATTTTTAACTGTTTCAAGGTTTAAAAGAAGCTATTTTCAAAGACACCATCTTAGAAAAAAAATTAGAGAAAGAAATTTCGGAACAGCAGGAGCTTTTCTTGTACAAGATATGCTTTGCGATATTTTTAGAACTTAAATATTGCTTGCATGTTTAGTTGATGATGCATTGTTAGGCTTCCAATCACATATCTCTTGCATCTGCCCCAATAATCTATTATAGTTTGAAATTGAAATTGATGTAGAAGTTTAGGATAATTATTATGGATTAATTTTTTTTTTTTCACATTTGGGCTACGTTCTAGTCTCTTGCGGAGAATGAGTAGAAGAGGGGGAATCATGTGATATATTAACTAAATCTAAAGATGGATTTTGTTTAGGTATTCTAAGGAGTTATTTCCCAACTCATGCGATCTTAAATCATAATTTTCTGCGACATTGTATATCATTGAGTTAATGAGCATGATAAAATATATAACACGGCCATCCCTTGTTTATAATTGAGTTACTGAAGATGATAAAACATATGTGTAGCCTGATCTAATTTTTATTCTGTTAGTTGGTAGAAGTTAGAACACCTTTTACACTTAACAACAAAAGTAGATCACAGAGTAGTAGGATTAGTAGGTCAGATTCCTACTAAGTTTTTGTTAAGTAGTCTAGCATCAGGTTTCTTAAAATTGAAATCAATCTGATTCCTATTTGTGGGAATGTCTTCAGGAAAGTTGTGAGGAGAAGGTACTTGAGTCAAAATGTAATAAAAAATAAATGGCACAGTACAGTGAGGAAACTAGTTTATGTAACAACCCTAGTTGCTTGTTTTACTTCAGTAAATTCATATTGCATTTATTTATTTTATTTTTATTTTTATTAAAGTTTCTATGTGTTTTGTTTACAGGTTAAGCGTGGCTGGAGTTTTGGCCTTTAAGGCCCAAATTTTTATTCACCCTAATACATTTATTTAGGGATTTACTATAACCAAACCCCTTATTTAGGCCCTTGGTTCCAGATTTGAACCAAGGATCTGATACCAAATGTAGGAGCCGGATTTAGTTTAACATCTAGTAATTCTACAACAAGACAATAATTTCTACTGGTTTATGAAAGTTCAGTAATTCCAAAATATTTTAACATGTACGCATGCAATTTTAACAATGAATAATAAATTTAATAACAAATTAATACAAAAATAATGCATAATTCTAAATGAATACCTGAACCTGATGCTAAATACCCTTTGTTTGTCCAAACGCCTTCTTGACCGCTCCTGCATCGTAAAACACTGCCCAAAACCGTTCCTCCCTTCCAACTAGGTAGCTCCCTAGCTCCAGGATATCAACGGATATCCTGGCCCCCGTGCCCAAAACCCCCAACAACCCCAATGCATTGATACAATCTCACTCCCAAATTTTCACTTCTCTCTTCAATACTCCCAGCTCCCAAAATCCATCCCCAACTCCCCGTAGAATAATCTCCCATCCAACTCCTTCCCTTCCTTATCCCTCCTTCACCGACTCTCCCCCCCCATTTACTCCCTACCTAACCCATTTATTACTCTTATCCTTTCCCGTTAATGATTTTATCTTCTCGGGATTCATAGGTTATCCCTTGTTGTATACGCAACCATTTTATATCATATACCATAATCTATTAAATCCATTACGTAAGTTATTAAATGTAGTTTGTAGTTAAATTATTAATTAATTAATTACAACTATATCCTTAATTAAATCATCTTTGTTTAATTAATTAATATCATTAAATCATCTTTGTTTAATTAATACCTTGTTAACACAATTAATCCTCTAATTAGTTTTACTTTATAATTTCTTAAACATTTATCCAACTAGGGTCGTTACAGACTTTCATCACTCTGTTCCACGTGGTAAGAATGAGTTGTTGGGCAGTGCATTGTTCCTGGGATCTCTTCATCCTCTTGATGGGTGACAAGAGCTTGAGTTGCGCTTGTACTGTATCGGCATGATCCTTTGCTTCCTGGAGTTGGGACTCTAGTTTCTTCAACTCTAGGTCATCAGATAGTTGTTCATATATCTGCATACTTCTGCTACTTAGTTTTTTACATTCTGCACTTTGAAAATTCAATTCTCGTTGGTCGTGCACTTGTTGTAGAGTCTGTGGTATGGTCTGAAGCTCTAATTCCACAACCCTTTGTTGAAGTTGTTGAATGACTTCATCTAGCTTCGTCACTTGGTGCTCTATGGGATCTTCAGCCTTCTACTCTAAGCCGGTCACAGAGAGAAATTCTCTGTTGACTGCTTCTTCAATTCCTATCTTCTTTGCGAGCAACTGCTCTTTCTCTTTTTGGATATTCTCTCTGTCTTCTTCAAATTGTTCTTGGAGAGAATTATTATCTTGTTGTGTGGCTTGGCATTGTTCAATAATTTCCTCCTGTTATTTATTTAGGGCCTGGGTGGCCTGTGCTTTTTCTTCCTGAGCATTTCGAAGGTGTACTTCGACTATATCAATAATCTTGTGGAGCTGAACTGATTCATCTCCCACTTCAGTTGTTCCTTCTGGTAGAGGTGTAGTAGATATTGCTCAGCTAGACTGGAGTGCTTACTGTACTCCTTGGAGCACGATCTTAATTTGGCTATACATTTGTTCCTGCTTCACCTCCTACTTCTCTATGATTTCCTTTGAAGCATCATTGACCACTGCAACAATGAAATCAAATTCATCCAACATGAGGGAAGTTCGCATATTGGTTACAGGGGTTATTGGCTTCTTTTTGGAGGAAGATTTCAGAGGTGAGACCTTCCTTTTCTTCGATGAGTCTTCTTCGTCCCTAGGTGGTGGTACTTCGAATTTCTGAGTTTCTGTATCACCTTCTTCATCTGGTGTAATGGAATCCGTCCTTACAGATAGGTTGTCAACATCCTAGATTTCTCATTTCTTCTTCGTCGTGTTTGTTTTCTTTGTCTTATTGGGCCCAGGTTTATATTGCGTAGTTCCTGGGCTGTCGATGTCGGACATTTATGTGGGGTATGCTGAAACAAGGAGGTCCGCTGATCATTCCTTGGTGATCTCTTCCAGGTCTTCTTCTGTTAGCTTATAATAGGAATGAAGTTGTTTCTGGTGCTCATCAACGCGTGATTTTGGGTATATAAAGTGGCAGTCCATGCTGAACTTTATCAGAGGTCGGAATCTCTATAAAGTGTTCGAGGTTATGCGTGGTTCTCTCCTTATGCCTTCTTTCAATTGGTTATAGTACGTGTGGAAATGGGTATTCGATTTCCATTGCTTGCTCATTTCATTCGAGTACCATAATGTACTGAACTTCATAGCTAGTGGCTCAAAGGGGTCAAGGTCCAGGAAGGTTGCACCTTCTGGTAGCTCCCATGCACCAAAAGAGATTAGTATCAGGATCCAACTAAAATGGAATTCATGCCCCTGATCTTGGGCTTATCTGCAATCAATCTCTAGTTGATTCACCAGGTGCTTCACCCAGTTCATATGTAGTCCCTCTGCGCACTTTCCTGTGAGGTCAACTACAAAGCCAGATACTTGTGTTGGTCGATTCTTGCGTACCAACTTCCCTGCGATCAGTTGTCATGTGAGGCGCACTGTGACACTTTCAATAGAAGCTACCTTGTAGCCTCTAGCACCTTTCTCAACATCGCCATAGGCTTCTTTGATCTTTTGTGCAAGAGTGTGGTCTGCGGTCTTTCCAGGATAGTACTCATGGGGATCAGGGCCCTGCATGCTAAGCCCGATGATCCTATTGATCAGTGTCGGATCAAAAATTATGAAATGATCTAACCATCGGTATCCTTCATGGTAACTTGCTAGCAACAATTTTACACAAGCATTCACCTCCCGGTGTCTGCCAAAGTGCGGTATTTTCATAATGTTGAGAAAAGTAGACTGCGTGAAGTTCATCGTCCATTGTTGAGGGATGAGCTTCGAATTATTTCCCTTAGTTCTCGTCAAGTACTTATACGGGGAAAGCATGTTGTAAGATTTACAGTCCCCCAGGTTGAAGTCACAAAACTTCAATGCTGTAACTTTGTCTTGATCTGTGCAGTAGGTGCATACTCCTTTCGGTAGATATGTAGTGACTAGGGTGTATTCAAAGTATCTAGGGACACTGCCCTGTTAATATCACCTCTCAGAGGGGGTATGTAAGCTAGTAGGATGGATGGCACTAACTTCGCGTTGGCTATGTCGTCCTTATGCTTAGTTCTTCTTTTTGCGCTGGCTCGAGATGTTCCTACTCGAGTAATCGACGGGGAGGCTTGCACTCCTCCCGTCGATGATGCTTTGACTCCGATGGAAATTCTTCTTTATGACATGACTCTCTCCATCATTAAATCGAGAAGGAACTTTGTGAGGGATTCCTAAAGTTCGGTGATCTCGTCGGACATATGCAGTTGGGAAAGATAATCGGGGTCATGATGATCTCAAAATGTTGCACTAGGATGAAAAATCTAATTGCAATGGTCACTGTAGAAAATCACTAGTTCTGTAGCCTTCGATTTTTCAGTTGGCAAAAGTGTTCTTTGGGTATGGCACAACGAGCTAAATAGGAAATTTGTCAATGGTCTACTTGCAATGGGTATGAATCTTTCATGAACATTGAACCATCCGTTATGGCATGGTACAAATGTCTAGTAGTGATCCTTTAATGTTTTTCTATCTGTTCGGGGTGGAATTCAAATGGGTATATCAGTCCAATGTCTATATTGCTTCGTCATGGTGAAGTTTCATATGTCGTTGTTTTGATATCCCGACGAAGCTCAATTACTGTGATTTTTCCTTCTGCGAAATTTCCTCTGGAATCTTCTATAAATTTTCAATCTTGTATCTCTTCTTACTTAGCTTCCTAGCCTTATTCCCAGTGAGCTTCATCTCAGTCATCCTTTTTCCATTCTGATCCTTATCTTCTCTCAACATAGTCACTTCGTGATGCTGAGATTCTTTCTTCAGATCCAAGGGTAATACACCTTCATCATATGTATTAGGTATTTTGGTTTTCTGTGGTTCCTCTAATTCTCTTATAGCTTCGACATCTAATTCCCTGGTGTTTAATAGATTAGATCTATTCTCTTGTTCTTCCATCAAGTAGGCGATCCTTCTAGTCATAAATTCCATGAGTTCTTGCTTCTTCTGTTCTAGGGCTTCCTTTTCTTCTTTTCTTTAGAACTGGTCTTTCTCAATCCAGATCTTGCCTACGAAAGATGGAAATGGGGCATAGTCCTCAATAAATTTAATAACTTTGAATTCTTCCTCTGTCGAAGCTCCATGGGTAGTCATAGCTATCTGGGTAATCCTGTCACATAGGGTTACCATTTTTCCTTTAAACAACCCTATTTTTCCTAGTGAAGGAACCATAACAGGCCTTCCTAGGGTTTCCCAAGTACTTTCTGTCATAATTTTCATCTGTGTTCCCTCATCTAGAGCACAGTCAATGTCGAAGTCTCCTATTCTTACTTCGATTTTCTCCTTTTCTTTGAAGATCTCTGACAAACTAACATCTTTATGTTCATCCAGGGTTTCTTTCATTTTCAGCAACATAATCTCTCATTCTTTCTGGGGTTCTTATATAATCTTTGTCTCTTGATCTCCTTCATGGTTTTGTTACTCCATATTCATCTTTTCAAGTCTAGTAATCATTCTAGGGAAATCCAGTACTTCATGGTCCATAGCCTTACAACAGAGGCAACTAGGGTTTCTCCCAGGGAATTCCTTAGCAAGATGTCCTGATCTTCTGCAACTGTAACAAAGAGTTAATCCTCTCTTTCTATTCAATGATCCCCAACTTTTCTTGTACTGCTTTCTAGGGTCATAATGGCTAGCCTGCAAAAATTTCTTTCTAGGATCCTACATCCATTGGTTAGTCCAAAAATTCTTTCTATGCATAGGTATAACATATCTTTCATTATTCTTATCAGATCTATTCATATCAAATGTTCTTTCATCTAATAATGCCCTAATTTTCAAGCTAGGACAAAATCTATCAAGCATAACTAAATTCATAATTTAGAAACAAAAATTTTCACTTCTTTTACTTCTACAGGGCACAAAGCTTCCATATATAAGAAATTTTAACTATTCTTACCTTTATCGGAGCACATAGCTTATAGATCTTACTTCTTTTCTTCAGTATCAACCTCTTTTCTTGCAGATCTGATTTCTTTCCTTTAGATTTGTCCTTCCTTCTTCAACAAGGATATTTTTAGGTCAAGTGGATCACTGCACACTAGGGCATAGATCCATGCATAGAGCTTCCACAATTTCAGGATGAATCTTTGCACAAAGATTCTTCTGCTCAGTTCCCAACAATCACAGTTTCAGTTCCCGAAAACAGAACCATTTGTTGGCACAGGGGAAGACCTAGGGTTCAACGCTACAAGATTGGACCAACAAAACCCTAGCTACCGACCCTTTCAGCAACACTTGTGAATCAGGTGAAGTCTCACCCGAGGTAGAGGCACGGGTGGTTGGAAGACTCAGGCGTCTGCAACCTTAGCTGGGACACAAATCTGTGATTATAACATTTAGCAATCACTTAGCATAGATTATTCATAAATATTCAACCCTCATGATACTTCGTAGATAGCACAAAGCATCGCAGTATGTACTTAGATCTAAGATAATTCAGCACTTAACCACAAAAAGATAGGTTAGATTTGACAGATCAAGCATTAAGCATCTTACATACCATATCTAACATTCATTCATATCTTAGAAGAACAAAGCATAAATAGATCTATCTAAACACATCAAAGCACTTAGCAAAGAAAGAGACAAACACATCAGGTCGAGGCACAAAGCACAACAGACACATTTACTGTGGTTCACCCCCACCCTGGGGATATGTCCACAAAGTATTCTTCTTTATTAGCTTCAGTTAATCAGTTTACAACACATATACATACTAATCCCTCTTTGCATATGATAGAAGATCTCTGCAGCTCGCTAGATCCTTGTTCCTTTCACTACAACACAAAGCCTTCTACAATCTCTCACAGGGACTTGCACTCGGCTCTGCATGTATTACAAGAAATGCACAAAGCCCTGCACATAGATTTAACCCTTGTCACTTAGCCTACATCACATAGATATATCATCCGCTCCCTCTCTATATGGCCTAGACCTCTATATATACATACAAAATAGGCCTAAACATGGGTAAACCCATGGGCCGACATCCCAATTTTGTTACATTATCCCCCAAAACCCAAAAAGGACCCAAAAAGAGGTCTAGCTTCCACGATTTTCACTTTGCATTGCGCTCCATCTTTGAAAAGATTTCAAAGTCCCAAAAATGATCAAATATGACCAAGTGTTCCTCAAAACTTGGTCAAGGGCCAACAAATATTTCTTGTATATTATTGTGAGGCTTCCTGTATATGCTTTATTTCTTCTCTTTCGATGTTTTTAGTACATTGGTGCTTGTTGTTACTATAAGATAATGATGTATATGAAAAATATTCATGTTAATATTCCTTCATTACTTGAATTCAAGTCTTCATGGATTGTCATCTTCACTGAACTGACATCAATGACATAACCATCCAACAATCTTCTCTTGAGAATATAACTCATCATATTGGTTTCTCTTTATGTTATTGCGATTTTCACTACTTGCCTTCCTGTGACTAGTTGGCTCAACCTATCAATATTATTATTTTCTTGAGTCATATTCTTTCATCCACTGTCATGTATCTTCTCTGGTTCATTTCAAGTAATATCTACTAGACCTGCCAAATATCTTATGAAATTATCTCTGCCAATGTGTCGTAACAACTGTCCATGACTCTTCTACTCAATTGTACACAATGTTGACCAATTTGTTGTCACTTAAACTCCCTCTATTCATCATTCACATTATTGGGAGTCATCAAGACATATGGCTTAGAAGAATACTTCAAGCTTCTCTGATGCAAAGTCATCTTCCTCTTCCTCTATAGCTTCATCATCTTCATCATATTCATGAATTTTGACATCTTCCTCTTTATCATATTCTTGAATTATGGCATCTTCCTGTTTTCCTATAGATTCATAATAATCTCACACTACTTCAAATCCTATGAGTACGATCTCTGGGACTTGTTCTTCATTCGCTTGTTATTCTTGTTTTTCTTTTCTTCTCCAAATATTTTTGTATCTGACATTTGTTTTTTCCTTCATGGAAGGATACATCATGCTTCTACAATCACAAGTTATGTTTCAATAGTTATGGGATTTGTAGCATTCAATATTGTATGGAGCCACATAAACATTTATTTCTTGAACATTTCTTCCATAAGCTCTGCAATCTACAACTTTATGTCCAAATTTATTAAAGGTAAAACAATAACCATAAAAGAAATTTTGATACCTGGAGGTAAATCATCTTCTTTGTTATGTAGTATTTTTGAATTCATGCCTTGGCTATTACGATCTTCTCTTTTTTGTTTCCTTCACAGTGATTGGAGATTCTTTGAGACCTGGAAGTGGAGGGTCTTATTTGATATATGTGTCATCTATAATCTTCTTCTTGAGTCTTCTCCATTTTTGAAAGGTTATCCTTTGAGGGATTGTATTATTCCATTTTGATAAGGCCTCTGATGATTTCCACACAACTCTTGGAGTTCTCTTCATTCTTCCTTTCTATTAACTTGTAATACTTCTCTTCAACTTTCTTTTTTGACAGTGTAGAGATTCCTCTCTCTTCAACATTCTTGTTGAGATTGACAATTTTAACACTTAATGTGACAAATTGTTCTTCAATCTTCTCACAATCTTTGTCTTTATTCATCATATGGATCTTCATGACCTCTTTTTTTCTCTTTCCTTATTCAAGTTGGGTCTTTAAGGTAATGATTTCTTCTTCAAGCTAGTATTGTTTCTTTTTTACTAAATTCTACTTCAATCTTGTTTATGTCCTCAGATATTTCCTTAAGATGACTTGTCAAAAATTATTCTCTCTTCTTTGCTTCTTTTCTTTGTGATACTATTTCGGCTTCCGAATATTGTTTCTCTTTCAACTAATCCTTGAGAGTTTCTTCAATCACTTTGGCTTCTTCCATGTGAGATTTTACATTTATGATAATCTTCTTGACTTCTTTAAAACCTTCTTTTAGCTCGATCAATTCCTCTTTCAGAGACTTGTTTTCCCTTCTTTATTTATTTATCTCACTTAAACAACTAATTCGTTCATCCTCAAAATCCATTATTCCTTCTTCACAATCTTCTTCTTCTAAATCTGTCTGACATGATGAGCATATTTATTCTCATTTTATCCCTACATTTCCTTTAATATGTTATGGATCTGTGATGTTATGAGATCCATTGGAATACATATTATGTATCTTATCCCAAATTTCTTTGGGTGAGGAACATTGTCCCACTCTGTCTTTTACTAGATCAAGTAATCCTTCAAGGATGAAATCCATTGTTATTTTTTTGTTTCTTTTTAATTCCTTCTTGGATGTAGTCTTCGATTTCTTTGAACTAGTGCATCTTGTAACAACTGAGTACCAAAAATCATACCCCTATTCTCCTAAAAATGATTTCATCATATTTCTCCATATCTCATAGCTCTGATCATTTTCACCATCAAATATTGGTGCTCCATTCTTAGTGCAATCCATGATCTACCTTCTAGTGGTTATATTATCTCTAAATGAACCAACTCTGATACCAATTGTTGGAATATTCACCAATACTGAACCAGGGGGTGTGAATCAATATTGAGCACTTTTTATGAATTTCAATCACAACATTACGTGATCAATTATTCCATTCACTTATGATTTCATTTAACATATCATAAACATATAACCATAAAAAATGCATCACATCATAACCACATATACACAGTAGATGAACATTTTATGTGGAAACCCAAATAGGAGAAAACCACATAATGATTTCTTATATATCAAAATATTACATTCACATTAAGAACCAACTTCCAAATTTTCCAACACTAACTAGAAGGAGGCTCCAACCCCCTATTTATAGAATCCAACATTAAGGAAGCTACAACTCCCTAAATTCTCCAACTCCAACTGGAAGGAGGCTCCAACCTGAACGAAGATCCAAATCCATGTGTTCTCTAGCTCCAACCATAAGGAGGCTACGACCCCCTAATTTATAGGCTCCAACATGAAGGAAGCTCCAAATCGATGTATTCTCGGTCTCCAACCGAAAGGAGTTTACGACCCTCTTTCCTTTCCCCTTCCTTCTGCGATGAAATATAAGTGTAGACTCAACCTATCACTATCACTATCACTGTCACTAACATTATCATTTTCATTGTAACTGATACTGTCACTTATAATCAACCTGTCAATAATAATCAACTTTTCACTAACTTGTCATTGTCCTTGCCACTAACATTGATACCTCATCATCAAAATCATCAACAACAAGATCAGACCCACTCTCATAAATCATACACCAATACCATCACCAATATGTGCGTCAAATCATATGCTAATACATGTGTGCCATATCATCCAAGTAACAAGAAGGTGCCATATCCATAAACCATGTTCCAAGATATGCCTCAAACATGTTCCATAACATCGATCAACCATGTACCAAAACATGTTCCATCACATCCATCAACCATGTACCAAGATATGCCTCAAACATGTAAACATATACCAAAGTACATATCAAACCATATACCCAATATCCAAGATGCTCCTCAAACAATGTGTGAAATATATATGCCAATAAATCCAATATATGTACCAACAATGCAGATCAAAAGATATGCCTCAAACCATGTACCAAACATATACCATACATCCAAGATGTGCCTCAAAGAATATGCCCAAATATCTAAAACGTGCCTCAAGCATGTATCAATACATAACCCTCAAAATACATATAAAAACATACCTCTCAACATGTGAGAAACTTGGTGCATACCATCAGATACCCTCATACCTTCTTCATCTTCAACAACAAGAGAATATCATCTTCATCAAAATTTATCTCAGTCTCACATGACCAATTTTTGGATCAGTCACAAACCCTAACTTTGAACAAGCATAACTCCATGCATGTAATGAATAAGGTCTGAAACTTGTACCCAATATTCTTCAATATATGTTCTGAAACTCGTCCAGGTTTCACTCCTTGAATCATCCCTGAAAAGGATTTATAGCGAAAATGGAAGACCTATTCTGGAGAGAGAACTTGTAGAGGATACCACGTGCTGGATATTTGATATTTGGTTCTGAAACTCACACACAACATACTAGGGACAATTCTTTTTCCAATTCAATTGGTCTCACATAATTTGGATCCTCTATGAAGAATTTATGATTGTTTTTTTTTAAACACGTGTTTTAGATAAGTTTCAGGACTAGTCAAAAACCCTATCTTGTAGATAGTGTATCTCCAAACATACAATGTTCCTAAATCTTAAATATTTACCATAGTTACCTTAATATGTCTTATCAATATACTACATGTTTCGATATCTGAATCATTCTGGAAAAACAATTATAGAGAAAATGGTAAGATGACCTTTAAATAACATACCTTAGAACACATCATCACAAGACTTCATCTGCCCTTCGAATTTATCCCTTCTTCACTTCATCTTCCCTATGAAATTCAGCTCATATATCCTTGGTTACCTCAAAATAAAATTTGATTTATTTGATGTAACAAATGAACTCCTAGGTGCCTTATTTAACTAGATCTACAACCCTATTTTTAGGGATGACTTAATCCAAATTCAATTCAATTCAATTTTTAATGATTATTCCATTGGGGTTGAATTTACCAAAAATATCTTTAATATTTATTTTAATATTCATTGCAATGGGGATGACTTGTAACTTTTTGTTTGCAACAAAATTTCTTCTTTTAGTTAATTTGCGGTCGACTTTTCACTTCTTGTTACAACTGTTTAGGTATTGTTAACCATACTTTGAGGCTTCCATATTCAAGAGGGAATATCTCCTCAACCCTGAGGAATCATGTGGTGTACCACCTACCATTGGAAATGAAATGATGAGGACTATCCATCTATGCATGTGTCATGTCCTTCATCCTCTTCTTCCTCAAAAAACTTGGGCCTTCATGACCACACCTCTTGGGCTTCTTAACCACTTAAGCATTTAGCCATATTTCCAGAGTGTTATAACCCTAAATTTCACCAGACATGCTTACCTTGCATCATGCTATCTCATTTTCCTTCTTTGCCAAGCCACTACTGAAAAAATTCTTTAAAAAATCCCTTTTTGAAGGCATACACCCCCTGCTCCACTACTGCATGCATGTGTATGCTAGTTGACCCACTACAACCCGCGTATACCTAAAAGAACGAAAAATGGAAAGTTGCAGATGGAACACATAGTTTTGGGTAAGTTAACTAAACCGTTTGACCCCCCATAGCCGGTCACTCAACCAAATACCTAGCCCTTTCTAGCCTATAAAATAAGGGGTAGGGGTCCCATTTGGAAGGAGAAAAATCATAGCAAAGAAACTATACCCGATTTATTATTACCCTTGCCCCAACCTTTTGCAACTATTGTGTGAAGAGAAGCATATACAGAAGCAGTTGGAGCACAGTTGAAGAGGATCACAGGACTAGATTCTAGCTGCAGTGGCCGATCTCACTATTGTAAGGTTACTCTTTTGAGATTAATAAAAGTAGTACTTTTCCCGTCCTGCCATATGCGATTGTCAATATTTAAATTTGATTATATTTTGATAGAATATCTAACCCATTAGTTTATAGATCATATGCATGTGGAGTTATTTGTTTGTATTTTTTGAATGTAGGTCAGCATTGGGAGGAGAGCTGCATTCAAGGAGCGACCAAACGTTAAAAGGATCAACGTCAAACATGGAAACTAAGGTACAATAACTTGATCTCTTTAACCTTCTATTTGCATATGAATAATGGGGTTTATGATTGGGATGTTGGTAAGAAGTAGGATACTTTAGTTCATTTTTGCATGAATGATAAAACCCTTAATGATAGTCCATAGGAGGGATTTCCCACACACAACATAATTGGCGACCATACTGGGGAAATATATAGGGTTTTTGGGGATACTTGTTGGATATTTTTAATTGGTTTTACTACCTTTTTCTAAGTTTTTGCAAAAGTCCGAGCTAGTAGGGATTCTAGTCTTCCATACCAGTACTCCCTGTTTTTTTCGCTTGACTATTTTTTTATTTTTCCGGGAAGCCACAGAGGCATACACGGCCTGCAGAAGGTATACCCTCATATACACATGCCTTGACTTCATACAACCCGAGTACATATGTTGGTTGCTAAAAGATCAGTTGTGTGTCTGAGTCCATAAATTTTTTTTAAAGAGAGGAAGTCATCATCTTCCCTGTCAGAAGTGATCCTTCTCAGGATTTTTCTGGATCTAAGTTCTTGTTTCTATTGTTGTAGTCTATAGCCTAGGTATAACCTCATATTAGCTTTGTTTTCTCAAGTTTCCTTGAATTTTATTTTCTTTATTAAAGTGAGTTTTTGTACCTTTAAGGGGTTCTGGTTTTCAATACCAGTACTCCCTACCTAAGCTTAGCTACTTCTCTTTCTTCTTTTAAGGAGAAACAGAGGGACATGTGGTCTGTAGTGGGCCTGCACACGTGCATACATGTTCTATCTTTGGGCAGCTCGGGTGCATACGCTAGCTGCTGAAATGACAGTTGTGTGTCTGTCTAGAAAACTTTTGAGGAGGCAGTCATCCTCTTCCCTATCAAGTTTTTACTTCCCATGTTTTTCTTGTTTCTTTATGGTCTCTATCATAAGTAGTTTTAGCCTAGGTTGTATTCCAACATAGCTTGCTTTTTCATTTGAAATATTTCTTCTGTTGCTTTTCTAGGTTTTGTTATGAGATAGCGAGTCGGTCTAATCTACCTTTTTGTTTGTTAGTAAATCCCCACGGTCTGTGGTTAGCCAGAAGTCTTTTTTCTCCTAGTCTTGTTTTTGTTTTTTCACCTTTTTTCTTCAGAAAAGTAGAAGACATATAGTTTTAAATTTTCTTGTTTTTGAAGCATAATAAAAAAATAACACAAAATCTTCTTTTTACTTCTTGGTTTGGTTAAATAGTTGATTGTTTGCATTAATCAATAGGAAAAAGTTTGTTTTCGTAAGTTCTTGGCTGATTGACTTAGGACAATAAGTAGCTCATAGTCGAGTGAAAGCTTGTTTTGATTTTTTCAGTTAAACAATCTTACAAAAAAAAAAGATTGAAAAGTTGGTTAAAGAATTTAAAAGAGCAAATCTGAATTTGTCAATAAGATTTTTTTTTTTCTAGCTTTCTGTTTATCTTCTTGTTCATCTCTCAAAACATCACTAGTTTCACTTTTATCACCTTTGACTTAAGACAAGGCAAAAAATTAACGATTAATTAAAATCAACTAGACTTTATGTTTTGTAGGCTCCATCAACTAGGCTAGGCTAGAGCCTTGATTTAGGATTGGAGAGGAAACTCTTCCAAGCTGCAAAACAAACATAAGAGTCTGTGATAGGGAGTGTAAAAGGCCCACTATCATAAAATATATCCAGGACACCCCTCTAACACAGGGGATAAACACGATGTCACATAAGGAAAGGTAGCGGAGATAACCCCTCCAAAGATGAACCAAGCATAGTCCGGAATGCATATAGAGGGTTTGTCTTGGGATTCAATTGATTTCATTTTCCACGAATCTTCGTGGGTCTCTAATCCATTCAAGGTCCTTAGTCGTCTTCCATAACTCTTTCTTTCAATACCCTTGATAGGTTTTTGGCTTGATACCTTGCTCATTGCAATCCACCTGACTATCGACTATACCCGCCTAGTGATTGTTTGCTCACTAGAAACCTAGTTTCCTATCTTTCTAGTGACATACACAGGTGACTACGGGGGTATACCATGGTACCTAGGAAATACATCGGGCCACACTTTGTAGACTATACCTAGAGGGTGCTTATGTATTTGAGTTGCACTTTCACTGGTATGTTTCTCTAGTGTTGGTTGTTGTAATTGTTCTTCCAACTAGTTAGTGACTGCTTGTTTTATCTCATAGGTACTTTTTCTAGTGTGTGTTAGTTTTGAAACGATTATAGATTTCTTTAGGGTGTCTTTGATCTTCTCACACAGTGGAGGATCAAGAGTTTCGTCGGTGATGAAGTCTTCTAGGCCTGTCGCTGGTTGACCTCAAACCCCTCCCCCGCCACCGCTAAGGTGAAAATTAGACCAGCAAGGGTCTTTTGATACAACCGAGTTACAGGAAACTGTTCCCAACCCATCTTTGAGAGGATAAATTTCAATTCTAGAGGAACCAATCATTTCTGACCTCAGATTAGAGGATCTTGGTCGATATAACCCTCCCATCACTGATCTATCGACATCGATCGTCATACAGGTTCTGCCTTACAAGTGTCAGGTAGTGTCACCAACAACAATGGAAGAAAATGTTGCCACTTCTTCAGGGAATACTCATATTTCCTTCACGACTGTCACTACTGGGGGTGTTCCACCTCCTAACCAACTGTCATCAGTTCATGCCACTATGGTCTTGACTGATTCTACCTCGGGTAGCAGTTTTATTCCATCTATGGCAATGATCACTGCTCCATTTACTCAGAACTCGATAGACCCTTCTTTCTCATACGGGATGCCTGGATTCAGTACGAGTACTTTACTTTCCTCCTCCACTCTATAGACTTTAGGTCTAGGGGAAAGGAGTTCCAACACTCCTCTGCAAGGATATATGGGGGGCACTTCCGCTCCCATTATCGCTTTCCCTTACGATGGGGGTCATATACCCCCTTCATCCCCCTCGCTTGGTGGTGTTCCTCAACACTCTGTCGGGCCTAACATAAACTTGTTTGGAGTAGGTAGTCAAGCACTCCCTCCTTATAATATGCCAGTTGGTTCAACACCTTTCTCTTTGTTCGATGTGTTTGGTAACAATGCTTTCTCATCAACTGTCGTTTCGGCTGGGGGCAACCCCGGTTATGGACAACCACATCCTATATAGGGTACTATTCCTGCATAGGGGGCACACTTAAGAATTCCTTCCTCATAAGGACCTTGGAATCCTTGGCAGGGACCAATCCCCTTGTCAGGTATGCCAATAGGGGGAAACCCTTTCCATACTCAGTGGAACCCCAGGCAAGGCCCAACACCTATGCCTGTTGGATTGGTAGGGGGAAACCCCTCCCAAAATCCTTGGAATTCGATGCAAGCTCATCCCTTTACGTATTATTACGGGAACCAGCCGATGATGTCTCAACAAGCACCCAATACGTACACTGGTCAAGGACGTGGTTATTACCAGATCCCTGGCCAGCAACCTAACTTTTCCTAGCAACCTGGTGCCAATCAAACCCTAGGCTCCTTTTTCCCTGGCTACAATCCACAACCCAAGATTCTATTTCTGGAAACCCTGCACTTGCCATATTTGACAAGGCTGTTAAATGACCCCATCTGTCACGATCCGAGTTGGCCTGCTATGTTGACCAAGTTGCCTTCAGACATTACAAATTTTGAGGCCAAGCCTAACAAATATCCCGGTGATCATGTGACTACCTTCCACTTATGGTTCTCTTCCAACTCGTTAAGAGATGACTCCATTCAGTTGCAATTGTTTCAACACACTCTCATAGGGAGTGTTGTGAAATTGTACATCGAGCTCGATCGCTCACGATACTCTTCCTTCAGAGAATTGGCAATGACTTTCTTGAACCATTTCCAATTACCTATGAGATATGATGTCATCACTAAATTGCTGGCCAATTTTAGGTAGACAGAAGTGGACCATATCTCTGATCATATCCGAAAATGGAGATGCCAGAAGAGTTTAATAAAAGTGCCAATCCCACCAACATTCCTACTAGAGTGGTTCCTTAAGTCTTTGGTACCCTAGTTATCTAAAGACGTCATAACATCCAGAGTGTTTTTCGAGGAAGATGCGATAATGAGAGTGCAACAGCTAGAGATAATTTACTCTCAGTCTGGTTTACTCTACGAGATTTTTCCAGATGCACCGAGGTCAATCCTTGACAAAATCAGGGAAAGGTCTGGACCAGATGCTGATGGCATTATTGGTTTAGCACAAACCAAGCCTGCTGATCAATTGTCAAATCAATTGCAACAATTGTCGATACAACAAACAGCGGCCAACCAGACCAATGGTTCAGCTGCTCCCCCTACCCAAAAGTCAGATATACACAGTGTGCAAATGAAAAACCCGAAGGCCACCCAGTAGCCTGACGGAAAGAAGAAACAACGAAAAAAGTGTAAGGGGGATAAGAAACTCACTGATAATGATGGAAAGGGTGACACTGAAAAGAAGAATTCAAAGTATCCTTGTAATATTTGCAAGGAATAACACCCGACCCATCAGTTCCCTTGGCTTGTGGAGGCCCAGAAGTTATTGACACAACAACAACCTGCTGTGTTAATGATCCCATTCCCAAATGGGAAAAATCTAACTCAAGCCTCCTTAAGCGCGGAAGGGGGTAGTCAAGGACCCCCTTCATCTTTGAGTAATCCTTCGTCCGCAAACGTATATATGATGAAATGTGATGCCTATATAATGACTAGAGAACATGATTACGGAAATCCAAGCACCTCTGACAAGGGTAAAGAAGTCGAAAACCCACCTCTTCCTCTTCATATTGAGAATACGTTGGGCGAAACAATGACACGCATCCAAAAAGGTGCATTCAAAAAATCTTCTTACAACCCAAACGCAAGGGCTACCCATAACTACTTTTTGGTGGAGGATTTATCACAAACCCCTTGTGTGATGTCTTCTTGGAAGTCCTCCAGAGTTTCCCTTCCCAGAGAAAGGCCCTGTTAGTTGCCTTAGTCTCTTCTAAGAATTGTAATCTGGTAACGATCATACTTGATACCACTAACTTAAAACCTCATCCTCCTTACCATGTAGCTTTTCAAATAGTAGTGGCTTACACCACGAAAACTTTTACCCGAAATATCTTTCGTACAGTGGTGGATGAGGGTGCCTCGACATGTGTGGTGTCTTTGGCATGTTGGAAGGCCATCGACCAAACCGTTTTGTCTCTGTCACCTACTCTACTTACAACTTTTGACAATTATTATTTTTGACCACATGGGATCATTCCCTCTTTCCTCATGCAGTTAGGGGAAAAAAACATGTGTGTCGAAGTTGAAGTGGTCGATGAGTCTCTTGACTACAATATTTTATTAGGAAGGAGTTGGACCTATGCGATGCAATAAGCGGTCGCGATAGTTTTCTGGGTCCTTTTGTTTCCTCACAAGGGACACATTATGACCATTGATCAATTATCCTTCTCTCAGCCTGACCCTTCATCAGGATTCTCCACGATCCCGATGATTTATAATCCTCAATCAGACATCATCAATGTAGGGGTTGGTTTTTTCCCACCATTGATGGTTAATTTCGATTACCCACCTCCGACTGACAATGTTCATTACACGACAACTGTTCTTGACCAGCCTTGGGCTACAATTTTTCAAGTCTCATCATTTCGCATGACGTACTTTCATGATCCGTGGAATCTTCCTTCCCCATCCTCTACAATGGAATGGACAAAGCACCATGGCATGGAGATGCATTTGTCCACGGCAGAAGTTGTATACTCGATCATTCAACGACCTTTCGCCAACCCCGATCTGACTCCAGTAGAAGAGTCAGATCCAGTTCTCGAGCCTATTTGGTCTCAAGGTTCCCTTGCTAGTGCAGATTCTTTAGACTTAGTCTTGCCTTCAGATGAAGCAATTATTGAGGCAATGACTAGTCTGGACAGACCCTAGGATGATCTTCATCATAGATCTTACTTCCTCCCAGAGTTAAGACAAATTGACGTAGGTGAATTCACTCTGACTATGAATAGAGATAAAGGTTGTCCTATCAATCCTTTGGCAACGCACATTGTTTACACTAAAGGAAATATGGCAAAAATAGATAAAATGATACCTATTGACATCTCCAAATCTCCTGGAGTCATGGAGAATATCTTCGTCAGAGCAGATTGCTCCCCCAAGGAGATTCAAATCTACACAGATTTATTTAAAGAATTTCACGACGTGTTTTCCTGGTCTTACGAGGAAATGCCAGACATAGATCCAAGAATCGTCGAACATGAAATCATGACTTATCCTGATGCCAAGCCGATCTGGCAGAAGCTTCGTCTGGTCAATCCTAGGAAAGCAACAACTATCAAGGATGAAGTAGAGAAACTACTTAAAGCTGGTTTCATCTACCCCGTTCAATTGACTCAATGGGTGTCGAATCCTATGTTAGTCAATAAAAAATAGGGCACGATTCACGTATGTACAGACTTCCATGACCTAAATAAGGCCTGCCCAAAAGATAATTTCCCCACGCCATTTATTGACCAGATAGTCGATGAATGCATAGGATCCAAATCCTTTTCATTTATGGATGGTTTTTCAAGATACAATCAGATACAAATCAAACCCGAAGACCAACACAAAACTGCTTTCATCTGTCCATGGGGTACATTTTCTTATCGTAAGATTCTTTTTCATATAAAAAATGTTGGAGCTACATTTTAGAGGGCCATTTTTTTTCTTTCCATGACCTCAAACACGTAGTCGAGGATTATCTCGATGATTTAGCGTCATGATCTCGCAAGCGAGCTGATCATCCATCACACCTCCAACTTATCCTTGAACGATGTCGCTACTACCGAATCTGCTTGAATCCAAACAAGTGTAGTTTTTGTGTCACATCAGGTTGTCTTTTAGAGTTCATCATTTCGACAACAGGGATCATTGTCGATCCTCTAAAATTTGAGGCAATAGTTCAATTGCCTCCCCCATGCACCATACCTCAGCTTCAGAGTCTACAGGGAAAAGCAATTTTTTTATGGCATTTCATCGCAAACTATGTCAAGATCACAAACGGTTTTATGTGTTTATTAAAGAACGACGTTCCTTTTCATTGGGATGAAGTTGTTCAATGCTCTTTCACAGTTTTGAAAAGCGCCCTCATATCAACCCCTCTGCTTCAACCACCCAATTATAATAAATATTTCTTATTGTACTTGGCTGCTGCAGAGTCGACCATCGATATGTTCTTAGTTCAGGAGGATGATTTTCTCTCATAATACGTGATTTATTACCTGAGCCAAGGCCTATTTGGACCAGAACTCAATTATTCCCATATTGAAAAACTTGTGTTGGGAGCAGTCCATGTTGTTCAATGGTTCTATGATTACATTTTGTTTCACAATACCAGCGTCATTGCCTTCGTGAATCCATTTCAATATGTATTGACATGACAAGTCATCGGAGGAAATATTAGTAGATGGATAGTTATCCTCCAGGAATTCGACTTGGAGTTCATTTCGGAGAAATCCAAAAATTCGATGGTCTTCATGGAACTCATATCAGAACTTCCGGTCGAATCAAGTGATGTTATACCCGACGAGTCTCCTATCAAAGGAGATATGTTTTTAATCGCGTCTTCCAACCCCTGGTATGGAGATGTCCTTGTCTATCTATAGACTTTGAAGTGTCCCGCCTTTGCTTATTGTGATGAGCATCGCCGTATATGCCATTAGGCTAAGAACTATCTCATACTTGAGGACACATTGTATCATTGAGGTGTAGACTCCATCCTTTGTCGATGTCTCACTCATGAAGAAGTGGAAATCATGCTTAACAATTGCCACACTGGAGCATGTGGCGGTCATTTGTCTGGGTTGGAAACAACCCAAAATATTCTACGAGCCAGTTACTTATGGTCGACATTAATCAAAGATTGTGTTGAATTGGTCAAGAAGTGCCACCTGTGTCAGATCTTCTCTTGGAAGATGAGGGCACACCCCGCTCCCATGTTTCTCGTTATAACCATTGGTCCCTTCACTAAATGGGGGATTTATTACACTACATGCAACCCCCCTTCAACAAGGGGGCACCGCTATATCATTGTAGCAGTAGACTACTTCACCAAGTGGGTCAAAGCTATGCCAACATTCAAAGATGATGGGGAGACATTAGCTCTCTTTTTGTTCAACCAGATAATATAAAGGTTCAACAGCCCGAGAGAGATTGTCACTGATCATGACAGTCACTTTAAGAACAAAATGATGACTAAGGTAATGTCAAATATTGGTTTGCAGAAGGAACATTCATCACCCTACTACCCCCAAGTGAATGGTTAGGTGGAAGCTATAAATAAATATCTTAAAACCATTCTACAGTGAACGATCAATTCGACCAAGTCAAATTGGCATTTGATGTTATGTTTAGAATTATGGGCTTACTGAATGTCTATTAAGAATTTAAATGGTTTCTCACCTTTTCAACTCATTTACGGGCTGGAAGCAATATTTCTTATAGAGTGCTAGATCTCATCTTTAAAGTTGGAAGTACTGTTATTGCCAAACACTTCACCGCTTGAAGAGCGTTTATTATATCTCAAGCAACTCAATGAGCAACATCATGATGTAGCCTTAGCTAACGAATCTTACAAACAAAAAGTCAAGTGTCAATATGATCAGTCCGTTCATCCTCATATTTTCTCTGAAGGTGACCTTGTCCTAGTCTATGACCAAGATAAGTACCCCCTTGGGGCAGTCAAGTTCAAACCCATGTGGTTCAAACCTTTCATCGTGAAAGAAGTACTACAGAAGGGTGCTTATCATTTGGTGGAATTTGAGGAAAATGTTTTGGCAAAACCTAGAAATGGGCTGTACCTCAAAAAGTACTATTCATAGGTGGGTCACCTTGGGTAACTTTTGTAACATATGTATAGTCTTTGTACTATTACGTTTTGGTTTTTTGCTTTTATGGACGTGTCATTTTTTATGTTATCTTTTTCACTATGGAAGATGTCAAGTGAATCAGAGGTGTTCATTGGATTTGCAGAAGGTGCTAGTCGACACACTCAGAGGCTTGCCTCCGTAGCTTGGGCGATTTTCACACCTCAAGGCCAGTTGCTATCTTCAGGAGGTATATGTTTAGGCGACACCACAAACAATGTCACCGAATACAACGCAGTTATTGAGTTAATTCGTGACCCTTTGTCACTTGGTATCCCTCACCTCCACGTCTTTTTATATGCTCAACTAGTTGTGTCTCAGTTAAATGGAGTCTACCATGTTCATGATATTACATATTTTCTTGATCCTAGGAGATTAAATCAAGTTACAAATACTCTAGCTAATCAAATATTAGATTGGCATATTGCAAACATATTCGAAAGACACACACATGCACATCTAAATACATTTGTAAAGTAGATTTCATCCATAAGACAAAAAAATACATAAAAATCCATATATAATATCAAAAATATCAGAGTACATGAGTGGATGCAAGCGCCTCAAAAATACGTCCAATAAAGAGTCACAGGACTGATGCCCTAAAAAATATAAAAATAGTTCCCTGAGAACGTAAGTAGTCCAATCTAACTAAGGATGGGGCCTATTGGCCTTATTATAATAATCAACAGTGTTTTCCAAACACCGAAAAAGTCGAACCCACATTCGTGGTGCTCCCACTACATTAGGCTGCATAGATGGCGACAGATCCTCAATCTCTACCATGGGGACTATATGAGTGAACGAGGTAAAATTCCTCTCTACCCATCTCAATACTCTCTCAGCCTCTCCGGCTAGAGGTCCCCCTGATGCTACTAGTTCGCCAACTGTAGTTGGTCCTACCTCTGGTCGAGGATGTCGCCTGTTCCTCCTGAAGTTTGTTAGACACACTGGCCCCACATATGCACATAAAACATACTTAATTGTCAGATACTTTGGTATATACAAAAAATGATATATATTAAAAACATAAAAGTTAAATAAATTTGAAAAAAAAAGAAAAAAAAAGCATACCTAACTCTCCTCGTACCACTCTGGGAGGTACACCCATGTCAAGGTACTTGGAAAAGTCACTTCTATCATAAGGATAGTCCTCTATCACAGTAATCTACCGAGACCACTAGTCAAAAAACTTGTCCTCGAAGGCCTCAATAGTCCTCCCTCCCCCCTATCGTGGCAACAACACTGCCCATCTGTTTACTACTGGAGAAGGGGCTATGTGCCCTCGTACTACCTCCCTTGGGCTAAGACTCGGTACTCTCTTGAAGAACAAAGCACAAAGAATAGTCCCAAACTTGAAGTTCCCGTGCCTCCACATGCCATACTCTGTAAGTTGCCTCTTCACGCATTCTAGTAAAGTGGTACTCCAGTCAAAAACTTGTGCATTTAATCACTAAACTGCACAATTCATGTGTTCCCTGGAAGCCTGATCTAAAGTTGTGGATCCTGTAATCCACCCAATAAGAAAAACTATCAATTTTAGTGACAGGTCTGAGATCTTGTTTATTGGAACCTGAGTGCCCATCTTCTTTGTACCGACTTCAAAATGGAGTCCAATCAACTTTGATATATTGTGTGGCCCCGAGGGAAAAGTGTGAAAATTAACTGGTTCCCCTCTCCTTGAGAGGCTAGTCAGAAAGTAAATATCCTCAGTCATTGGAGTAAATGACTGCCCCTCAAGCTTGAAGGCCTCTGTGTTAGGATGCCAATAATAAACTAAGGCGTTCAACAACCTAGGTTTTTCCTGCATGAAAGGACACTGGAAAAAAATTAACAAACCACATTGCACCAATGCAGCGGTAGCAGCAGGGTCCTCACCGACTAAAAAATCAATATCCTCATGCTCCCTCTCCCTCCAGTGAACATACATCCTACAATTGACAAGTCCAGGGGGGATTAGCCCTTGCATTGTTTAATTTTTTCTTATCTTAGAGGGTACACGTGGGATGTAATGCACATAGTTGCATGTGCACGCGTGCAGTCTTTCCTCTGCACGTGTGCACATGCGGGCTG
The DNA here is from genome assembly GCA_009831015.1 of Picea engelmannii. Lineage (NCBI taxonomy): Eukaryota > Viridiplantae > Streptophyta > Pinopsida > Pinales > Pinaceae > Picea > Picea engelmannii. The sequence continues at coordinate 132,277 of ML778308.1, forward strand.
TCATAAGACAACCCACATATATGTAGTGCCAACCTATTTAAAGGTCAACGCCCCCTCAAAAAACAAAAATAAATGCATAAATGAAGTATTGAAATGTAAGGGGGGTTAGTAGGAACCTACTTGGTCTAATCAGAAGTTCGTTCCATCCACCGAAGCTCCCGGAATCAACTCTTTTGTCAAAGGGGTGTTTTTGGCTCCACAACCAATTTCTCAATTAACAATGGTGATAATGAGCTGCCAACTTCTATTTATAGACTTTTTGGTCCCTTTTTGTCATTTTTTGTACCCTTTTGTGATTTTCTTCTAAATTGAAAATCATTTAGTATGGTTCAAGAGTTTTCTATGGATTTTTATGATACATGTGACTTTGGGTATTGGGAAACTTTTTGGAGATTTGGATCTTTTTAAAGGTCCTTTGGTAAAAAGTCATTTTTCCAACTTGTTGCATTTAAGTTAGGATTCCACCTCTACTTTCTGCATCCCGTTGTCTTTATCACTACACCATAGGATCGATCCCACCAAGTTGTGACACATAACCCTCATTGCTGCTTTAGAAGTGTCATAATTTAGTGGGAGAGCCTACCTTAACATGGATGTCCTAGGTAGATCCTGGCTACATTTTGGTGTCCATGCCATCATTAATGACTATAGGATCGAGAGTCCTTTTTATTTTTTCCTAACTATGAGTTTGAACCTCATTTTCATGATTCATTATCACTCTTGACCTCACCCTCGGGACTCCCAAAACATAATAGGTCTTCTTTTAAGCCCTTTTCAAACCCTCTAAAAATGAAAAGATTGTCGAGCGATCTTGTTGACCTTCACTCTTGCTAAACTGAAATTTGAAGTCATGTCTCTCCAGTGGTATTTTAGCCCCTTTTCAGTCTGGATGGTCAATTGTATGAAAAAAGGTATACTCTAGGGGCCTTGGTTGTCTAGAAGAGTATTCTCTAGAAGAGTATTCCAGGCCTGAGGGATTAAATTTATGAAAAAGGAAGCCCCACAAAGTCCATAGTTAAGCTCTTCAGACTCCCTAAAATTGAAAATATCGTCGAGTGACCTTATTCTTTCACACTCATTAAATTGGTCCAGAAGAACATTCCTGACGGAGTCCATAGTTAAGTTTTTTTCAGACTCCTTAAAAATGAAAAAATTGTTGAGTGATCTTGTCTTTATCACACTAGTTAAAATTGTTTTGAATAGGCGTTTGGTCAGTGCTAGTTTACCCCTTTTTCTAACTGACTAGACTATCTTCGAAAAAGGTACCCCAGTGGAGTCTCCTTTTACGCTTTTTTAGACTCTCTAAATATGAAAAACCGTCAAGATTACCTTCTCTAGGCTCATTAAAATTACATCGAAGGACGTTACCATTGTGTGTCTTATTAATCGCATTTGCATACCTACATCTTTGGCCTAATGACCAGCTCCATGTTGCTCTCATTTGAACCATTTGAAGCATGCCTTATACACAAGACCTATAGCACTTTTCCTCTGCATCTTGGCATGTTTGGCCCATGGAGGATTTTTCCTGAGTCTCCTTTTCCTACACATGTCCCTTTTCCCTGAGCAGCCATGTTTTCTATGCACTTGGAACTAGTATGTCTTCAACACTCAATCCTCCTTTGTAACATAGCATTCTTTTATTATTTTTCAAGATTTTCAAAATTATTGAAAAAGACAAAAAAATCAAATATACCCCAAAAAGAGGAAGGGAAAAGTATTTTCTTTTTATTGGCAACACAATGAGTCTCCCTTGGACAAAGAAAATACTTCCATTTTTTTGTCAAGCCTTGGGATTTAACATGACCTTAGGAAGCTGTTCTCGCTACATAGAGTTGTGTCCTCCTCTGTTTGGTTATTCTTCCAAACATATGGAGAGTTTGCGGTGCCTCCTGCATCGTGAACTTATGTCAAAATATCATGCTGCCTGAGTCTCATCTTTTGTCGTGCTATTGTCCAAGGGAAGTTATTACCAAGCTTGAGTCTCCCCCCTATGTAGATTTTTTCTTACCCTCATGCCCGATCATCCTGAAAGCCTAATCAAGTCTTTGTTCAAAATCCATGAAGCCCTCAACTTGATCATCAAAATCCTCTAGTCCGTTCTTGACAAGCCATCGAAGACCTCTGGGTAGTGAATTCGTACACTCATATTAGACTCCTACCCGAGTTGTGAATATTTTGAAGTTGTTTCTCGAGCTCTGAATGCCTCATCTCTAGACATCAGGCCTTATTCGCTTCTTGAAGATGGATACTATACATGTATATCTTTTTGATTTCGAGATGTAGATCCATTGTGTATTGCTCACGACTACACTTTATATACTTATATGACATGGATCTACAATGTATTTTATTGGTATCCATGATTTTATTTCATTCTGAGCATGGGTATGCCCGCCTCAGTGAGACAATTTTTATTTTATAGATGGCACCTCCCAAATTCTGGTTCCTGGATTCACTTGTTTGGTACGTTGGTAAAGATTGATAATGTATTTCGGCCATCAAATGCTCTTCCTGTTAATATTATGGTAGCTGCGGGAGGTATTTACCTCCATGTGTGAACTTGATGAGAATAGAAGACTCCGGGAAGCAAGAGAAACCCTAATGAGTTGGCTAATAACTCTAGAAGCCTTGTCAGCTCAAGACGATAATTTATATTAGGCTATTAGCCTCCAAGAGAAGAAGTCGGCCAGAAATAATAATAATATACTGAACAAACACATATACAGAAGGAGAAGTCCGCCCCAACAAAAATGGCAGAACCACTATAAATATAGGGCGCTAGCTCTCATTTGACAGTATCTCAGAATTGCAGTTCCTAGTATGGTGTGCACTACAGTTGCAGTCTTGTGCACAGGTTTGGAGGAGAGCTGCTAGTGTAGTTGCAACAGCAACAAGTTTTCAGTATTGGCTTGAATATCGCTTGGCTAGGGTTTGGGACTACCTGATCAGTCTTTTGTGTTGCGATATCCTTGGAGAGAGGTGTGCTACCCTTTGTTTGGCTATCTAGCCTAGAGTTTTCTTCCGGAGGAATTCTCAGTCAAGGTTAAGGTGCTCGGAGGGAGGCTTCGGCCTATGGTTGGGTGACGAAGGTATTGTCAATGGTAAAATGAGCACACCATATTCTATATTCTAACAGGTTATGGGCCCACAACCCTTTAGAAGGAAACATAACCGCTAGACATTGATCTTGTTGAGTAATTGTCGCTAGGGTTAGTAGCAGGAGCAATTTCCAAAAGCACTGTAGAGAGGGTTACTAGAAGAAGCAGTTGTAGAAACCCTAAACCTCTTATCGAGGAACCTTAAGTGATGAGATTGACCTAATCTCTAGAAAGATCAGTGCACCCTAGCCCAGCCCATCTTCTGGTACTCTCAAAAGGCCAAGACGTGAAGTTTGGATTTCTGGTCAAATCTAGGGTTTGACCAAGTCAAGAAGCCATGAAAAACTCTATGAAGTTTGAGAACAAGTTAGATGGAGCCTTTAACTTTGGAGCATAGAAGACAAGGATTGAACTCATCCTTGCTAAGAATAAAGTACTAGATATTGCGAAAGGAAAGATCGTGAAGCCAGAGTTTGAAGAAGGAGAAGAGAAGGAACCGCAAAATGTTACAGCTATGGAGAAGTTCAAAGATGTTGACATCAATGCCATGAGTATCATAGTGGATCCCATAAAACACCACTTGATACCCTACATATCCCATCTTGACTCATCAAAGAAAATGTACGATGCCCTAACAAATCTCTTCTCAGTCAGAAACATTGGACAAGTTATGAGTATGAAGAATGAGCTTTGTAACATGAAGATGAATGACGACGACAGCATAACATCATACTCTGTAAGGATCTCCCAGTTAAGAGATCAACTACAAGCTATTGAAGAGATCACTTAAGAAAAGGAATTGGTGAACATAGGACTCAATGGTCTTCCCAAGACATGGGATGCATTTGCCGCAAGCATGAACACAAGGAAGGAGTACCTGAAGTTTGAAAAACTTTGGACTTTCTGTGCTCAAGAAGAATCAAGGATCAATGAAAAAGAGAAACCCCAAAATATAGTACGTGTTCAGTTCAACCAAAAAAGAAGACCTTTTCAAAGAGAATCCTTAAAGTATTCCTGGTTGTCCATCTAGATCCATGATGAAAGGAAGATTTTGAATCTCTAGAACATGGAATCTACAAGAAACTCCATGAACCCAAGAACTAAAGAAAAACATGAAGAAGAACATGAAGATTCCAAGAAAGAAACAAAAGCCAGAACAACCAGTCATTACATCAATAATCACAAGATTACCAAGCCTGATATGAAAGCAATCAAGTAGAAGAACTGAAAGTCGTGATGAAGAACAGTGTATGGAAGACTTATGAATGAAAGCATTGCAAGATCCAGAAATAGAGGTTCTCTCAGATGGAGGGAGAAGACTATGATGATTACTTGTTCCAGTACACTAGACATATCACTACATGAGTTATTTTATCATCCGCAACATCCATGAGTTGGAGTTCTACATCAGATAAATGAAAATAATGTTCTCCAGAGAAATTGAATAAAGAGCGTATGAAGAGAAATCTCAAGACTTTGAGACATACCAGAAAGAGACTCCTGTATGCAGATAAGAAGAAGACAACTTGGTGGAGAACCTCCAGTGCACAACAGAAGCATGGTGAATATTTCCTATAACATCAAGATGACTACTTAGTAAATCAGATCTCATGATGACAGAAGAAGTGCTACTTGGATATGTTCCAAGTTCTCCAACTATGATATACTCTATCATCTAGATCTACATGAAGCCTTCATAGTGTTCCAGACTAAAGTACAAGTATTACATTATCCATGATGAAGTCCAGAAAGGAGAAAGTGGTTCTCCAATATATATCCCCACTGATGAGCAGACAACAGATATCCTGACAAAACCTCTATCCAGAATCAAGTTTGCATATTTCCAAGAGAAGATAGGGATCATGGAAATAAATCCATTAGCTGAAAGGGAAGATTCTCCAAGCTAGAAGAAGGTACGAAAAATATTCTTGAAAAACATTTATTTTTGTGATTTAAATAAATCTCCAATTAGGAGGGAGCAATGAAAATATTATTTATTAATTGAAAAATAGTCCAGATTGGACAAATGCTTTCTTGTTCAGAAAGTGGATTGAGACTTCTGAAGGACAATGAATTCCCATTGTAGTTAACATGGGAGGCAAACTGATTGTTGATTTATCATAGACATTGAATTTCCATTGTGGTTAACATGGGGAGTGGTCTAGGACAGTCATTCTTCTTAGCAGTCACTCTGAGTAGTGGTCAAGTAGAATGGTATGCCTTGCCGGGCAGTCATTCTTTTGAAGTTCACAGTTGTGAGAAGTTTTGAAGAATGGTCTATTTTGGAGGTTGATGCAGGACAGACATTCCTTAGGGTAGAATCATTCTCTCGAGGTTACACTTTGTTTAGTGTCGGAGGAATGGCCCAAGGTGGGGAATGGTCCAGACAGTTATTCCTTAGGGTTATACATTCTCTCCAGGGTGCACTTTGATAAGTGTAGGAGGAATGGCCTAGGGTGGGGAATAGTCCAGGCTCAACAATTAGGGACAGTAATTCCTTAGGGTTTATACATTCTCTCTAGGGTGCGCTTTAATTAGTGTAGGAGGAATGGCCCAGGGTGGGGACTGGTCCAAACATTTCTTAGGGTTTATACATTTTGTCCAGGGTGCACTTTGATTAGTGTAGGAAGAATGGCCCAGGGTGAGAAATGGTCTAGGCTCAGAAATCAGAGACAATCCTTCTTCCTTGTTTGTGAAGAATAGGGCAGATAGCCCATTGCTGATGAGGGCATATATTCTTTCAGATCTCACAAACGTGAGTGAAATATTGGCCCAGAGGATTCAGTTTATCCTTCAAAATATTTTTCTATGCAGGATGGCATCAAATGATTGTTATGGAGACTACCTGTCTCTAGACAGTAGAGATATACTACTGTGGTGGATATGTTCCACTGGTTGTGAGGCAGATATTCTTTCAGAGCTCACAATATGTGAGTGAAAGATTGGCCCAGATAATTCAATCTATATCATAACATTGTTTCTGTGCAGATTGCTATCAGATGTTTGTTATGAAGATTATATGACAGTAGATGAAGAATACTATGGCATATATTATTTCAGAGCTCACAGATGTGAGTGAAAGATTGGCCCAGAAAAATCAGTTTATATCATAACATTGTTTCTATGCAGGATGCTATCAGATGTTTGTTATGAAGATTGTATGACAGTAGATGAGGACTATTGTGGTGAATATGTTTCACTGTTCGCAACTATATGTTGTTGATCAAGTACTTGTATGTTACTTGATTTGGTAGTGAACCACTAGATTGTACTTATGTACTACTATGAATAGACACAGTTGTGCTCTCCTTGTTCTAATTTCCTTGAAGACTATCAACAATTTATTGGAGATAATGATCATTCAGATGGATGATGAACAAAGATTTTCTAGATGAAAAATAGTTCATAACTTTTACTCCTCTTGTATCACTCTATGGTGAGAGTGACTTATCCAACATCATATCTAATTACTCAGATGAAGTATGGCTTTGAGAGTTAATGTAGATGATGGTGATGGTGATGCTCATGATCTAGTCATGAAATAGTATATATGGCAATATTGATGCTACCGGGTAAATGGTATGTTTTTGTGCTCAAGTCCATTACCTGTAAATACCTCTCTATCTAGGAGGGAGTGTTAGTATTATGGTAGTTTCGGGAGGTATTTACCTCCACGTGTGAACCTGACGATAATAGAATACTCCGGGGAGTAAGAGAAACCCTAATGAGTTGGCTAATAACTCTAGAAGCCTTGTCGACTCAAGAAGATAATTTATATTAGGCTATTAGCTTCCAAGAGAAGAAGTCAACCAGAAATAATAATAATATACTAAACATACACATATCCAGAAGGAGAATTTAGCCCCAGTAAAACTGGCAGAACCACTATAAACACAGGGTGCCAATTCTCATTTGACAGTATCTCAGAATTGCAGTTCCTAGTTTGGTGCGCACTGCAGTTGCAGTCTTGTGTGCAGGTTTGGAGGAGATTTGCTGGTGCAGCTACAGCAGCTGCAGCAGCAACAAGTTTTCAATATTGGCTTGAATATCTCTTGGCTAGGTTTTGGGACTATTTGATCAGTCTTTTGTGTTGTGCTATCCTTGGAGAGAGATGCACTACCCTTTGTTTGGCTATCTAGCCTAGGGTTTGCTTCTGGAGGAATTCTCAGTCAAGGTTAAGGTGCTCGGAGGGAGCCTTCGGCCTATGGTTGGGTGATGAAGGTATCGTCAATGGTAAAACGAGCACACCATCTTCTATATTCTAACACTTTCGACCTCACACATTAGGGGGAATTCACTATAGCCCTAAATTGCACCAGACATGCTTACCTGGCATCAGGCCATCTCATTTTCCTTATTTTCCAAGCCACTACTGAACAACTTCTTAAAAAACACCCTTTTTTAAGGCATACATGCCCTGCTCCACTACTGCATGCGTGTGTATGTTGGCTGACCCACTACATCCCGCGTATACCTAAAAAGCATGAAAAATGGAAAGTTGCAAACAAAACACATAGTTTTGAGTAAGTTAACTAAACTATTTGACCACCCATAGAAGATCACTTGACCAAATACCTAGCCCTTTCTAGCCTATAAAATAAGGGGTAGGGGTCCCATTTAGAAGGAGAAAAATCATAGAAAAGAAACTATACCCAATTTAGTATTTCCCTTGCCCCAACCTTTTGCAACTATTGTGTGAAAAGAAGCATATACAGAAGTAGTTGGAGCACAGTTGAAGAGGAGCCTAGGACCATATTCGAGGAGAAGTGGTCGATATTACTATTGTAAGGTTACTCTTGTGAGATTAATAAAAGAAGTACTTTCCCATCTCACCATATGAGATTGTTAATATTTAAATTTGATTATAGTTTGAGAGAATCTCTAAACCATTAATTTATAGATCATATGCACGTGGAGTTCTTTTCTTTTCTTTTATAAATGAAGGTCAGTGTTAGGAGGAGAGTTGCATCAAGGAGTGACAAAATGTTAAAGGGATCGACATCAAACACATAAACTAAGGTACAGTAACTTGATCTCTTTAACCTTGTATTTGCATATGAATAATGGGGTTTATGATTGGGATGTTGGTAAGAAGTAGGATAATTTAGGTCATTACTGCATGCATGATAAAACCCTTAATGCTAGTTCGTAGGAGGGATTTCCCACCCACAACAAAGAGCCTCTTGTAGACTTCTTAAAAGTGTCTACTCGTGAGGGCCATGCTTAAAGCTATGCCATAAGGTGACCACTTTGGCGACTTCTCCAAATACACCCATCACTTATAGATTCTTTCAAACTTTATTTGGGGATTCTTCTAGGGTTGACCATGGTTGACATCAATGACAACCAACTATCCAATAAAATTATCATGCATAGACTCCACTTGTCACCCAACCAGTTATCTCTTATCTTTGTTTAAGTATGCAATTTTTTTTATCATTATTTCATTTCCAATTTTCTTGTAACTTTAATTAGATTTTCCTTTGATTTCCATTTTATTTATTTTTAGTTATTCTTGTCCTTTTAATCTCTTTATAGAATCAATTTATCTATGATTAATGATTTATTAGTTTATATATTTATTATTGTTGTTGTTATTATTATTATTATTATTATTATTATTATTATATAATATGAGGCATTGCATACTTCCCCATTCAAGGAACTTTAACAATGTTCGTTGTATTTTTTTGTTTTTCTCTTTACATTCTTCCCTTATCCTCCACTCCACCACCCTCTATTACAACTAGCATAAAAAACATCAATGTAACTACAAGTGACTTCAAAATTTAACATCACAACTTTGGTAAGAGAACAATCGGTATATTATTACTGGTTGAGTTTGTCCCCAAGCCATAAGGTGTTACATTATATTATTCTCCTTCATAGGTATTGTATCCCAAAAGATGATTGAATCAAAATATACCTCTAGTTCTATTGGTGGATTTCATGTTAATCGTCATCTCAGATCATGCAACTAATTAATTATTTATAATCATAAAATCATCATCTCATAGGAAATCATTTCTTGAGCTAAGGTAAGAGAACAATTGGCATAGTATTATTGATTGAGTTTGTCCCCAACCCATAAGGTGTTACATTTTATTATTCTCCTTCATAGGTATGAGATCCCAAAAGATGATTGAACGAAATAGCCCTCTAAGTCCATTGGTGGATTTTATGTTAATCATCACCTCAGATCATGCAACTAATTAATTATTTATAATCATAAAATCATCTCATAGGAAATTATTTATTTCATACTATTGCATGCCATCACGAGAACATGACAATATCTCAACATAATTGTCATCACAACATCCTAAATAGTAAGAAACAACTTTTCCAAGAATAGTGTCATAAGAATATTTCATCATGAAATATGATCATGATAGAACCATGTCACAGATTAGAACATGTCATTGCATCATTGATATATCATTATAGAAGAATATCATATCAACATGTCACCATAAAATATTCACATCCAATTACCACATGTCATCATAAAATCACATTATTTAAAATATAATGAAACCACATGTGATCATAAGACTACATAACATCACAAATCCCATGAACACTTAGGATATGTAGAATAATAAACCATCATAAACATTAATGTATTTATCAATAAACTCAATGCATAACATATAATAAAATATCATGAACATTCTTATTATGTTTCATCAACAAATTTAGAATCACTAGTATGGATGAATATATTAGGAATCATTACTATATATCACATCCAATTCAAGAAAGACCACCAAAATACCTACTTAATACATATATCTTATCTTGTTAAGTTTGTTAGTCTAGTATGAATCAACAAAATTTCATCATGAAATACCTTCATGAAATACTATGAGTTCCATGTGATGTCACTAAGACATTGATCATCCCTTGATTATAATTTATCAACTTATAGTAAGAAAAATGATATTTTATGGGGGTTTGATGGATCAATTTGATGTTTTCCTTTTAATATATTTTCCTCATCCAAGAAAACATGTTGAAACTTCCAAGTAATCCACCCATTATCTAGAGACACAACAATTTAGGAAAGTATTCTTATCCAGATAGTGAAATTATACAACAAGCTTATTGGCTTTAACAATACACCTTAAATTGTCAAAATCAATCACAAGATTTCCATGTTTATCCTGACATTTAAGTGCATGTAATGTTAAATAAACCTCTTGTGTCTCTATCTTGTAGTGTTGTATATCCTTCTGATGTTCAACAACATGGGTATTCCAATAGAGGACGAACACCTTCAGTAACTACTCATACAACTAGATCAAAGATAAACACACCAATGTTTTTATGTGGTAAAACCCATGTGGGGAAACATCCATGACCCCAACCAATGTGGCCACTTGAAGCAATTTATTAATTAAAAATAAAATATGCTATAGATAGTTTCTCACAATCGATCATCGACAAATGACTCTCCATTCTCCTTAAATAGATATCATGGACTGATCTAGTGTTAAGTCATGGATCAATGTAGTCGTTAAAATCAAGGAGAATATGATTCGTCAGATAACTTTATGTTGGGAAGATATTGTGACCATCAGATTACAGGTGCATACTAATGCATACTAAGGAAACACAATAATAAACACACTTTAACCTAATGACACATTAGACCAAGTTGACCTTAACTAACTCTTAAGTGTCTAAATATACTAACATCCCCCCTTAAGAACAACCTAGGATGGGATTGAAGGATTTAAAAAGGTGACAAAATAGGAGAAGGAACGAGGAATTAGAGCCTATCCCCCCTTAAATGAAAACTTCTTGAAATCCAAACATAGATCGAACCTTGGAAAACTTCACTTATGTAAGAGACTTTGTGAAAATATCTACAACTTGATCTTTTGTAGGGCAAAAGAGAACTTCAATAACTCGATCATGAATGATATTTTGGATGAAGTGAATTTGTATATCGATGTGTTTTTTGTGTTGATGTTTAATTGGATCCTTGGCAAGCTTTATGGAACTATTATTGTTGCACCAGAGGGTGGTTAGATGTTGTTGATGGAATCCAAACTCTGAAAGGATCTATCAAAGACATAAGTCTTCTTGACTTGCATTAACTGCTACTCGGTACTCTTATTCTATTGAATAAAGATAAATATCCTATTATTTCTTACAATCCCAAGTGACAAGTCCAAAACCAAGGTCATATTCCACAACCACAACACCACCACCAACAACAACCCCAATCCTCCTTCTTATGACTATAATTTGTTTTGTACTAGCTCATTTGGTTGAAAATTACTTTAATTAGTAAGAGGTATTGAGTTTAAGTCTCCTTTTTGTTATTTTTTTTTTTAAATTTCCATGCATTCATTATTTTTTTATCGTTTATGTCTTTTTTTTTAAATGACATAAATTTCACCTATGAAGTTTGTTTTCAGTTTCATTTTTTTTTAAATGGACTATTTTTTCGAGAAATTTCCATCTAGAATAGAAATTTTAGAATTTAAGTATATATTCTCCACATATTTTAATATAGATTCTCCCATTGATATTTTTCTTACCAACACCAACTACTTCTCATGGAAATTCCATATGGAAGATTCACTAAAAATTAAAGGATTGTACCATATTACCTTGGGAAAAGAACAAGAACCGACTAATGATGAAAAAAAATTCAAATGGGATAATAGGAATGATGAATCACATTGACTAATCATAATTTCCATCTCTTCTAACTTAATGTTTCATCTTCAAGGAATTAATGCCCCCGGTGAACCTTGGAAAAATCTTGATGTTCCGAAAATCCATAGATGTTAAATTATTTCTTGAGTACACATCAACATCTAACTAGATTCAAAATATATGACCATTTGAATATATGAAAATAATATGAGTTCACTTACTTATCAAAACTCATTAAACTGATGAATAACTTTCATGAAAATAAGTAAAATAGAACAACAATAACAAAATCAAATTACACAAGTTTGTTAACAAAGTTCACCCATCTTGGGCTACATCTTCGGGTCCACTTCGAATTGGGGGACTTCTTTATTAATTCTCAATTTTTTTTTTGTTCTTACAATGACCTTTTTATATGTAGCTCAAACTCATAAACAAAGAGAACCATTGCATTCCTCTCAAAATTTTGAAAAAAATGAGTACAAACACCTTATACTTTCTTCACAGAACTCTATGGTATGCTACACGATGCAATCTCAAAATATGGATACTTATTGTAGGGGCTAGTCAACTCTGTTAACTAGACCCGATGGTCGACTAAGAGATAGTTGGTCGACCATTCAAGTCGGAAGTATAAGTCTTTAAAGGTATCTATTAACCGACCGACCCACATTGTTAAGAAGTTACAACTACCTGGTAACTATATATAGAAGTATGAATAGACAAGCTCTATGAGAGACAATGTATCTATTGTGTTGCATTGATATATCATATAATAAACTGTTTTTCTTTGGGATTCCATTACTTGTGTATGTCTTCATCTATTTCTACATGTATGTATGCTATGTTTTCCTATGTAAAGAACTATTGGTGACTCTCTCTTAATTTTCCCTAGATTGCAACATTGGTTTTGTTTCCAGTAGTTCTTGACTAGGGAATGAAAAATATTACATAAATGATAACTCTACAAGAAATTTGCGAATGGTGGGAGAGAAAAAATGATAATTACATCCATAACTTTGCATGAAGAAACAAAATTTCATTAGTAGAAGCACGATCACGATTCTTCTCGACGAGTCACAAAATATTTATGGAATCCATCCCATAATCCTTGTTCGAGTACATAAACAAAAAGGGTAATGCATAAATTAACAACCGATAATAAATTAGGCCTCAAGATCACGAATGAAGGACAAAGGAATTTTCACGACTGGTTTGAGAGAATTGTCGAAGATTATATATCTTAAAATAAGCCATTGAAGATCAAACATCTCTTGATAAAATAAAAGAAAAAGTTTACACTGACTTGCACGAAGGATTCTTGTGTACTGTTCTAAATCCTATTCCCAAATTCCTCCTCAAAAAGGGAGTCAATAACATTGTTGAATACTGACCTCGACTAGGTATACCTATACCAAATAACAAACTTGGAGAAAGGGACGAAGAGTTCGTGAAGGATTTCTCGATGCAAGGTGCAAGGACACAAGACAAGCCAGGAACTACTTTCTAAGAAAATGAACATGGCCAACACCACTAACTTCGAGTAAGTTGGGTCGACGATGGGGGGTTAGTCGAATTTGTAATATGTCGCAAGAAAATCATACCAAGAATTGTGATTACTAAAGTATAAATTTCATCGAGAGGAAAATAATCACGTAAGCAAGCTACTAACATCCAGATATTGGAACGAGATAAAAGGAAAAAGAAAAGAGAAGAGATTTGTAACCTGTGGAATAGTTTGAAGTCAAATAGAAAAATGATCGGGGAGGGTTAGCCTCATAAAGTGTGTGAGTAGTCTAAGTATGAAATAAATCAACCATAGTTGGAAATAAAAGCAGTCACGACGACCCTCGAAAAAAGAAGTGATGCATAGTTGATAGAGGCTAGAATGAATTCCTATCAACCAGAAGACCAACCTGAAAGCATGGATTATGAGGACCATAGATATTCTCTTCCCTCATTCTAGAAACTAGACCCTGAAGAAAAGAGTTCCTCCCGCAAAGACTTCAGATCGATGACCAATCCGCAAGATTATGGTATAGAACTGATGAGCATGGAAACCTACAAGACACAACCATCATTGAGCCAGGAATAAATCAAACTGAAAACATGCTCATCTAAATCAAGTATCTGACCAACTCACCCTCCCTACAAAATCTAGTATCAAGAGAAGAAATTAATTTAATAAATCAGATTTGTGAACCAACACGATCATTGGAGCAACATTTAGTTGAGTAAAAAGACCAATTTTCTTAGACTGAAGAAGTACTTTATATATATGACAAGAAGTATTTATTTCTCTAATAAAATCCAGTAGAATACCGACTGATAGAAGAAGTGATACAAGAAAAATCGACTAAAGACTCAACAAGTGAGTTGAAAAGTGTGGTAACCCAAACACCACAAAAAAAATTATTTCCTAAAAAGAAAATAAAAATTGGATTTAACCACATCCCCACCTATGAGGGAGATGAGGAACCAAAAATACATTGGTTTGTGTGTGATAAATTATGGGATTCCCGCAAAATTTAAAGAACTCTAAGTGGTTTCATATCTATGAAACTCATAGTCACAGAACACTAGAATCTTCAGAATTGTTATCCAGATTTTCCACAGTAAAATCCAGATAACAATTTTGAAAAATCACACCACAGGAACCTTAAAATACTAGAATCTTATTACGGTCAAAAGATACTATATAACATATAGATAACATACAAACACTATATCATACAAAAGCTACTGACCAAACTAATAATTACGATCGAAGAAATTATTACTACGGTCGAGGATGAGGATGTGCTAGTTGAGGTCGATTCAGAGTTTGTGGTCCAGGTTGGGGTCGAACCTACTATTAAAATTGTTGGAAGGATAGCCATATTAGCCCAGACAGTCTCATAAAATATCAGATTGACCTGAAATTTTGTAATATATGCAATTTCAGAGACCATTCATTTGAATATTTTCCAATAGTACTCGACAAGATTATGACTACAAAAAAAATCAATCGTATACATACATTATCAAAAGAAGAAGTACTCAATTCAAAAAACATAAATATAATCACATGATCTGGTGATGGGAGAGATATTATCAATACCCCTTCACAAGACCAACTGAGAGGGAAGGATAGCCTCTTCCCAAATCCAGACAAATAAGAAAAAATTATGAGGGAGTCCATTAGATTCTTAAATAATTCTAACCAAGATAGGAAAAACAAAGGAAGATGAAATGATGATACTACATAAGAATTCCTACAATTGTTATAGGAAAAACAATCAGTCTATCGATTGCTAGATTTTCTCAACATATTAAGAGAATATAAATAAGGAAAAAGACCTTCCAAGGATGTCAGGAAGATATGTTATCAACATAAAGATTATGACCCGTGATTTGATCTGTAAATCATTGAAGTACTAATCAAACAAGTAGTTATTGATTTCGGATCTCAAGTCCATATCTTACCTAGAGAAACATTGATAAGAATGGGCCGACCTGCATTAGCACCAACTTTGAATTACCGCAAGATGGCATATCAAATACTGATATAGCCCATCAATATACTTAGAAATGTTGAAACTCAAATTATAGGTATACTAACTCAATTCAAATTTGAGGTAATCGACCTAGTTGAGGGGATGCCACATACATAGCACTTGTCGATCGACCATGGGGTTGAAAAATGAAAGCGATTATCTCCCTTGAAAGAGATAGAATCAAATTAAGAGGAAGCAAAAGAAAAATATTCATCCCTTTGGACCCAAAAGAAGTAAAACCATGGAATGAATCATGGGATGAGTTTCAAGAAGCTCGCTTCCTTTATCAAATAGTCAATGAGAAAAAAGATTATGTTGAACCGAACTCACAAGGATAAATTTTGAGAGAATATCCTACGTTGGTCGGGCATAACTTAGACTTAGCCTTGTATAACTAGCAGTTAGAAAAATACAAAGCACACGCAAAATATTGTTGGTACATTGAATTTATTCCCATAAAACATCCAAGGACATGCTTTTCGATCCAAGAAATAATAGTGTATGAAAAGAAACATCCACATAATCCCACCCTCGTTCTGATCAACAATAGAACAATCAACTTTACGTTATAATGAACAGAATGAACCTTTGACACATGTCAAAGTGATTTCCAAATATATTGGCGAGCACATAAGGACTAAATGCCTAGTAGAAACCTTCATATGCTAGGCTTCAAGATGGTGGGAAACACATTCCTCTAGACTTCAAATGCGGACAAGTGTATCAACATAATACATAGAATTCTTTAGGGAAAAGAAACTTTGCAAAACTGTTGAGATTCCCACTTTTAAAATCAGGTATGATCCACTTGAACATATTCACAATTCTGAGAAGGAATGGCACATAATCATATACAAATATGAAAAGGTATGGCCCCATATGTTTCCAAGCACATTAGATGAAATACCAAGTAAATGGTACAAGATTGAAGAAGCTTGTGGTCATACACTAAATTGGTCTGAAATCAAAGAAAATTTTATCGAAGACTTCAAATTCACCCCAGAAGAGGAACATCTAAGAGAAGAAGCACATCAGATTAAAATTTTCCTCTAAAATTGACTCCAACTACACAAAGATAAAAAGGGAAGATGGCGGTCGACCTTGGATTGACATCAACTTGAAACCTCATTTTTGACATAAAATAAGGGAATTATGATAGCTCGAAGAATCAAAATGGAGAATATAAGTTGTCCATGATAGAGCTTCAAATGGAAAAAGGATCATCCGATGCTGCAAAACAATGTAAAATCAATACTAAACATATCTAAGGAAGAAAAGGAAGATCACAAAAAACCTACTTTACAAAAATATTTACCAGAATCGAAGAAGGGGAATAGTACAACGATTAAGAAAAACCATTAGAGTGGATGAATGCTAAAATCAAGACTAAAGAATTCAACATATCAAAGGATGATCAACTAAAAATGGTACAAGTAGGCAACGATTGGTCGAAAAAAAGGACAATTGACATAATAGATCTGCTAAAAGAATATCAAGATGTATTTTCGTGAGACTACACAAATTTAAAAGGACTTGTAGCGGAAATGGGATAAATGAAGATTGAACTTATCTCGGGGGAAAATCTGATTAAAAACTGTCCATACAAGTTAGCCCGCAAATATAATCCCATTGTCCAAAAAACAGTTGAGGGAATGCTAGTAGTAGGCATCATCTACCCAATTGAAAAAGTAGAATGGGAAATCCCTATGGTAGTGCAACTTAAAAATCACAACTCCAAGAAACTACCAATTTGTGTTGATTTGAGAGGGATCAATAAATTGATCGTGACAGACTCATTCCCCACCCCCTTTGTCAATGAAATAATTAATGAAATCATGGGCCATGAATGTTATTCATTTACATATGGGTTCTCTTGATATGATTAGGTACCAATAGCCAAAGAGGATCAACAAAAGACAACATTTGTCTAATAATTTGGCTCTTTTCCCTATAGAGTTATGTCATTCAAACTAAAGAATGCCCCAATAGTTTTCTCAAGAATAGTGGTCAAAGAATTCCAAGAGTATAAATATATACAACGACCGGACAATATACAACTTATTTAAAAACTATATACAATGGCTTTGATTGATGTTGAAATGCTACATAAAAACCCAACTATCCATTAACATTAAGAAGTGCATTTTTCCCACACCAATTGGCATTTTGTTAGGATATGTGGTATGCAAATACAGAGTAAAATTCGACATGGAAAAGATCCAAATCATCCTCTACCTGAAGCCACTCGTAAATGAGAAAAAATAAAATCTTCTTGGGACACATGGGATAATACATAAAATTTGTATGCCATTATTTAGATATCACATTCCCAATGGATGCGTTGTTAAGAAAAGAAGTTGAGTTCATATGAAGTAAAGACTTCCAAGAATCATTCAAACTATTAAATAAAAAATTAGTCGAAACCCCTTGTATTAAAATTTCCTGACTGGTCAAGAAGGTTTCACATCCATGTCGATGCCTCAAATGTTGTTGTTGGATCAGTTATAGTGAAACCATAGGATGACATAATCGATCACCAAAATGCTTACACCATTCTAAAATTGAACAAAGCAGAAAGAAACTATTCGACCACAGAAAGGGAATCTTTATCAATGATATTTTCACTACAAAAGTTTTGACATTACTAGCTTTCCAATAATTTCACATTCTTTATAGATCATCAGGAATTATAATTTTTAGTTAATAATCTGGTTCACCAAGGAAATATTTTTCGATGGCTGCTATTATTCTAAGAATTTGAATTTGAAACAATTGTCCGACCTGGGAAAATGAACGTCTAACCCAACCATTTATCCCGACTTGAAACATGAGAGGATATGAAGGGAATACATGAAAACCTTCCAAACACACATCTATTTTGAATCGAAGATGCACCAAAATATATGGAGGAGATAAAAAAAAAAATTGGAAGAAGGAAAGGCTCCAAATGATCTCCCAACAAGTAAAAAGAAGGTGTTATCCCTAAAAGAAACATCATTCACCATTATAAATGGATATATGTAAAAAATGGGACCAGACAATATCCTAAGGAGATGCACTATCGAACATGAAAGAGAAAGAATTATCAATGAAGCTCATGTAGGACCAGCTGGGGGCCATTTCCAGGCCGACTTGACAGCTCGAAAAATACTTCAAGTGGGTCTTTGGTGGTCGACCTTACACAAAGAATGTCGACAGAAGGTTAGAAAGTTTGCTAGTTTTCAGATGATTAGTTGACCTCTATGGAAGAATGAGATGCCACTAACCTCATTAAACTCTAATTAATCATTTGAAATATGGGCAATCAACTTTGTTGGACCTTTCCCTCAAAGAGAAAAAAGAACCGGCGACAAATATATTATCACTGCAGTAGAATATGTAACCAAATGGGAAGAAGTTGAACCAGTCGAATTATGTACCAAAGAAGTGGAAACGAAGTTCATTTAGGAGAACATAATCACAAGGTTTGGATTTACACTTACACTAATTAGAGACCAGGGAACACATTTCATAAATGAAACAATCCAAGTCCTGCTAAAGAATTTTATGATCGACCACAAATGAACAACAACATATCACCCCCAAGAAAATGGGGTTGTTGAAGCATTCAATAAAACATTACATACAGGACTCACAAAAAATTTTGGTGTCAACAAAAATGAATGGGATGATAAAATTCTCATAGTATTATGGGTGTATAGATCTTCTTATCAGCAATCGACTGGACAAAATCCATTCAATTTAGTATATGGACAATAATATGTTATTCCATTTCACTTTTGGTTCAACTCTGATAGGGTAAAAGACATGGATAAGTTTGACCAGGACATAAGCATACATGACCTACTGTATGAATTAAATAAACTAGAAGAATAAAGAGTAATTGCAATGCATCACCATGAAGTGAAAAAAAAACAACATAAATCATGGCATGACTACCACTTAAAGAAGAATGACATAAAAAATGGAGACCTGGTCATGTTATATGGCAGCCGAGTAAAAGGAAAACCGAGAAAGATAGAAAAAATATGGCTTGGTACTTATGTTATTGAAGACATTCGACCAACATGAGTGGTCAAACTTTGAACCTTGTTAAGGTATCCATTCACGAAATTAATTAATGGATCCCACTTAGAAAAGTACTATACATAGAAGGAAAAAATCCCTATTGGAAAAAAAATAAAGGAAAATATGCCAACAAGGACTGACCAAAGATAGAACAACATGGTCGAAGTCAGAAAAACATAGACTAATATCATCATTAAGAAAATAAATCCTACTTGTATATAATAAACCAAAGTTAGTTACACAATTCGAGTATAGAGATACAGGTATATGAAAAAAAAAAGATAGAAGAAAAATTAAGTATTAAAAGGATCTCAAAGACTCAAAGTAAAGAAACAAAAGGCAGAATGGAGAGAGAAATAAACTCTTGGTCAAGATATAGACAAAGCAGAACAAGACATGCTTGAAACACCATCCCATCTCCCTACTTTAGAAAAATACTGTTGAAAAATAAATCAATTGATTAAGACATATCCAATCAAGAGAACGAGGTTCAAGCGAGCATAGTACAAGAGAGTGTGGTTATCATACAAATGGGAGTATGCAAAAAAAAATGGAGGATAAGGCTATCCATCAAGAACATTGATTAAGTAGATCCAACAAGATTGGACCCGACGATGTAAAAACACCAGTTGGTTGACCCATATACCGACCGTGTATCAAGAGAGGAGACTTAGTCGACCAAACAAAAGCTAATAATGGCCATGAAAACATTAACTCCAGAAAATCCAACGCATTCAAGTCATGGAAGGAAAGGACATAAAAGAATAATAGTAACATTAATAAACGAAGTGATAAAGAATATCATTGCACAACCACCAATACAACTTACAGCGGCCTTGACACGTATGATAACCAATTACAGAGTGTTCCATTTAATGATCGACAAGACCCACATGAATTCCAAGTAAGCAATATCCTAGATGTCAACTCATACGAGTCAATCGTATCTCCAATAATCATGACAGAGCCACATGAATCTAGGGAACAACTAGATGCATATAATTTGAACTTTGATCTACCACCTATAAATTTGGAGGATGCATATGAATTCACCTCATTATTATTTCCTCCCCCGTAGCCAAGTATAGAGATGACCGTGCAATCAGGTGAACTTGCAAACTCTCTCAACTTGTGGAATACCACCAATATGGACACAAAAATAACGAGAATGAGAGGACAAGTCGTCGAGGCAACGGAAGGGTCGAGATCAAGACAAAGATTCGACAAAATAGCATTGACACCATTGCAAATTTGGATGGATAACATAGGACAACTGAGACTAGAGGATTTGGAATGGAGAAAGAAATGGGATATTTTTACAAAATGGGGGATGGAGAATGGATGTTGGAAGCCTGAAACTGAGTTCCTAGAAAAAGATGGAATCATACATCTTTTGGGAGCACCACAAGTCATCGAATTAGGACGATGGAAGGAAGAAGTAGAAAAATTTATTATCATATGTTTTCATCAGGGGTAAGTTTGGCTCAAGAAAACCATATAAATAACAGGTGGGATTATTCAACAAATTACCGACATTCCAAAGATAGGGGCTTTAGAGTTGAAAACATCAAATACTAATGATTGGTTGTAATTTTTAATGGTGTCAACAACAACTAAAAACTCCAATGGGATAGTCATCAATAAAATCACTGACCTACGAGAAATATGGAATTATATAATCCTATCCATGTTATTTACACCAGTTAGTCGGGCATTGGATGTTAAAATAATGATGATAGAATCAATAGCTCAAGTGTTTCAAAAAACAAAAAATTTCAACTGGTCAGAGCACCTAGTCGACATCATCCAAACCAATTGTAAGGAGTGCCAAGGATCTGACAATGATATCAAGTTCCATTTTCTATTAATATAGTTATCAATGGAGTATTACATCCCATTTTGTGAGGTGAAATTCACAAATAAGAAATTCCCAGCAATAGAGAAATATAGAATTTTTGCATCAGAAAAAAAAGTGCATCTAGTTCAATGGAACCCCACGAGATATTCTAACTATGGGTCAGAAATTTGAAAGATAATTCACATAGGTGGCAGGTTGAGAAACCAATATGTTGGGACCTATCAAATCCCTGCCACATTTATCTAGAAATCGACAACACCAAGATTTGGTGTGGATTCGATTCAAAACCAGAACCAAAAGAGCTACATTATCAACCAACAACAAGAAGAATTTTTCATGGAGCTAGAAATACAAACAAACCAAGAGATAGAAATTCCTCCTAAAGTACACCAACCAGAATTTCCTTTGACCCTTCCTTTTACTCATGGATAACATGAGGAGGAAAGAGAAGCATAATTGTATACAATCCCTTTTTTGAAAG
The DNA here is from genome assembly GCA_009831015.1 of Picea engelmannii. NCBI lineage: Eukaryota > Viridiplantae > Streptophyta > Pinopsida > Pinales > Pinaceae > Picea > Picea engelmannii. Next base: position 153,994 of record ML778308.1, read on the forward strand.
ATTTGGAAGCCCTAGAAGTCATCCTTGCAAATCCATCAAGAGGGAAAAGAAAGAATCCATCAAAAAAGGAAAAGGGTAAGAAGGTTTTCAGAGTCAGAGAAATATCCATTGACACAGAGGAAATATGGAGAGAAAAGTTTTAGTCAAATGAAGAGATTAATTTCAATGACCCCGTCATTCAAGAAAAAATGTCTAGTATTACAAGCAAAAATGTTGAAAAAACAAAGCAGAAAGAAAGACATAATTGATAGGATACATCTATGATGAAGAATATTTTTAGTTCATTGGTTGGGATGGAAATGAAATAATCCATGGAAAGGGCTATGGTTAAAAATAATCAAGTCAAAAAAATAAAAATCACAATTCAATAGATGGAAAAAAGAGGATCCAAAAAGAAGAAAACCTTGGAAGGAACAACCATCCTTGTTACCCCAAAACGAATCACAACCACATGCACAGAATGAGAAATCAAGTTGAGGAAAATATCATAAAAGAATATAATGATCGATGTAGAAATTGAATTAACAAAATACTCGCCCCCATCCAAGCCAGTAGTTGTAGTCGAAGAATGGCCAGCCAAGAAGAAGACAAGATAACTGATAATTGTTGAGTCATAAGAAGAAACATAGTCTGACCAACCATATAAATTGGTCGAACAGGATATTCACATCGACCAACTACAATAACGTCAATCAGTCGAAGAAATACCACTCCAGTCGATGCACCTGATCGATTTAGTACAATAGCATGAGTCTATCGAGAAGTCACCCGACTAGCAAGAAGTCAACTTATAGGAAGGTGAGAACCATGAAGTGGAAACCCATGACTCAAGTCCATTCGACATAATGATAGGCATAGAGGCACAACCATAACAACTACTGAAATAAGAAAAACCAAAAGACCATCACATGGAGGAAACACTTCTAGATATCCATCTTATGAGCCCACCTAAACACAAATATCAAAACATGGAACAAGGGAAGAAACATGAGCAACAACCCCCATTGAAAACATAGGAAAATCAAGAAAAGTAGCCAGAAAAAAAAAACAATTGTCCAACAGTAGCCAACTCATTCCTATGAACAATAGACATCAAAAAATAGGATAAGGATGGACAATCTACAAGGACTCTAGGGAAAACTACGAAAAAAATATCAATCACATTTAAGACGACCCAAAACAAATATCCCATCGGCTTCAACTGTCTAAACTACCCTTGACCCAATCTCCATATCATACAACCAAATATTTGATTTAAATGAAGTAATCTCAAAAGAATCAACAAAAAAATGGAAGAAAGTCATCAAAAAAGGAAGTCGAGTATCAAAACTTAAATAAAATAAAATAAAAATGTTGCAGGAATGTAGAGAAGAGGTAAGGAAACATTTAGGAGAAGAGCAAAGGTTGGAAGGAGAGGAACCCTTGGTAGGATTCAAAGGCCTGATTGAAATGATGATTAAAGATAATAAATAGAATCAACAACAAGTGGCACTACTTCAAACTGAAAAAGATGAGGCACACAAACAATACAACATAACATCAACCGAGATTCAAAGAATCAAGGAATAAACATCCATGGTCATTGTAGTAGAATCTGATAACCTTAAAGGGTTTTGGAAAAAAATGGATGATATCTCCAAGTAGGCCACATTTATAAACTCGGTAGTAAGTGAATGGCTAACTCAGTTTGAAATTTCTTTAAGTAAGTGTGGGATACAAAAAGCAGTAGTCTCCAACCTAGAAAACATGAGAATTATGAACACCGATGTCAAAATCAAAGAATCCCTCACGACTCAATTAGAAAAAGAGAAGAAAATGGAGTCAAGGATTGTAGAACAAGAATAGGAATGGAAAAAGGAGGGGCATAGGGAACAACTGGAAACTCATAGCCTACTCAGTCATCTAACTCATACCAAAAAAAAAATCCAAGAGGTAGAGTAGTTCATTGACGTGGAATCTACTGCAGTACAGATAACAGAGATAGCATAGAAAGTCAAAATTATCGTCGAAATAAAGATACTAAGCCTAGAATCAAAACAATTGATCAATGCATGGTGAAACTTCTGTCAACAGATGAAACATAAAAATCCTAATATCCTTCAGACCCCCTTCACTAATAGTAAATAAAGAGGAATCGATGACACAGTGGAACCAACCAGTGGTGGAGATCTAGGCACAATAAAACAGTTGAGAACAAAACCATAACCTAATAAAGAACCTAAATATTTTCTCTATATTCATCTTCTTTCCTTCTATCTCTCTTTCGCTTCTTCTATATTTTGTAAACAATCACTATACAATAAAAATTTTAATACTCCCCTCTTGCCTGGGACGAGCAAGGAACTAAGGAGGGGGGGGATGTTTTAGGGGCTAGTCGACTGGACCCGACGGTCGACTAAGAGATAGTTGGTCAACCATTGAATTCAAAAGTATAACTCGGTCTAGGTATCTGTTAACCGACTGACCCAGGAAGTAAAGCAGTTACAATTTCCTGGTAACTAGATATAGAAGTATAAATAGACAATCTCTATGAGAGACAATGTATCTATTGTGCGGTATTGATATATCATATAATAAAGTGTTTTTCTTTGGGCTTCCACTACTTGTGTATGTCTTCTTCTATGTCTACATGTATTTATTCTATGTTCTCCTGTGTAAGGAACTACTGGTAACTCTCTCTTACATTTCCCTAGATTACAACAATACCCTATGGAACAAATTTTGAGACATCTATTCTTAGATTTGGCACACATATCCATGTGGGTGCATTGGCCCTCATGCTTGTTATATAGGGGAGTCTGGATCTAACTACCATGTAAAATCCATGAGATAATGTTAATACATTAACTCCACATACTGTAACAATTGGAACCCTTGGTGCATTGGTTAGAGTGTTTGTACATGTGGGAGGAGGTTGTAGGTTCAACCCTGCAAACCTCTCCCCCTTTGGTGCTCCATTGGAACAATATGTTAAGTTTGGTACATAGTTTGTTTGTTTGTTGAACCAGACCCTATGAAATTTAGTTACAATTCTATGTATATAATATGGGGTTAGGGGTTTTCCATTGGTCCTCTTTTTTCACAAACATTTAAACATTGCAAACATAAGTACATTCAATCCCATCTATGGTTAAGAAGCAAAGTGGTGGTGTAATGGTGAGGTCATTTGACTAATGCCCACAAGACTCGGGTTCAATCCTATGGGATTGAAACAACTTTTATTTGACCTTAAGTATACTCCGCCAATGGGATACTACCACATGGTGGTCCCTCATTGTCCCACATGTCCTCCACCTGTATGGTCATGCCACATGTCCAACCTCAATTGATCCACTGGCATGCCACATCACTATACAATATTTTGATTGTGATGCCCCTATACCTACCATGTTATTGTTTGGTCGACCACATGAGAATTGTACAACCTATATGTATGCCACATGTCACTCTTCTAGTGGTTCCACGTGACACTCCCTTTTTGCTAATTTTTCCATGTTTCATAAAAAATTTGAAGAGCCATAACTTTCTCATACGACGTCCATTTGAGGAGATTCTCATGTTGTTGGAAATGTATCACTAAGATATACGCGATAAAGTTGTTTTCAAAGGCTTTTGAGAGAATCAATTTTTTTGCATTCTCAAATCCACCTATATCATTCCTCCCCATTGTAAGACTTTTGGACCACCAAAAGTCTTGATTACTCAACAACTATGTGAGGGTAAATCTCCCTCACCTTCCCATTCTCTATCCATATTTATTTGTTTGGTTTTACCCCTTTTAGACTAACTCGAATATATTCCACATCACCCTGTTATAAATTCCCAATCCTTCTATCAAGGATAACATCTTCCTGCAACTCATCTAAGTATTCTAGAGTAAAATCATCAACTGTTGGAACGTAAACATCTTCATTCTTATCCATTATCATAGGAGGCTTGTAAAGCTTCAAATTCGCATCATTCACTACTAAATATATTTTCATATAAGATGGAATATCTAAACAAAATGAATTACTACCAATCTTCTCCAAGATCTTAAATGGACCATATTGGATTGGTTTGAGATTTTTACCTTCACCCTTCATTCTGTCCTTGCTAATATGTAACCATACTTGATCATCGACTTGAAATTGATGATCAAATCATTGTTTTTCATGCTTGACCTTGTACTTGGTTTGGCTCTTCTCTAATTGTTCCTATACTGCTTGATGAACCTGTTGGAACCTTTGAATGAACATCTTATATTTATCAACATCATTCTACTCATCAACTTTTCTTGCTTCTCTGAAAGAACACTCCATATGTGATTTAGGAAAGTATCCCAAACATACTTCAAAATGACTTCTTTGAGTAGAAGAATGTATGACACAATTATAGGCATGTTGTACATAGTGCAACTACTCATTCCACAACTTAGGATGTTTTTTGTTGTACTCTCATAACAAATGTACCACTATCATATTTACCACTTCTATCTTTCCATTTGTCCGTGGATGAAAATTTTTGCTCTTCTTTAACTTAGTGTCCATCATCTGCCATAAACTAGAACAAAAATTTCCCAAGAAGTGAGAGTCTCGATTATATATAATAGATGTAGACATCTCAAAATGAACGCAAAAATTAGAAAAGAACAATTGTGTTTTTTTTCTTTAGCTATGGCTTGCTTCTTAAAAGGAATTAAGATAGACATCTTATTGAACCTATCCATGAAAACATCTAAATAATCCTGACCTATTCTCGACATTGGAAAACCCCCTACAAAATGGACACACTTTCCGGTGGTTGAGAAGGTACTGGAAGTGGCGTATATAATCCCAATTTTTTGTTGCAAGACTTGATTGTAGCACACATAACACACCCTTTTACAAAATTGGAAACTGTTTCATTCATTCAAGGCCAATTAAAATATCTTTGTAACTGTGCTACTATCTTTCCTACCCCAAAATGACCATAAATAAGAGATGTATGCGGTTCTATCATTACATTTTCTCTTTCATCCCTGGGTATATAAAGTTTTCCAAGATGATATAATAGATTATCATGTACATGATAATCCAATTCTTCATGTAGACTACCATGAGCTAGTGTTTCATATACATATTTAAAACATTATCTATAGCATATTGTTCAACAAAACATTCATGAGCTAAAGAATTATACTTTAATATAGTATATGCATTGACTACCAGTCTTGATAACACATATATCACCTTATTACGAATACCATTCTTACACTTAACAACCAAATGGATTTTTTTTAAGAAAATCATCCACCTAAAGTGTCATTATTGTTGTAGCTTTGTCTGTGATTGCAACTAATGTAATGGATGATGATCTGTGTGAATTATTGTCTCCTTCCCCATTAAATAATGCTTCCACTTTTTTACACTTTGTACCAAAGAATACAATTCCTTATCATATATTGCATAGTTAATTACTTCTTGAGTAAAAGTCTCAAAATGATAACAAATAGGTTTACCTTGTTGCATCAAGATTTCTCCCATGGAATATCCACTTGCATCAGTTTGAATATCAAATGGTTGTTGCAAATGCGGAAGAGGCAAAACTAATGTGGTTCTTATCTTTTCTTTCAATGTCTTGAAGGCTTTCTGTTTCTTCCCTCCGCATTGAAAGACAAGTTTCATACTTGTTATTGCATGCAGAGGTGATTCTATAAAAGAGAAGTTAGCAATGAATTTTCTCTAGTATTTTACTGCTCCTAAGAAGCTCCTAACTTTTGTGGTAGTGGTTAGCTTGGTCCATTTCAGGATCACATCCACCTTTGAGGGATCAATCTTTAGCTGACCATTCCCTACAATATATCCCAAATATACCAGAGAATGTTTTCCAAACTCGCATTTAGACATATTTATATACAACTTCTCTCTTTTCAAAAGTTCAAAAACTTTCCTTACATGCATTATATGATCTTCCCATGTTCAGCTAAATATCAAAATATCATCTAAGTAGACAATGAAAAAATCATCTATAAAAGGCTTGAATACATCACTCATTACCCTCATAAATGTTGCAAGTTCATTTCATAGTCCAAATGGCATAACCAACCATTCGAACAACCCTTGGTTTTTCTTGCAAGTCATTTTCCATACATCACTTTCTACAATTTTGATCTGATGGTAACCACTTCTCAAATCTAACTTAGTGAAATATACAACATTTCTCAATTGATCCAATAAATCATCAATTCTATGTAGAGTTTATTGGTTATTTATCGTGATCTTGTTCATTGATCGAAAGTAAATACACATCCTCCATGCACCATCTTTATTTGGAACTAAGACAATAGGAGATCCACATGGAGGGGAACTTGGCCTTATGATTCCTTTATCAAGCAAATCTTGAACTTGTTTCTTTATATTTTCATTCTCTATCACTGATTACCTATACATACCAATGATAGGTAGAGGAACATATTGATGAAAATGAATTTCATGTTGAACCTCCCTCTTAGGAGGAAAACCTGTAGGTTCCCCAAATATCTCAGCATAGTTAGAAATAATATTTACTAATTTTTGTTTATGATATGGATCACAACCCAACAAAGCATCTGGTACATATTCCTCTTTTTTCTTCACCATCATGAGACAAAGTATTTACTAGAACTTACAAGTCTCTTCATTTGTCTTGTACCTACTAAAGAAATATTAGTTTTAATACAATGAACTATGACGATATATTCAATCCCATCCTTGAAAAGGAAGTATTTGTTCTCTTCGCGATAGAATAAATATTTCCTATGAAATAAGTATTGACTACTCAATACTATGTCACAAATTTCAAGTGGCACAACATCTAATTCAACCTCATCAAAGAACTTGGATGTAATTTCAAATCTGATTTTACATTGTTTCATCACTTGCAACTTAGCATCCTCGCACACCCAACCTAATGGATATGGTTTGAAATGAGGTGTGTTCTTTCAACCCGACTTCTTAACAATTTATTCATATATTAAATTAACTTGATATCCACTATCAAACAAAGTATCAATGTCTGTATGCTTCACGATAACCCTAACATGAAAACTATCACTTCTTTTCTTTTGATTAGGAACACCTTCCAATTTAGTAGATTGAACTGAAGAACTAGAACTAGTAGTAGATAAGGGGTGTGCCATATAAGTTGATGTTAAATATTAGGTTGGATTAATATATCTTCATGAGTCACCCAAATCATTCATATCCATGTGTTTCCTGACCCGAGAGGGTGGTAACACTTTGTCCATGACTTGCAAAGAGGTATCCTAGTGGGTAGCCATATGTTTATCACATGTTTATCACCAAGTGGCATACTCATGGGATTGCAAGAGCACATGAGACAAATAGTGAGAGATATCTTGTATTTCATCATCTTAGGTGTAGATTACTACAATTTCTCACTCATACCTTCACTTTCCTTACTTGGTGGATTTTATCATTGCCATTTAAGACATTTGGAAGGCACCTTCAACACATATGTTGTTAAGAACCAAACATCAATATAGCATTATTTAATGGGGAACCAAACATCAATATTCCCCAAGACCTTGAGCTCTGATACCATATGTTAAGAACCAAACATCAATATAGCATAGAAAAACCTCAGGAAAAG
>ML778308.1:164674-178079 GCA_009831015.1 Picea engelmannii
TCCTCTTCACAATCTATGTAGAATAATTTCTTCTCACCACACTTATGTCCCTTACTATACTTGATGTCACAATTAAAGCATAAGCCTTTTGCTTTTCTTTCCTCCAATTGTTGAGGTGTCAACCTTGTAGGTTGAGGTGTTTTGGGAGAAGGAGCATTGTTCTCTTTATAGATGTTAGGATAGGTCCTTCTAGTAACCATAGCCATATTTTTACTTTCAAAATTTCTTTCCACCTTAAATGCATTCTCCAATGACTTGGGTTCCCAAAGGCGAACCTCATGTTGAATTTTATCCTTTAAAGTTCCAATGAATACATCAATCAAGTGCTCATCTGGAATATCGGTTACCTTTATATTCAATCTTTGGAAGTTATCAATGTGCTCGGTAACTGAACCCTTTTGCTTGAGATTTATCAATTGGCTAAAGAAGGTATTGCTCCTTGTATCCTCATAGTGTGCTATTATTTCTTCCGTGAAAATTGTCCAAGTGACGAGTGATTTGCGAGAACAAAGCCATCGATACCAAAAAAATTGATTAGGTTCTAAATATAAAGAAGCAATTCGTACCTTCTGTGTATGTGGCACATTATGGAGATCAAAGAATTGCTCCATCTGAAGTATCCATGTGATTGGGTCCTTTCCATCAAACTTCATCATATCAATCTTAGGAACGTGGTTGGTCTTCAAACAAAAGTTGGAGTTTCTCCATTCTTGATTCACCTTCCTTGTGTCATCATGAATTTCATGAGATGCATTTTCACTTTTGGGTGTCTTCTCTGTTACGAAATTTCTCAATACTTCCATGATCTCCCCTTTTAATCCATCCATGTTAGATTCCATTGAATCCATCTTAGTATCCAACTGAGCTTTCATTGAATCCATCTCAGTATCCAACTGAGCTTTCATTGAATCCATCTTAGTATCCAACTGAGCTTCCATTGAATCCATCTTCTTTTGTAGTTCATTTATGTCCCTACGCATTTCTTCACCTTCATAAAGAGTCCAATTGGGATTTTCTGGAGGCTTATTTGGTGTCGAAGGTCCCTTTTTTGGTGGCATGTTGGCCAAATATCACTTTTGAATCTTGATTTTGAGGCGGTTCTGCTAGAAAATATTTATTCTGTTCTATCTCCCAAGTTTCGGCCCTTCTGGGTATGAAACTTTATTTTAGGTAGCTCTCTGATATTTATTCTCTGTAATGCCATAGGTATGATCAAAATTGGATGTGCCAAGTGGAATTTACAATAACTTCCTCACAACTTGTCTATTTTTTGTCTTTCCAGGAGATCTCACTTGTATAGCATGCCCCACACAAAATAATTGATATAAACTTCTGAAACTCGCACCCAAAATACTACAGACTGTCCACGATCCAATGCAACCAGTCCCACTCAATTTGGATACTCTATCAAGAAGTTATGATTGTTTTACCAGGAACACCTTCTTGAGACTAGCCAATAGGACTAGTCAGATACCCTATCTTACACAAGGTGTATCTAAAAATTTAGGATGACCCAGAATCTGAACTTTTTACCACAGATAAAAAAATAATTTCTGTAAATGGCCCCTCGAGTTCAGGGTCTGAAACTTCACAAAAAAAATTTTATAGCGAAAATGTTACAAAGACTCATTTCAGGATGATTCCAGAACCCTATCTTGTACAGGCTATATCTCTGAAAGTATAAGGCCTCAGGGGCTAAATTGTGAAACCAACATACCTTGATCCGTCTTATAAATACCCTCCAAGCCGTTCCTTTTGAAACATTGTAGAAAAATAGTTATAGCGAAAATGCCACGGTGTCTCAGATGTAGCAGCGAAACCCCAAGACCTTGAGCTCTGATACCATATGTTAAGAACCAAACATCAATATAGCATAGAAAAACCTCAGGAAAAGTACTCAACACCTTGAAAAAGAGATAATTTCAGATAATAATCATCTTCGAGGGGGCAACCTCCTTTTACCCCACTTAAATGTTCAAGTACAAGATGATTCAAAATGAAAATGTCTCCTTGGTATATATAGGAGACTAGGAGGTATAATTACAAATAATGGCCTATAGCCGACATAATTAAAATAACATTACTAATCTAAATTACAACTAATGTCCTAAAGCCGACATAAACAAAATAGCATTACTAATCTAATATGTCCCAATTAAGGGGTAATGAGACAATATTAGGGCTTAACATATGCTTTTTTTTCATGTCTTAGAATGATTTTTGTTTTATCTCGCATCAAGAAACTTGTCCCCAAAACCATTTTTTGTCACCACTAGAAAAATATTTGAAAACCACATTGTTCACCACATGAGCACTCACATTAGTACCTCCATTTTAAGAATTATTTTGGAGACATATAAACCTACAACACTTTTTTAAAAACATCTAGTTAATTGTAATTAGAACCAACAATCACTACTAGATTTGGTTATAAACCTTGACCACCATTAGTGTTGTAAGAATGACATTAGAAATAAGTATATTTCAACATCATCATTGTTGTGTTGGTATTCCTACATCATTTCATAGGCATGAATCAAAAGTTGTTCTACCAACGCTATATTAGGCCATGTGGAAACTTCTTCATGACCTCATTTTTTCTTTATGGATATCAAACTTCCAAGGTCTCTAATTACATGAACCAATTACTTATTCATTTTCTTTCTACAATTTATTGTGCCATTCACCTTGTCTCATAAACACATGAACCACCACTTCATTTTGTGCCTTCAATTTTTCATCATTGTTACAAACTTCAATCCATCAATGCACAAGATACATTTCTATGATTATAATATTGTCAATTGACCAAGAAACCCACACATGACTTCTCATCATATTGTTTGTTTCCCATCAACAAATGTATCTATGGATTTTATGCTACATTTTCTAAATGAACATTGTGATGTCAAACAAAGCCCCATAGCTTGTGCATAATATTGGCACTATTTATAACAATAAATCATTCTCATTGTATACCAAAACATATAACACACATACTTCCATGCAACATTAGTCAAGCAAACATTATAAATACTCCACATGTCTCTCTCAAACACCACTCAAGCATAGATCATTTCATCTTGCAGATCACCTTTCCCTCTTCACATCTCTTGTATCCTAAATACTTCATTGAATCACAAATACCAATTATTTGGTCCATTCCATCCCAGTTCATAATTTTGGGGAAAACAATTTCGTTCCAATTCTGACTACTTTTCATATATATGTGGAACAAGTGAGGGGGCTCATATAGCTTAAGTTGGTTGACATTTGTTTCATTAAAAATGGAAAGTTGAGGTGCTAAATACATATTTTAAGGTGTTCAAACACATTGTGAGTGAATATGGTCTGTAAGGACCATACAAACCACACCAAACAAGTTTGATCTTGTGATGCTACTGATTTTTGAAGCACTAGCTATCCAAGTGTAGCCAAACTCTCTCACCAACATGAATTTCTGGTTCAACTCAATGTTGTTAATGCAATTACTTTTACTTGACCTAAGTCTGTTGAAGGATGGACTCAACTACGAACCTTGTCCAAGTTATGCACAACAGAAGAAACTTTTTCTTGATCCTTCTTCTGGTAGGATATGGATAAAGTATGGATAGCATCTAGAATCTCATAAGGAGCTAAATGTTGGAAGCCAAAATAGGCCTCAAATGGGGTGTTTCCTATAGATACATGATTGGATCTGTTGAAGTTGTGTTGCAATATATGAAACTATTGATCCTATATATTGTTACGTTGATAATATATGTAGAGGTCATGAATGGAGGATCTGTTCAATACCTAATTTTGGCCATCAATCTATGTGCAATTTGCGGAAAAAAACAAGTAAATAATCAAAACTAAGAAATTAAAACTTCAATTAATGTGCATTTTGAGTACTTCTAATAAAAACCAATTAATCACTTCAACTAATATCCAAGTATAGATAACAACCATTTGTATTTAAGACAAAATTAACATTCAAAATTTAAGTGTATATTCAACTTTTGTTTGTTACACTATTGAGGATGTGAACCATGTTCCCTCCAAATACATCACATGTATAATGCAAAAAAAACCAAAATCAAGGGGACAACATAAAATATGGAAGCCTAGGATGAGTATCCAATGCATGCGTCACACATGTGTGCTATTTTCCTTAGTATGCATTAAAGAAATTAGAGTTCCCAGTTAAAACAAACCTGAAAGTCGGAGATCTACAATGAGTTTCCATGCATGTGTTGTTTTCCTCGGTGTTTTTCTAAACAATTATTTGCAACTCAATCTTGGAAAATCATCTTTGAGAAACACTTGATAGACATCAAAATAGTATGATGAAAACTGGATTATACCCAACATATTATAATTTTAAGAAATTAAAATCTCAAAAGATTGTAAACACTTCAACCATGTAATTATAGGCAAGGACAATGTGAGGAAACAAAATATCTTTCCAAACAATTGGATATGAAATCAAAAAACATCAGTCTACATTTGAAATAAATGGCACTCAATATGAAAAAGTATTTCACTAATTTTCTTTTGTAGCCAAGCCCACAACAATGTGACACATTAAATACATTTATTTTCTATGTTTTTTTACACAACAGGCCGATTAGTTGTTTTGTATGCCAAGACATACAAAACATGCCCATTGTCTTGTTATGTATACCAATCGACATATACAGTAGGCCACAGGCTATTGTGCATGAAACTTTTGCATACAAGGCCTGTTGTGCATGCCAATTTGGCATACACAATAGCCAAATTGGCATGCACAGGAGGCAATGGGCTATTGTGTATGTAGGCCATGGGATACTGTGTATCCCAAATGGGCATACACATCAGGTCATGGGATGTTGTGTATTCCAAATTGGCATACACAATAGCCCATGGCCTACTTTGTATGCAGAATTGGCATACACATGGCATACACAACAAGCCAATTTGGCATACACCTATTGTGTGTGCCAATTTGGCATACAGAGTAACCGATGAGTTGCTGTGTATGCCAAATTGGGCTATTGTGTATGCAACATTGGCATACACATTAGCCGATGGCCTATTGTGTATGTCAATTGGCATACACATAGTGGCCCATGGCTCGCTGTGTATGCCAATTGGCATACACAATAGGCCTAATGTCAGAGAACGATGCAATTGCGCCACACATCTTTCTTTTCAGGTGGTAGGGGCCACTGATGGTGACCTTTTATCTTCCCTATTTTTGCCACTTGTCTCATCCTAGGAACACCATTTACCTCATTAGTAAAAGAAAAGGATTGCATCATGTGACCATGTCACCATGTCAAGGTGGGATGTGATTTCCATCGATCTTATTAGATCTAATGGATCATGGATTCTTTATAAGAATCCCCTTGTCAAACTAGTGGAATGTAGAATTACATTGTGCCTCCCCTTCATTTTACCTCTACTTCCTTTAAGTAATTTGACTAGACCTTAGTAAGAATCAATCTTGAAGGTCCAAAGCTTAAACTAGAAGAAGGATTATAACCCGCTTTTTGATGTATTTTTTTTTTTTTCTCTCATAAGTGTTATTTCATGGATTTCTTGGGACATAAGGTTCTCTTCAACCAAGAGGAAAACATGTCAGATTTAATTAAACAAGAAAATATAAAGGGGGTTTATTCGAGCAACAACAAAGGGCATCTTCTTTGTGATTTTCAAACACCTGAAGAGAAGTTTTTGCAACTTCACCAATTTCCTTCTTCAAACTTTCAAAGTCTTCAACATTGTCTTTGGGATCAAGCTATTGATGAGGTTCACAATTTCAGAATGTTGATTAAAGTATTTTTTATTAGGGCCTTCCCCATGTATAGAGTGTGGAAGTTAACATGTGAAGCCATGGTTGAGTTGTCATTGGAATAAATCATATTTATCATGTTTGTCACTATATCGTCTTTTTGGATTATAAGGTGTCAATGAAATTTCCATTATTGTGTAATAGTCATGTCATAGAATGGTATTCCCAACATCTTTGACCAAAGCTTCAGATACAAAATGTATAAAGAAGACAAACAAGTTACCATGGAATGCACCCTACGTAGACTCTAGGGGTAACTAGTGATACATCCATCATAATGGTTGACCTTCTCAAGTGAGGAAAATGATATTTGCATCATAGGCCTCCTGTGTAGACAAAGCACACTTGGTCAGTGCCATTTGAAGTTCATTGCATTTACCTATGAGGTCAAAACATGCTTGTTCCGAGCTCACTAAACTAAATTATAGCATATCCATCACCACTCTCAATTTATTGAAGAAAGTAAATTCACTTGATATGAGCTCATTGAACTAAATTATAGCATATAGAATATCCATCACCACTCTCAATTTATTGAATAAAATAAATTACTACACCCGAAGGTGGAAGTGGATACCAAAAATTGAAAGTAAATATTTAAAGGTGAAAATCAGAACATCAAGGTGCAACATAATACAGGAATCATGAATGTAAAGAATATGATACAAAAGTGAATAATAATATCTAATGAGGAATAATATCTAACATAAGTAATATCATTGTATCCTAGTCTGTAGCAACGAGCTATTATTTTTCATGCAAACTAACTTATGTATGTATATAAGGAAACATATCCACTATAGGTCAACCAACCTCATTAAAAATGCATATGTAATTCTTCTTTTATGAAATATTTCCATATTTTTGTTATTGGTGTTCTTTAATGGGTTATCAGACTTAACACTTACATGTACATCACAGACAAGATTGGAATGTGAGAACATATGCATAGAAGAATGTTGTTTCAGGAATAAATGACAGGTGAACATGGGAAAAGAAAGCATGGATTCATCATCTCCCATGGCTGGAATAGTATTTAAACCTCGTTAACGAGGCACATTTAAACAACTAGTAATGCAATTATCTCTTATGAAGTGAACCACCCTCCCCTCTAGTTATAGGGGCTTGGTTTTTGGCCTCAATTTTGCTTCATTGATATAATATAGAGATTTTGAAGCTATAATAAAACTAAATGATATATAATTCATGTCAAATTATATTAAATAACATTTGGCACCCTAGGGCATCATCTAGATAATTTAAATTAGGACGTTCCAATACAAAACCATGATTTCCTAGGATCTTCTCTCACTTGGTTGACATCTCAATGCACCAACCATCATTACAGAGATGCTTAGATGACGATCCATTTGATTCTCATTTCTTGATCTAATCCAGGTGGATATTGGTGGCCACCCACCTATTCCACTTGGACCCCCACCATTTCTTATTTCAGTTTTTCAGTTTTCGCACAGTATTGATCCAAGTGGATATCGGTGGCCACCCACCTTTTCCAAATAGCTCTGATACCACTGATCTGGATTTATGTAGGAACACAATGAAATATAGAAATACACATAAAAGAAGAGATGCAACGGACATAAGACTTCATTTCATTAATAACAAATGACTGAAATATGCTTACAGACGGAATGGAAATAAACTAGCTAGGCGCTGGTAGCTTATCTCTGAGAAGAGATGTGGCCGCTACTCGCATCCATGAGAAGATGATTACAATGAGGCTCTGAAGGCCTTTTTACAATAAATGGGAATGCCAAAAGTCCTAGACATCCAAAAACCTAACCCTAAGAGATGAAGCGCCAAAAGTCATGTGGGCCCCGTTTGGGTAAGTGAGTACATCAACTTCCCGTGGTCGTAAATTTTGCATACGATCTCCGTTTTAGGCATGTACAACACAGCTACAACCAGGCTCTCCATAGCTCAACTAGCCACAACCCCTTTCAAGTGGGCTTGGGATTCCAGCCACTATTTCCCATTGACATAGCCATGCCATTTGTGGCTACTCAGGAAGATTCAGCTCATGTCCAATCTGAGGCGGATAAGGAAAACAACTTCATTGAGCACATTCAACACATCCGCCAACAGGTTCATGACATCTTGGATAGATCCAATGCTAAGTACAAGCAACGACATGATCAACATCGGGTGCCACACAACTTCCAAGTGGGCGACAAAGTGTGCCTGCATTTGCAAAAGGAGTACCTCGTTGGACCCCACCGCAAGCTTCGTCCGCTTCGATATGGGTCATACACCCTCACCAAGGCTGTAGGGGGAAATGCCTTTGAGCTCAACATTCCACCATTCCTTTGTATTCACCCAGTGTTCAATGTGGATTGCCTTCGGCTCTACTTTCCACCTCTACTAGACACATCCAACATGGTAGAACAACTCACACAAACAGAGTTAAATCTAGACTACATGGAACAAGCCAGAACTGATCAGATCATGGATAAACAGATCAAGCACACCCGAAAACAAAGGATTCTGCTATATCAAGTTGTCAAAGCAGACCAACTCCTTCACCAAGGAAAATGGCTCACTAGGGATCAAGTTCAGCAGAAGTTTCCTCATCTCATGGAGGAACTCAACGCAATGGGGACCATTGCTTCCTAAGCGGGGAGGAATGATCCAGGTGGATATTGGTGGCCACCCACCTATTCCACTTGGACACCCACCATTGCTTCTTTCATTTTTTCAGTTTTTGCACAGTATTGATCCAGGTGGATATCGGTGGCCACCCACCTTTTCCAAATGGCTCAAAATGACTTTCTGGCAATTTTGTCAATTTACTATTTTTAGTAGGTTTTAACTTCCGGGGCCATTTTGAGGGTCCAAATGAAGGTTTTTCAAGATCAAATCTCTAAATGATATCTGAATACATCATTGAGCCCCAAAAATGAATCTCCTCTATGACACCTTTCCAACGAGCTATCACACGCCTAAAACGAAGATCGTATGAAAAAGTTACGACCCCGGGAAGTTGATGTACTCACTTACCCAAACGGGGTCCACATGACTTTTGGCGCTTCATCTCCTAGGGTTAGGTTTTTGGATGTCTAGGAATTTTAGCATTCCCATTTATTGAAAAAATGCCTTCAGAGCCTCATTGTAATCATCTTCTCATGGATGCGAGTAGCGCCCACATCTCTTCTTAGAGATAAGCTACCAACGCCTAGCTAGTTTATTTCCATTTCATCTGTAAGCATATTTCAATCATTTGTTATTAATGAAATGAAGTCTTATTTCCGCTGCATCTCTGTGTTTATGTGTATTTTTGTATTTCATTGTGTTCCTACATAAATCCAGATCATGATCGTTATTTCTCTATTGTCTATTGTCAAAACTATTTAGTGGCAATTTAGGAGAGCATGACAATAGTAACATGTTATCTTTGTTCATGATGAGTGTTTTGATGTAGGTTTATCCAATGAACATTACATGAAATCATCTCCTCTATGTTTTGTGTTAACATATCTCCCATGAACAAATCGTTGAATCCACTGCATTGTATGCAACTTTGTTTTTTTTTTATCAGGATGTACATCTCTTGGTACAACCATGCAACATCAATTATATTCATAACCATTTTGAAGAAAATTGGTTCGAAAATGGAAAATAATTTTTTTTTCGATTCCATTGTTGGCATCGAAACCATAAGAAAAGTTTTGCTTGAATTTGAAAAGGGTAAAATACTTTGAACAAGAATGGTTAATCCTAATCAGAATTTATGGATATCGTAAAGATCAAAAGGTCATTTTTAGGGGTTTTTAAATCAAAATAAGGAGGTTAATTGTATTTTATCACTCACATCCCTATCCACTCCATACCAACAAACGGAGAAAAAAAACCACAAATTTTCTAGAGCAGTTAGCCAAAATTCCTACCAGTTAAAGATATTGTTCAAAATACAATCAAAGTACAAAATTATGCAGGATAAACAAAGTTATCTACATCATTTTCAATAAGGAAAGAAAGTCCATTTGCACCATTCAGGAAAGAGATCAGGTAACAACAACATTACAAGCTCATACCCATCAAATATGGGTCATACACTATAGATCAAGTTGTGGTACTCAATGCATTTTATCTGGACTCTCCAACACACATGGAATACTAAGTTTGAGAACTAGATCCTTAGGATGTTTTCCTAGTGTTATAGAAAGATTTGCCTCACCCCATGTAACTTGATCAGAAGGCCTTTTCCATTTCCCTATGTAGACTTGAAGTCCCCTTTTGCACTTTCCAGAGCTAAAAATCATATTTTTCCACATATATGTGCCCTATCAGTTATACAACATGCATATACGAAGGTTGCACCACTACAACCCATGTACATTGAGTTTGGTATTAAAAAATTAAAAAATGTGTCGGGTTTCCATGTCATGTCATGGGATCCATGATCCTTGACCTTCCATATACTAGAAACGTTCCGGCTCGTCCCTTCAATTCAATTTGAAGGCTATAAATGGGCCATATCCAAATCATGCAAAGATAGAAGAATTCAAATTTTGAGAGCAAAGTTACTCTGGAGAAATTATTCACTTCATACCGAATCTGCATCCCTTTGTCCTTTTAAGTTTGAACACATTGTTCAGCCCTCAAGCTCTTCCCTCTTTGATGGAGAACCTCATTGTCTCTCTTATATGAGATTGCCTTTGGTGGAGGATTAAAGTTGTGGAGGACTAGCTGGAAGGGACTTAGTTTCTCAGTTCTGAGACGTGTCGACACGAAAGCTTGTAATTCATACACTTTTTCTGATCATATTTTAATAGAAATACTCTTTTCTCGTCCTATTAATCTCTTGAAAATATTTGAATTTTTATTCTATAGGCATATCTGTTATGAATATTGAGGAATTATTCTATTATATCTGCTAACTTTAGATATTATCATCACATGCTTGTGTATCTTGGTTGTTGAGGACAAGTTGAAGGTGTATAGCTTTGAGTTGAGTGATCAATGGTGGTCTTCTTTAAACATCCAGACGAGGTAGGCTATTTATCTTGTTGTGTTAGCATCTTTGTTTATATATCATACTTGATATTAGATTTGATTTCTGCAGGCATTTTGTCTTTTGTGGTTTACCTCATGCCATAGAGTGATTTTCCTCGTAACATCTAGAATCCTAGCGTCCATAATAGAGGATAAGTGTATGATATCAAGAAAATATCCACAAAATGTAAACATATACAAACACATTTGGTGGGCCACAAAGTGTTAGATTTTTTAGCTCTGGAGGAACTCTGCATGTTTTGTCTTGTATGCGGATGTTACCTTAATATTTACACTACTAGGCACTTAACTTTGTAATAGCTTTTATAAAGTTGTTTTAAGTGGTTCTTTTATTAAAGTGAATTTTTTAATTTCTATTTTTAAAGTGACTTTATTTTCATAAAGCACTTATGTAATAAAATGAAATTCACTTTAATTTTAAATGAGACATTTTGGAGGGAATGAATCATGACCCTTGATTTTGGAAAAGGCAATATCTAATATCGGCCTTTGGATCCAGGGTTGGGAAGGTGAGAAGACACTTTTGGGGGGGGAATGTCATTTTCAGATTAGAAAAGAATGCATTGGGGAGTGTGCAAGACATGTTGTGAAGACATTGGGAGGATGTTGAGAGCACATCGAGAGGAGAGTTAGAGAGATTTTTTGAGCATGCTTGGGAGAGGAAAGTGAGCAACAAAGACGACACATTTTTTGAGGAAAGAGGGCATGATTCCTGAGGAAATTTTTCTGTGAATTTTTGACCGAAATATTTTTCTGCTATGGAAGGTCATACGGTACGGATTTGTACAGTCCGTACGAATTTGGCATGGAAATCGAGGAATTTCGGGCACAAATTTTGAGGTAGATTTATGGTTTTTGTTCGTTGTTTTTGGGCCGTACGAAACAGTCCGTACAACTGACTGTGGGCATGGAAAATGAGGCAAAAGGAGGCCAGACAACTATATGATTTTGGCACAGAAAACGAGGCAGATTTATGTGGGATAGATTTGGTGCTGTGAGGTATTTTACTTGGCTGGAAATGTAGATTTGTTGTGTTTTTGTATGTTCCTGAAGTATAATAATAATATCTCTCTCTCTCTCTCTCATTGGGTTTTCTCTCGCATTTTCCTAAATTTCTGAGTGTTATTGGGTTTTTGTCCACTGTGCTTTTCCACTGCATATTTTTTCTTAGCAATGTGTATTTCTGCTTATGGAAATTTCTGAATGTGGGCTTTTGCATTTATGAAGTTTATGAAGACAGTTATCTCTAGGTTGCTAAGTGTTTGACATAATTTTATTTTGTTGATTTTAGTCATTAAAATTCTACATGGTATCAGAGCTTGTGTTCTAAAGTTCAGTGGGAAACATTTGACACTTGGAATAGCAAGTGATTTGTTGTTGTATTTGCTTGAAGAAGGCAAAAAAGGTTCTTTTTCAAGCAGACAAAGATGACAAGAATGTTTCTCTTGTGGTAAAGGGTAAAAAGAATGACATGAGCAAGGTGAGATGCTTTGCATGTCACAAGATTGGCCACTACACTAGTCAGTGTCTGAACAAGAAGGAGAAGAAGCTGGTACCAGAGGTGTCAGCATCAAAAGAGATTGCAGAGTTTGTTGAGAGACATGAGAGGGATTTTTCTCTCATGATTGGTTCCTTGGGCCGTGGTTTCCTAGTGTTCAAGGACATTGAAGTGTGGTTTGTGGAAAATGGAGCTTCTCGGCATATGACAAGGATGAGGTTAGTGTTCTTGAGTCTTTCAGAAATAGACTCAGACTATTGTGTGGGTGTTGGTACCGGCCCACAAATTGCAGTGAAGGGGGTTGGAAGTGTTAGATTCTAGCTAGAGTCAGGAGGATATCTGGAGGTTTCCAAAGTATTGTATGTTCTAGAGATGATGGTTAAATTAATCTCAATGTCATCTTTGGAGGTTGATAGATTTGGAGTGGAATTCTATTGTGGCTGGGTATGGGAGCTACTCCAGACACAACAGTGATGCTTGATGTCGGGTATGAGAGGTTGTACAGGTTGTTGGGTAGACTTGTGTTGGGGTCCAATGGATTTCTGTACTCAGATTTTATGTCAGAGAGTTGGTAGGTAGCACGAGAGAGAGAGAGTTGATACATGGCACTCAGTCTTCTTCTGGGACTCTTAAGGGACTCAGCAGGCATGAGTCGACACAATTGAATGATCAAGAGAGTGTGCAGTCTCCTAGGAGCATGTCTTAAGTTTGTGGTAAAACGAAGGTAGCAGTAGAGGCTTCTAGTGCAGTGGGAGTAGTGGCTTCATATTCAGAGGGAGCAGAGACTTCTAGTACAGAGGAAGCAACTATGGCATCTCATGAGATGGAGACAGATTCTGGTGGTGATACCAGAAGTACCTCCCTCACTAAGAGGGAGTGTTATATTTTTTTATCTCGGGAGGTACTCCGCATGTTTTCGTTGACGAGTGATTTGGACATTTCAAAGTCCCGAACCCCGATCCGTACAGAGCTGTGATCAACGGTCCTGATCCTTTCTGGATTTGACGGTCCAGATTCAATCGGGATTTCACCTTGGTTTTTCCCGATGGAATATC
>ML778308.1:184893-206852 GCA_009831015.1 Picea engelmannii
TTTCGCATTTCGCGAAATCGGGGTTTTCGTTGCATTGTGTTCTTGCATTATGAAATCCCGATCCCCGAATCTCCGATGTAGCCTCCTGGCTGCCACGCGTCCATACAAATGAACGGTCCAGATCCCTGCTTAATTTAACGGCTATGATCAAATCGCGAAATCACGTATCGCGATTTTGGGGTTTTCGTTGACGAGTGATTTGGACATTTCAAAGTCCCGAACCCCGATCCGTACAGAGCTGTGATCAACGGTCCTGATCCTTTCTGGATTTGACGGTCCAGATTCAATCGGGATTTCACCTTGGTTTTTCCCGATGGAATATCTCCCTCGCAGCTTCTGTCTGATCTGACGGCCCTCGGTCTCTTTCCTATGCTCCTTGCCCGTAAAAGAGCGTTATGCCATCAATACACATTCGTTGCTTGTTCAATATTTGCCAACATTGGGTAGTGTGCAAGACCTGTTGTGAAGACATCGAGAGGATGTTGAGAGCACATCGGGAGGAGAGTTAGAGAGATTTTTCAAGCCTGCTTGAGAGAGGAAAGTGAGCAACAAAGAGGGCACATTTTTAGAGGAAAGAGGGCATGATTCGCGAGATACTTTCTCTGTGAATTTTTGGCCGAAATATTTTTCTACTGTGGGAGCCCATACTGTACGGATCCGTACAGTCCATTGGCATGAAAATTGAGGAATTTTGGTCACATATTTCGAGGCAGATTTATGTTTTCTGTTTATTTTTTTTGGGCCATACAAAACAGTCTGTATAGCTGACTATGGGCACTGAAAATGAGGCAGAAGGAGGCTGGACATCGATACAATTTTGGCATGGAAAACGAGGTAGATTTCTGTGGGACAAATTTGGTGTTGTGAGGTATTTTCCTTGGTTGGAAATGTATATTTGTTGTTGTTTTATACTTTCCTAAAGAATAATAATAATATCTCTCTCTCTCATTGGGTTTCCCCACATTGGGGTTTTCCATGGAATTTGCCTAAATTTCTGAGTGTTATTAGGTTGTTGTCCACTGTGTTTTTCTGCTGCATATTTTTTCTTAGCAATGTGTATTTCTACTTATGGAAATTTCTGAATGTGGGCTTTTTCATTTATGAAGTTTATGAAGACATTTATATCTAGGTTGCTAAGTGTTTGACATAATTTTAGTTTGTTGATTTTAGTCATTAAAATTCTACACAAAGGAGTCTTCCTTCTCAATCCAACTTACATTCAAACAACATTTTTCCCTTCTTCAACTTACATTGGAGATAATTTATTCTTAAGCAAGAAATGAATAATGAACATTCATAATTTATTCTCTGAAGTGTAAAATAATCATTTAATTTATTATTGTAATCATCTACACATATCTGTAGGGTAGTTGTCTTTTTTTAAAATGTAGTTGATTAGATGTAAGATTTTGTACAAGGGGAGGGGATGCATGGAACTCTCATACAAAGTTTTATATTTTATTCAAGGGAGCACTTATCCTATGTACCATCATCAAGAGTATGTTGAGAATACGATATTTGAAGTTTTAATTCTCTTTGAACAATCTTGTGGTGTCTTCACTTTCTTATAAGTTTTGTTTCAATTATTTTCATCTTGGTCCATCGACATATCACCCTATGAAGAGCCCTAAAAAGTATTTTCCCATCATTGTCCAACTCTAGGAAAATAGAGTTTGAGCATTGTGTTATAGTCATATGGAAGCAATTGAATTTTTATTGTTCTTCATGAATTATTATAACTTTCAGTTTGTAGGATAATGTTTCACAACTTTTGGCTCATAAGAGAGGAAACTATGTTGTGAGTGGTAGTGGCTAGAAACTTGAAGTATACAAAGGTCTATTCATAGAAAAATAGTAAATATTGTCTCAATATTATTGATTTGATATGTAGTTCCATATCTTTCATATAGGTTTTCTGCTTTCCTATCAATATTTCTTAGCATATATTTAGCTATATGTAACTTTGATAGCCTTCTTGGTAATGCACTATGTATATTGTGTGTATTTGAAACCTGAAAAATAATCTTGATTTGATTGGAAAGTATGGTATGGAAATTAATTCTTTGATTGTAAATGATTTATATTATCATCTTCAAGGATAGTTAGAAGGTCGAAAAATTCCTCCGGGTTCCTTTCAGAGAGTTCTAGAGTACCTCTAAAAGTTGGAGATGTTGGGATTTGGTGACAACGAATTCCTCGAAGGATGGATTTGGATCCTATTATTTTGCATTGGTTGCAACTAAATAGACCAAGTTAGAATATAGATAGGGATTGCATTTAATAATCAATTTCTTGTAAATGTATATAAATACGTGTAAGCCCATAGAGTCAGAGAGAGAGACAGAGTGAGAACTTGCAATTCTGTTGTAATCTCCATGATCTAAATAATAAGACAACCGATGCCTATGCTTGGTAGACGTAGCCCAACGTTTGGGTGAACCATGTGAAATCCATGTGTTTCTTATTTGTGTGATTGTTAATTATCACATGTGAATTGTGTTTTCTGCATTTCCAATTCTAACAATTGGTATCAGAGCTACGTTGGAGATCTATGAGAACTAGATCCCTGGTGCAAGATCATGAATTGAGTGAGCATATTGAGCAACATGTCATTGACGCTCCCCAGGCACTATTAGAGGCGCGCCGATGCACTCACACTTATGAAATTAAAAATTCCATGAACTACGTGCACCCGTATCATACACCACAGAGTCTCGTCACTCCCCATCCACATTCAAGGAGCGTTAGAGCTCCCCTATGAACCCTAAGGGAGCATTAATATTGAAACTAGTGCTCCCCCACCCATTATGAAGGAACGTTGATCTCCTCAAAGAAACTTTCGTGGGGTTTTGTGAAAACTTAAGGTATGGAATTTTTTGGGATTTTTCAAAATTGAATTTCTTTTTTTTTTAAATTGAAAATGTGAACAAGTAAGTCATGTGGAGGCTACTTTAAAAGGTTTATTCAATTTTGGAATATAGTATGTAAAAGGTATAAAGTGAATTAAAAGGTGAATTTAATTTTTTAAATTAAAGATGAGGTTGGTGTTAAGCCCTAATACTGGCTCATTACCCCTTAATTGGGGAATATTACATTAGTAATGTTATTTTATTTATGTCGTCTGTATTCCATTAGTTGTAATTATACCTCCTAGTCTCCTATATATACCAAGGAGACATTTTCATTTGGAATCATCTTGTACTTGAACATTTATGTGGGGTAAAATGAGGTTTCCCCCTTGAAGAGGCTTATTATATGAAATTATCTCTTTTTCAAGGCATTGAGTACTTATTCTGAGGTTTCTATATGCTATATTGATATTTGGTTCTTAACATATGGTATCAGAGTTGAAGGTCTTGGGGTTTTGCTGCTACATCTGAGACACCTTGGAATTTTCACTATAACTTTTTTCTGCAATGTTTCAGAAGAAACAACTTGGAAGATATTTAGTAGATGAATCAAGGTATGTTGGGTTAAACTTTCATCTCCTGAGGCCTTATAATTTCAGACATACAAGTTGTACAAGATAGGGTTATGGAATCATCCTGAACTGAGTCATTACGAAATTTTCGCTATAAAATTTGTTCTATAATGTTTTAGACCCTAAAATCCAGAGGATATTCACAGAAATTAATAAGGTATTTGTGGTAAAATGTTCAGCTTCTGGGTCATGTTACATTTGTAGATACACCCTATGGAAGATAGGGTATCTGACTAGTCCTATTGACTAGTCTCAAGAAGGTGTTCCATGTAAAAAAATCATAACTTCTTTCTAGAGTATCCAAATTGAGTGGAAATGGTTTCATTGGATAGTGGATAGTCTTTAGTATTTATGGTATGAGTTTCATAATTTTATATCAATTATTTTGTGCAAGGCACGCTATACAAGTGAGATATCCTAGAAAGGCCAAAAATCAACAAGTTGTGGGGAAGTTACCGTAAATTCCACTTGGCACATCCAATTTTGATCAAACCTGTGGCATTGCAGAGAAGAAATATCAGAGAACTACATAAAAGAAAGTTTCATACCCAGAAGGGCCGAAACTTGGGAGATACAACAGAATAAATATTGTCTAGAAGAACCACCTCAAAATCAAGGTTCAAAAGTGATACCTGGCCAACATGCCACCCAAAAAGGGAACTTCTACACTAAATAAGCCTTCAGACAATCCTACTTGGACTCTTGATGAAGGTGAAGAAATGATTAGGGACATAAATGATTTACAAAAGAATATAGTAACAAAATATGAACTACAAGAGATGGAAGCTAAGTTGGAGGGAAAGATGGATGGTTTAAAAGAGGAGATCATGGAAGTATTGAAAAAATTCATAAGAGAGAAGACACCTGAAAGTGAAAATGCATCACATGAAATTCATGATGAGGACACAAGGAAGGTGAATCAAGAATGGAGAAACTTCAACTTTGGGTTGAAGACCAACCATGTTCCTAACATCGATATGAGGAAGTTTGATGGCAAGGACCCAATCACATGGATACTTCAGATGGAGCAATTCTTTGATCTACATAATGTGCCACATACACAAAAGGTACGAATTGCTTCTTTATATTTAAAACCCAATCAATTTGTATGGTATCGATGGCTTTGTTCTCATAAATGACTCGTCACTTGGACAATTTTCACGGAAGAAATGATAGCACACTATGAGGATACAAGGAGCAATCCCTTCTTTAGCCAATTGATAAATCTCAAGCAAAAGGGTTCAGTTACCGAGCACATTGAGAACTTCCAAAGATTGAATATGAAGGTAACAGATATTCTAGATGAGCACTTGATTTATGTATTCATAGGAACTTTAAAGGATAACATTCAACATGAGGTTCTCCTTTGGGAACCCAAATAATTGGAGAATGCATTTAAGGTGGCAAGAAATGTTGAAAGTAAAAATATGGTTATGGCTACTAGAAGGACCAATCCTAACATCTATAGAGAGAATAATGGTCCTTCTTCTAAAACACCTCAGCCTACAAGGTTGACACCTCAATAATTGGAGGAAATAAAAGAAAAAGGTGTATGCTTTAATTGTGACAACAAGTACAGTAAGGGACATAAGTGTGGTGAGAAGAAATTATTATACATAGATTGTGAAGAGGAAGAATAACAAGAACAAGAACCATCTCAATATGAAAATGTAGAAGCAATTTCATCTGAAGAATTGACTCCCATGATATCGTGTAATGCATTGGCTGGAATTAGCACTCCTCAAACACTCAAGATCAAAGGATACATCAAAAAGAAAAAGGTAATAGTCCTAATTGATTCTGGCAGTACTCATAATTTCATTCACTATAAATTAGCCAAATCTCTCAATTTCTTTGTATATCCAGCGCTAGAGTTTCAAGTAATGATTGTAGATGGATGAACTATCAATTGCTCAGGAAAATGCAATAAGATCAATCTTACTATGGGGGAATATGTAATGAATAGTCCAATGATTACTATACCCAGGGATGATTTTAAGGATGGAAATTTATTTTAAAATGTATAAACCTTGGCGAACCTTACTAATCCTTCATATTCCAATTATAAATGTTTGGCAATATTTTTATAAAAAAAATTAAATTTCTAAGGATTTTATATAGTTTGTATAACATTTTGGCGATTTTTAAGGTAAAATAATTTTATCCTGTAGAATTTTGGCGAATCATTTTTAGAATAGCGAATCTGTTTTTGGGAAAAAACATGGAAAATTATCCCATGAGCGAAATTTAGCCCCTAAAATCATCCCTGACTATACCCATGGGTGGTGCGGATTTTGTACTAGGAATCCAATGGTTACAATCATTAAGAACAATATCTTTTTATTTTCAAGAACTTTTCATGAAATGTTCATTGGAAAGAAAAGAAATTGAGTTAAGAGGTATCACAAGGAAACCTAGTAAGGTGATAAGCTCTAATGGCATGACAAAATTATTGAAAAAGGGGCATCAAGGTGTTATTGCACAACTATGCTCACTATACGTTCAAACATCTAAGCCATATATTCCGCATGATCTCAAAGGGATCATTAATAAGAATTCCAAAGTATCTGAAGATATTCCCAAAGGTCTTCCACCCACTCGAAATCATGATCATGAAATTCACCTAATTCCTGGCAGTGTTCCTCCTAACATCAGGCCATACAGATACCCTTACGCCCATAAGAGTGAAATTGAGTGCATGGTTGAAGAAATGTTAGAGGTTGACATTATCAGAGCTAGCCAAAGTTCTTACTCTACACCAGTGGTAATGGTATTCAAGAAAGATAGCTCATGGTGTATGTGTCCAGATTATAGAGAGCTCAACAAGATCAATATTAAAGATAAGTTTCCCATTCCCGTCATTGATGAATTGTTAGATGAACTACATGGAAAAATCTATTTTACAAAATTGGATCTTCGTTCAGGGTATCATCATATTAGAATGAAGGAAGAAGATATCCCAAAAATAACATTCCGAACTCATGAAGGCCATTATGAATTTTTGGTCATGCCTTTTGGCCTTACAAATGCACCTTCCACATTCCAAGGGTTGATGAATTCCATTTTCAATCCCTTCCTTCGAAAATTTGTGTTACTATTTTTTGATGATATACTAATCTATAACAAGTCTTGGGAGGATCATGTGTGACATGTTGAGAAGGTGCTACAACTACTAAAAGAGAAACAACTATATGCCAAACCATCCAAATATTTCTTTGGAGTGAAGGAGGTAGAGTATTTGGGTCATACTGTATCTCATGAAGGTGTCAAGGTAGACCCAAACAAGATTAAGGCCATGATGGATTGGTCGATTCCCAAAACATTGAAGAATCTTAGAGGATTTTTGGGTTTGACAGGTTACTACCACAAGTTTGTTCATCACTATGGAAGAATAGAAGCACCTTTAACAACACTAATTAAGAAGGATGCATTTTCATGGACTCCAGAGGCAACTAAATATTTTGAACAACTTAAAGAGGTGATGTGCAAAGATCCTATCTTGACCACTCTAGACTTCACAAAAACCGTTCTTGTGGAATGTGATGCCTCCGGAAATGGAATTGGTGTTGTCCTAATGTAATAAGGAAGGCCCCTGCTTTTGAAAGTTGACCACTCAAGGGAAATGACTTACACAAGCCATTTATGAGAAGGTAATCATGGCAATACTACATGCATTGAAGAAATGGCATCCTTACCTAATAGGTAGGCACTTCAAGGTAAAAAAAGATCATGATAGTCTTAAATACTTCTTGGAACAAAGACTGTCTTTAGAAGAACAACAAAAATGGGTAACCAAGATATTGTGTTATGATTTTGAAATCGTCTATAAAAAGGGGAAGCAAAATGTTGTGGTAGATGCACTCTGAAGAAAGGATCAAGATGTTGAGGCCTTTCTCTATGTTATCTCGATCATCCAACCCAATTGGTTAATAGAAGCAAGGGATGAATGGAAGAATGATGAAAAAGTGTGGACTCTCATTCAAAGGTTACAACAGGATTCTAGTGCATCAGATACATTTACATGGAAATATGATTCACTATGGTACAAATATCGCTTATATTTATGTAAGAACTCCCAACTCAAACAAAAGGTACTATTGGAATTGCACACCTCTCCAGTAAGAGGGCACTCAAGATTTTTGAAAACCTACCATAGAGTCAAGAAGGATTTTTTTTGGGATGGCCTTAAAACTGATGTTCAAAGGTTTGTGGCAGAATGTTTGGTTTGCCAACAAAAAAAGGTGAAAAAAATTAATACCCCAAGTCTTTTACAACCATTAGCCATCCCAAGTGAGCACTGGGAGTAGGTTTCCATGTATTTCATCACAAGGTTACCGAAGTTTGAAGGAAAGAGTGTCATCATGGTGATTGTTGATAGACTGACCAAGTACACACACTTTTGTGCACTCTCTCATCCCTTCAAAGCTAGTATAGTTGTCACTGCATTCATGGAGTAGTTCAAAAGCTACATGGAAACACAAATATTATTGTAAGTGACAGAGATCCCATCTTCACTGGACATTTTTGGACATAATTGTTTTCTTTTTTGAGTACTCAATTGGCTCATAGATCATCCTATCATCCTCAATCTGATGGACAAACGGAGATAGTGAAAATTTTTCTAGAAGGCTACCTTCGTTGCTTTGTCTCTGATAAACAAACACAATGGTTCAAATGGTTACCCTTGGCAGAATGGTGGTATAACACTTCCTTTCATACTGCAACAAAAATGACACCATTTATGGCACTCTATGGATACCACCCTCCTTCCATCACTTCTTCTCTAAAAGAAAAATTTAAGGTTCAAGCATTGGAAGATCACATTGAGAATCAACAACAAGTTCTCCAAATCTTAAACGACAACCTAACCATGGCACATAATCACATGAAACAACAAGCAGATCAACATCGTAGTGAAAGAAGTTTTGAAGTAGGGGATTGGGTGTTTTTAAGACTACAACCATACAAAAAGATGTCCCTCAAGCAAGCCAAGAAGGATAATAAATTATCACCAAAGTATTGTGGCCCTTATAAGGTATTGCAAAAGATTGGTACTATGGCATACAAATTGGAGTTGCCTGCATCTTCACGAGTACACCTAGTTTATCATGTTTCATAATTAAAGAAGGTTATAAGCGACACGATCCCAATTCAAACTTTATTGCCAGAACTTAACGAGGAAGGAAAAATCATATTGGAGCCTGAAGCCATCACTGACACAAGAATTCACTAGCTGAGGAATAGATCCATTTCAGAGTATCTCATTAAATGGAGGAAACTACCAGTTGAATATTCCACTTGGGAAGATGAGTCTTTTATACAGAAGCATCCAGATTTACTCAAGCATTGCGAACAACACTTGTCTCAAGGGGAGGGGCATGTTAAGCCCTACTATTGGCTCATTACCCCTTAATTGGGGTATATTACATTAGTAATGTTATTTTATTTATTCCGACTTTATTCCATTAGTTGTAATTATACCTCCTAGTCTTGTATATATACCAAGGAGACATTTTCATTTGGAATCATCTTGCACTTGAACATTTATGTGGGGTAAAAGGAGGTTTCCCCCTCAAAGAGGCTTATTATCTGAAATTATCTCTTTTTCAAGGTGTTGAATACTTATTCTAAGGTTTTTCTATGCTATATTGATATTTGGTTCTTAACAGCTGGTAAAAGATATTTTACTAAATCTTTTATTAAACCTTTTATTATTCCTCCACATTATTTTTTAAGGGCCTTGGGTTTTATAAGCAGTGGGTATTAGGAAAATTTGTGCTAATGGCTAAGATGAAGAGTTTGAAGTTTGAAGTTGAAAAGTTCAGTGGTAAAATTAACTATGAGCTCTGGAAGCTCAAGATGTGGGATTTACTGCTGCAACAAGGGTTGCAAAAAGCATTGGTGGGCAAGTCAAAGAAACCAACAGCCATGACAAATGAGGAATGGGAATATATGGATGCAAAAGATCTTAGTACCATTCGTTTATGTCTGGTGGATGATGTTCTGTTTAATATCATAGGAGAGGATACAACATCAGGCTTATGGAACAAGTTGGAAAGTCTATATATGACGAAGTCCTTGACGAGCATAATCTACTTAAAGAGACATTTGTACAGTTTGAGGATGAAAGAAGGTACAAAATTTGTTGACCATTTAAATACCTTCAATACCCTTATAGTTCAATTGACTAGTATGGAAGTTAAATTCGAAGATGAAGATAAGGCTATTACACTATTGTGTTCATTTCCTGAGTCTTGGGATAATCTAGTCACCTCTATTAGCTTTAGCTCAATAGATGTTTTAGATTATGGCTCTGTTGTGGGAGCTTTGTTGGCTGAGGAGATGAGGAGAAAATCTAGTAAAGAAACCTCAACTTCAGAGGTGATGTTGGTCAGAGGTCAAACTAAAGAGTAGAATGAGAGAAGTTTTTCTCGATCTAAGTCAAGACACAGAAAGGGTAAAGAAAAATGTTGGTACGGTGGAAAAACAAGACATCTCAAGAAAGATTGTTGGAAGAGAAAGGAATCTGAGGAAAACTCTACAAAGGAAGCAAATTCTGCTTTAACAAATTCCGGTATGACTGATCAAGTTTTATCCCTTTCTAGTCATTTACAATATCAAGAAGAATGGAAGTTATATTCAGGTGCCTCCCACCACATGTGCTCACATAGAAATTGGTTCATTTGTTACCAATGTGTTGATGAGGGTGTAGTGTTTATGGGAAAAGGTATTCCCTGTAAAACTGTTGGGGTTGGTAGTATTAGAATCAGAATGTTCGATGGTATTGTTAGGGATTTAACGGATGTTAGATATGTACCTGAGCTTAAATCAAATTTGATTTCATTGGGAGTGTTGGATTCTTGTGGATATAAGTATACAATTCAAGGTGGAGCACTCACATTGTCGAAAGGTAGTTTAGTAGTGATAAAGGCAACAAAGGTTGATAACTTTTATAAGCTGGAAGGGAGTACTGAAGTGCCATCTGAAGTGACAGATGTATCTTCTTGTTTATGGCAAAAACATCATGGTCATAAGAGAAAGAAATAATTGCAGGTATTGGTAAGCGGTAAATCATTTCCAGAATTAAAATCTTTGTTTCTGAATTCTTGCTTGTTTTATATCTATGCAAGTTATGATGGTGGTATAAAGAGATGTTGTGTGTGGGATCCTACTTTGCACAATGTCATCATTGACAGAGATATAGTATGTATGGAACAACCAAAAGAGTTGATTCAAGATCGCAATGGTAATTTGTTTGCATGCTAGATAATTCATTGTATGGCCTATTTGTACCCAGACAAATATACAAGAGGTTTGAATCCTTCATAGTGAGTCAGAATTTTTCAAAGGGTAGGAATGACTATACATTTTATAGTACATTCACAGTATTGATGTTATTTCCCGATGATATGCTCGATGCAAGACGAAGCGTGGATAAAATCAGTAAGAAAATGACTCACGTGGATAGGACGATTCAGATGAGGGATCAAGAAGCAGAAAAACAAATTATGGGCATGGAAGTACATAGAGATGGTAATGGTAAGATGTGGTTGGAGTTCAGTATGAACATTGCAAAACCAATTTTTATCCCTATTGCTTTCCATTATAAGTTTTCTTCAAGCATAGGTCCTGTCTAGAAAGAAGAAAAGGTTATGTCTCGTGGAAGTTTAGTAGGAGGTCTGTTGTATGTGATGAAATGGTTAAAACCAGATGTTTCACGTGCTACTGATGTTGTCAAATACGTGACAGATTCAAGTGTTGTAGTGAAATGGGTGCTTTAGCGTTTGAGAAGCACAAATGTCACCTATAATGGTTACAGTGAGATGGTTTGTGATAATTGTCTCCATGATCTGAATAATAAGACAACCGATGCCTATGCTTGGTGGACATAGCCCAATGTTTGGGTGAACCACGTGAAATCCCTGTGTTTCTTATCTGTGTGATTGTTAATTATCATATGTGAACTGCGTTTTCTGCATTTGCAATTCTAACAAGAGATAGATTCAATTTTGCAAACCGATAAACATTTCCATTTAAAAGAGCTGCATCCATTGTGTGAAGATAAGTATATTTCTGATATGAAATACCTTAAAACAGAATTGGGTATAGATCAATGGTCTCACTCGTATGACAAAGGATTCACAATTGCAGTAGAGAAGACACTAGAAATTTTGAGGCATGCAAATAAGGCCTCTTGTCTTGTATATTTCTAGTTGGATGCATTAAAAGCATGGATGATTGTGTTAGCCTCGTCAATATTCAAAATAAAAATTGTAAATCCATTCATGCTCGAGAGATATAATACTTATCTAGAACATTATTTGTGCTTTTTATGTTTCTAGACTGTAGGAATACCTACATTCCTTCTTTCTGTTTTATAGCATTTCCGGATCAATTTGTTTTGGTGTTGATATTTTTGTTTGTAGGACTTCATACCGTGTCTTGCTAAATAGGGGACAGAGTTAAGATCAATAACCCTAAATGCATCCTTCTCAGAAGAATCGATAGGATTGTGTGTTGAAGATCTTTGCAATTATCTATTGACATCAATGCAGTTGTTATGCCCTCTTGGCGATCCAACAAATTACATTTTCTCATAACACGTGCCCAACTTTTTATTATTTTTATGAGGTGGATGTACAGTCGTATAATGTCAACAACAAATAGCATGCAATCTTGGCCACTTTATGAAAAGGTCATCGTAACAGTGATCACAACCCTAAGATCATTGATGGATATCAAACCATTTATTCCAGATGGACTTGAAATAACGCTTAGATGTCTCCTGACACTGCTTCTAACATTATTAGAGCTTATTCATTCTCAAAATAAAGAGTACCATGCAAACGGAGAATCAAAGACAGATAAGAAGAATGTGGGAGATGTCTTTTCTGCTGTTTCTCTTATGAGTTTGGAATTTTTTCCTGTTCTTTGCAGTTGTGTTGAAAATAACAATCTTGCAAACCTATCTTTACCTGTAATTGATACACTCTTAAAAGGTTTGCTGGAACCTAATACCTGGCTTCCTGGTTTTCAAAAGAATTTTCCCACGCAGTATGTAATTGGTCGGCTTCAACATGATAGTTGAAGAGATTCAACTGTTGTAATCTTGAATTTATCTTTATCTTTATCACGTGTTAGAGGAGGTTTTGAGATGCTGCAGTCTACTAGATTTTTTTCATGCTTGTCAACATTTAGTCACTTCCTACAGGATGAATTTCATTAGGATCAGGAAACAAAGAGGGTCCATTCTCTGTGTGGAATAATGATAGACTGTGTGATAGGTTATGGGGTCTAGGGCTAGCAGTTGTAACAACAATGGTGAACTCTCTTGGAGAAAATAATGTTGATGTTTCAGTTCTAGATAATTCATTGACCTGTTTTTTTTTCTGAAAAAGATTATATCTTGTGTGCACTGTATGCCCCCGACATTCCGACCAATTCTCTTGGTAGGAAGATAACTAAACATCAAAGGCCATAAATTTATCTTATTGAATTACATGAAACAAAGCAAGTCGTTACTCTTAGGTTCCATCTTTCAAAGAACCAAGTGACATGGCTAAATGTTATGCAAGGTGTAGATTCAGAACTCAGGGAAACTAGTATACATCTATTAGCATTTATTTCTAAAGAAGGTATTATCTATACCTGAGATCCACCACCCACGTACAGAAAAATACCCCTTTCAGCGTGCATGTTTTATGGACATATTTTATGAGAACTTTTCAATCGGATTAGAGATAATGTACCTGGAATAGGATTGCCAAAATCCGTTGAATATGTATGGATAGGGTTTCGATGGGTTTCGAACTAGTTTTCCACAAAATGGGGCTCCCTTTTGAACAATATGGGACTCCCTTTCGAACTGTCACGAACAATCATGGGGGGCTTGGGCCCAATTTTTTCTCCAATTTATATATATATATATATATATATATATATATATATATATATATATATATATCATGTAGACCTCCTCACCCCTCCCAAATACATAACCCACTCCCCCTAATACCATATTGGAGTAAATGATTAAAAAACCCCCTCCACCCATTCATATTTTTCAATATATTGAGTTGGATTTTCATTGATTTTTTGACCCTCAATATGAACGGACGTGATATACTATTTTTTTCCTTGTGAAGCCCCATGTAGAAAAGTATCTTTATTAACAGAGTAAAGGGAGGCCAGTTTGTCAAAAATATTGGAATGACAAGATTAAAGAAAAGATGGATGAAAGACAAAAATGTTTTAAACCGCCCTTTTTCAAGAAAAACTCATAAGAAAATCAACAAGGATATTTACCCAAATGAGCCTAAGATGAAAGATTCATTTGCGAAAAGGCCAAGGCAATAACCTGTAAAATGTTTGGGATGTGAGGGAAATTAATTGTATAGGGACTTCCCTCACAAAGGAGAAAGAATGATGATTGTCCATAATATCGAGGATGCTGAAACAATGGAAGACATGGGTGGAAACATGCCAAGGATTTATGCAGCCTTCGACAACAAGCAAGAAGAGTATCAATCCCCCATGATTGAAGTGGAATGTAATATTGATAATCATCTCATATCAATTTTAATTAATTTTAGAGCCAGCCATAGTTACATAAACTCTAACATTGTTGAAATATTTCACTTACAAAGGAGTAAGCATATGAATTCTTGTTAGTTCTATTAGCCATAGGGGATAAGAGGAAAATTAGTGAGTTGGTTAAAGATTTCCCAATAGACATGAATGGACTCAACACAAAGGTAGATGTGAACATCATACCATTGGTTTCATATGATTGTCTAATGGCATGGATTGGCTAGAAAAACACCATTCTTTCCTAGACTGTTACAACAATACAATCACTTGTCTTGATGAGGAAGGTCAATAAGGCAAGATTTAGGGAATTCTAAGAGTTGTATTTGTTAGAGATATTTAAAACATGCAACTGAAAATGAGTTTTAGGAAGGGATGTCATATTTTTGCAGCCCATATGGAAGAGGATTCGAGAGATAAAGTGGAAATTATTGAAGACCATCTAGTCTTGAGGGATTTTGAAAATATTTTTGTGGAAATCTCAACATTTCCACCAAAGAGAGACATTGATTTCTCTATTGATTCAGTACGAGGAGATACCCCAATGTCCAAGACACCATGCAAAATGGGTACACCATAATTAAAAGAGTTCCAGATGTAACTTGAAGAGCTATTAAAGAAGGGGTATATATGTCCAAGGGTTTCAACATGGGGAGCCCCAATTCTTTTTGTGAAGAAGAAAGATGGAACCTTAAAACTGTGTATTGATTTTAGACAACTAAATAAGATTACTATAAAGAAAAAATATCATTTTGGCAAGGATTGATGATCCTTTTGATCAACTAAAAGGTGCAAGAATATTTTCCAAGGTCAAATTGAGATCAGGTTATTACCAAATGAGAATAAAGGAAGAAGATATCAACAAGACAATGTTCAAAACAAGATATGGACATTAGGAATTCACAGTAGTGTCATTTGAGCTATCAAATGCCTCATATATTTTCATGTGCCTGATGAATAGAGTGCTCAAGGAATACCTCGAAAAGTTTGTAATTTTGTTCCTGGATGATATACTCATCTACTCAAAGACACAAGAGGAACATGAGCTACATTTAAGGATGGTGCTGCATGTTTTAAGAGAGCATAAATTGTATGCCAAACTAAGTAAGTGCATATTTTATCAAAAGAAGATACACTACTTGGGGCATATTATTTAAACAAATGGGATAGTAGTTGACCTCAAGAAGATAGAGGCCATTAGAGGATGGACAACACCAAGAAATGTGACAGAGGTCAGATCGTTTATGGTTCTTTTTAGTTATTTCTGAAGATTCATAAAATGATCTTCAAATATTGCAAGCCCAATCACTTATTTGCAAAAGAAATGAGTGAAATTTGAATGGAATTCCAAGTGTGAATCTTTATTCCTCGTCAAAATTATTGGCTTCTTACATCTTCATTAATCAACACTATTTAAAAATAAAAGAAACATTACAACAATGCGATTTACAATAGAAATTTAAGTATTATGAGCTACAAGAGCATGGGATACTCACATACAAAGGGAAAATATATGTGTCGAATTCTAGTGAGATAAAAAATATAGTGATAAGATAAATGCACAATGTATCATATGTTGGGTACTCGCAATATCAAAAAACAATTGCAGTTGTAATACACCAATACTTTTGGCCATGAATGAAGAAAAAAGTGACTAATTATATGGCCATATTCATGTAGTTTCAAAAGGAAATGACCAGGAATAGACATCCTGTGGAGTTGTTACATCCATTTCTCATTATAGAATTGAAAAGGGAAGTAGTTACAATTGTTTTTATTACAAAGTTTCCCTGAATAGTGAAGCAACACAATTCCATCATGGTGGTGGTGGACACATTGACAAATGTTGCCCATTTTATTTCCATGAAGACTACACACAAGGAAACAAGCATTGCATAGATCTACATGAAGTAAGTTTCTATGTAATATGTGGTGCCTAAGGCAATAGTTTCAGATAGGGACCCAAAATTCACATCCAATTTTTGGAAAGGCTTGTTCAAAGGCTTTGGAACAAAATTAAATCACAGTATGACATATCACCCATAGTCAGATCTGTAAATAGAGAGGAACAAAAAAATCATTAAAGACATGATCATAATGTATGTCATGGACTAGCCATCAAAGTGGGAAGATTATATCCACTTAGTTGAATTCACTTACAATAATGATTATCAGACTTCTTTAAAAATGATTCAATTCGAAGCATTGTATGGAAGGAAGTGTAACAGACAAATCAGTTGAGATAAGCCAATAGATAGAGTTGTCATTAGGACAAATTTGTTGAAGGAAATGGAAGAGAAGATGAAAAGGATCAAGAAGAATTTAAAGGATACCCAAGACAAGAAGGAAATTTATGCATACAATAATAGAGTTTTTAGATATTTTAAAATGGGAAAACATGTATTTTTAAAAGTGAAAGTGAAAACAAGTTCACTAAGATTGGGTTGCTGCCCAAAGTTGGTAGCAAGATATTGTGATTCTTTTCAAATATTAGAAAATATAGTGTTAGTTGCATATATTATAGAATTTCCTGCATCTATGATACTAAATGATGCATTTCATGTATCATTATTAAAGAAATATGTGTTTGACCCTGACCACATAATTTATTGGACTGTGGTCCAGGTGGAGCATGAAGGGGATTTTTGAGTGGAATGAGTACACATCCTGGATCGAAGAGTCAAAGTGATCAGGAACAAAGAAATCATATTGGTAAAGCACTGATGGACATGTTACAATCCTAAAGAGGCAAATTGGTAGTACAAAGAAACTATGTAGGAGGAATACCCACAATGTTTTGTTAATTTTGAAGGAAATAAAAGCTAAAAAAAATTAAAGAATCAATTTTTTGGCAACTAGAGTTTTGGAACCACATCTCATATTTTTGGGACACTTGCACTGATAAACTTGATAAAATAATGGTGCATTTTGATGGATTAAGGGTAGTGAAGGGGTCACATTCCTTGGGTCAGAAGGTTGAGAGAAATAATAAATTATGATTGGAATTGTCGTTGGAGTTGTGAAATTGCAGAATTTTTTATTTTTCTAAGTATTGTGATGTAAATTTGTATATGTATTTTGGCATGGTGTTGCACATTGAGGATGGTGCACAATTGTAGCGGAGGGGGAATGTAACATCTTCTCTATTACCCCCAATTTAATTAATGCATAATGTAGATATGAATTTTTCCATGACCAAGCGATGTAATATGAAAATTGTATTTATGAATTTAACTAAATAAATTGTGATTCCAACTACTAGGGGGCATGGAAAGTGATTGGGGGCTGAGTTTTCTATGACTGAAGAGTTTTTAAGAGCGGTCCAAGGGGTAAATTATTTATGGATATTAATTCAAGCCCACTTTCTTGAGTTTTATTATCTTTGGGGACAACCTTTGATTTGAAAATACCACACAAGTTCTGATATCAACTTGATTCGAAATATAAATAAACTGTGATACTAATTCAACTCAAAAATCCTTAAACGCAAATTAATTTTTAATCACACATAAACATCGGACCCGATTCAGGAAATTGAAGATCGCTTGACTATTTGCAAATTATCATGTGTATGTCTTACTTGTCCATAAACCCATAAACTAATGAATAAATTGAAATGTAAATAAGATAATACAACAAAAAATAAAATAACTCAAATACACATGTAATTGACATAAATCATTGCATCTTCAAAGTCCATTTAAATAATGTGACTATTCTTCATCATCTCAAAATTCCTAAATTACATTACAATAAGGGCTTACAAAAAAAAAATAAAAAAAATTGAAAACACTCTAGAAATCTATTGCTCAAATGCAAAAATGGATAACATTGTTGAATTCATGGTGAAAAATCGTGAAAAAATGATATAAAATACATGAAATTCCATCAAGGTACCCCCTGGCACACCTTATGGTGTTACATCAAGTGCCTTGTACCCTCGGCTCACATTACAAGGAAAAACTATGCATTAACTTGTGTGTCTCGTGCCTTGGGATGATCTCCATTAAATTGGGCACTTGTTATAACCAAATTATGAAACTTGCGGATAGTCCTTAATTACAAGTTGTTTGGTTCTTGTAACCAGACTTGAACTATAGGGGAATTAGTTCAAACTTAGTTCTATATGTGGTAGGTTCGGGGTCCGAGCCCCACAAATCACCACATAGCTCGGTGTTTTTTTATTTGTTTGAAATATGGTTAAACCATATGATATATATATATATATATATATATATATATATATATATAACTCTCATGCGAAGTTTGTGGTAACATATATAACCATAGGTTATATGGTTCTATTTTTTTGTGAAATGTTGTTGTATCTCGCGACACGAATGGTGTGGGTGATTTGGTATGGAAATAGACCAAGGATAACGGTTAAGGGCTTAGGTCCTCGACACTTTAGCCATGAAAGTTAAACTTTGCATAAATTTGTATATATTTTTTTCCATATAGTTATCAAGTAACATGTGGTGACGTGTTGGTAGAGTGGGATTTGTGAAGAATTTGGTGGCTATGGAGGTCACGGGGTTGAACCATGTTGACTCCATAACTTTTGATATTCAGTAGTCAATATTGGCCAATGAGGGGTTGCCACATGGAAGCCTCTCATTGGTTCTTCCAATTCCACATTTCAAATTAGGATTGCATCAATTATCTACCACTTCTCAATGAATGATTGATGCACTTGTACCTTTCCCAGATAGCTTCCAAGTAGGTGCCACATGTCACCCTTGTAGTGGTGACACATGTCACCTTTTTATTTTCCCAAGTACTTTGACCTTTGACTTTCCATGTTTGACCGAAACTTTGAATGCTCATAACATTTGCATACAAACTCTATTTGACTTGTCATTTGCATCATTGGAAAGATGACAACGATGTTTACACATTGATTCCATTTTTGGGACATTTTGAGATGGTTGAATTTTGAGCATTTATGGACCCTTGGGACCTCTTTAAGAGTTTTGGATCCTCCTGGACCTCTGCGAGTGTTCCCTAGATCCTCCTAGATCACACCTTCCCACTGAAAAACTTTTGGACTGCCAAAAGTATAGATATTGAACAAATTAGTGATGGTAACTCTAACTCACTCTTCCATCTTACTAGAATATTCTGATCAATAACTTAGTGATGAAGCTTCTTCAATCTTCCATCTTGTTGATTATTTGGGGAACAAATCTTGATCTTGGGTCTTCAATAATAGGTACTAGATTAATGCACTTTGTCTGCTTCTCTAGAATATAGCTATGACTCTGACCTCTGGCACTATAGATAATATGATATATAGCTCTGGTTTTGTCTCATAGATTCCCTGACAACAAAATTCTTGTTCATTGAATATTCACAATACATGTACTAGTATTTCAACATCCACTCCCATCTCCTTCTAATGAATATAGTCCATCTCGACCAATATCAAGACAAGTCAAATGTTGATCTATGCCTTGCCTATTTGGACTCTTTATTCTTGTACTATTGATGTATCTGTAGAAGTCCCTGAATCAATACTCTATTCATTTTCACTCCTTCCCCGGAAAACAATTATGCGTGTATTGTTATCATCTATACCTAATTGTTTATGTTCAAGGCATACATCCATATGAACATGACATAGTATTTTAAATGTGCTTTCAATATACATCTTTATGTGCCTCTTAAAAGAGGATTATTTCTCCTTTACCAGGTCTAGAAAGTTTTGCATTACTTTGATGCTCTTTCTTCTCCTAGACTATATGCTCCAACTTCCTGCATCCTTCTATTCCTCCTCTTTCAGTTCTTCAAAATCAAGAATGTTCTCTAAGTCAATTTTATCCACATGTATCCCTTTAGTTGATTACAAGATAATGCATTTGTCCATATTGTTTTCTAAAAGACTATAAATCTTCTTAACGAGATTCCTCTCCATTGAAAATTAGTATGTATAGGTGGCTATCTAGAAATCTTCTTAATGATATTCCTCTTACTCTATAACATAGTGTGAGGTGGCTATCTAGGAATATATTTAGTGAGGTTTCTCTCACTCTTTACATCATATAAGGTGCCAATATAGAAAGTCTCTTTACAAAATTCCTCTCACTTAGACAAGGTGGAAATATATAAATTTACAGAGTTCATCTCACTTATAATATACAATGAGTGGATTATTCATAAATGAAGTGGGTACATTGTTGCCTCACTTTTCCATTATCATCTATCCATATTACTTGGATAGTGAGCACCTGATTCATCACAACTATAATGAATATTGAAACAATATTGTTGATCAAGTTAGCCATTCCCTTAAATTCACAAACTTTGTCATTCATTGTTGTAGTAGCTAACCATAATCCATTGATTAGTAATAAACTGAAAAACAAAATTGAATAAAAATATGCAAAAGAGAATGAACCATCAACATATATTCCCTTCTTAACAGGAACAACATCAACCAAAGGACATGTTTTTATTTCAACCATAGGTTGTAAATATGGATCCTGGACACTAGCATCAGCTAGCATGTGCCCTATAGTGACAACTATCAAATTAGTCTTCATTTGATGAGCTCTCAAAATGAACTCAATCCCATCCTTAAAAACATGATAACTATTATGTCCCCTGTAGAAAATGGCCTTCCTATCATACAACTATGGACTTCCCAAAACCATCCTACAAATATCGAATGGAACAACGTCTAACTCTATGTCATCAATGAAATTGGATGTAATGGAAAACTGTAACCTGCATTTCTTAGTTACATGCACCTTAGCAATATCACAAATCCAACCCAAAGGATAAAATCTCAGATGAGGCCTAGTTTCCAATCCCAAACTATGAACAACTTTCTCTAAAATAAGATTCATTTGCGATCCACTATAAACAAGTGTATAAATCTTATTTTTCTTTGAGATAACTTGTAAATGAAACGAATATTTCATTTTCCTTCCATAATGGATATCTCTAGAATTTTTAGAAGAAGTACGCAAACTAAAACTTGCAACAAAATATTTATGTTTGATGCCCATAGTTGTAACCTTCATTTTATCCTTAAAAACTTATCCAAGATCCTGAACTATGCTCATGGTCTTCGTATTACCATTTCTAGGTTGATCCCGCTTCGACATAAATTTTGGATGCATCGTCTGTAACACCTTGTTTCCCCGAGTCTATAAAAATAACTATATTGGCCAAGAATTATGGTAGACTCAAAGATGTGAATGTGTGATTTTGAATGGACCTTAGTATAAAGGGTCAACAAATGTAAATAATGTTATAAATATATGTTGCAGGACTACTGAGAGGGGAATGTGTTGAAAAGAGACCATGATGGCTAATGAAAGGTGGTGGAAGGCACCTGGAATGGTGGCGTTAACTTCCACCGAAACCAATACCATATTTGGTCTTCACTAGCCCGAAGATCAAGAGAGGCTCGCTGGCCCCAAAATGAATTACTCACCAGGTTGGTAGGTGAAGAGGATCCTCATGATTTAATGAGGGATGGAGGTGAACCACCCATCGGTGGAAGCCTCAGACCTGACCACCATGGGGAAGTTATTGCCACACACAACCTCACCAAAAAAGTAAAGGTAGGAAAGAGGTGTGGAGAAGGGGGGCAGTCACGATGGAGATCGCAAGAGAGGAGAAATCAGAAGGTCTCTAGAAAAGTTATACAAAGTGATTGATAAGCGGAGAAGAAAGAGAGTAAACTTTGTTCTCAAATTCTAACAAACAGAGACTTAGTCTCACAGCATCGTGGTCTAAGCTCGAGGGTGGCTAGTGTTAAATCCATTCGGAATCACTGAGCCTACGGTTGGGTGGAAACGAGTACCCCACTCAGCAGTTGCATCAAACATGGTGTTTTTCTGATAAGTGTTATATCTCGTATCTTGAAATTAATATTCTGACA